>CM029604.1:23003886-23444443 GCA_017311375.1 Mytilus coruscus | reverse complement strand
GCCACTAACAACTAATAAAAAAAATCATGCACCTAAGACTAAATGTGTTTGTTTAGAGATTAATTCATAAATGTGCAATGTCTTATCCGTTATATATAATAAGTATTAAATTCATTCTAAAAAATTCGTACTAATCATAGGAGTGGTCTGTTCTATATATGTTCTTTTCGAATTTCAACCAAAATGACGGAGATAATCTTCCTCCGCTTGAAATAGATCAATGTCTTATCTAGGGATGATGTGAATTTGACAAGTTCACATTATAGAACTTCATTTATCAAGTGCGTGTTCCTGTAGAAAATAACTCCAACAAGGTTATTCAGAAGAACAATTGTAATTGATACTTCAAAAGTCTTAACGTCACCGTCACATATTGGTTTACTGATACCGTGTCTTAACTCACACGATATATGCTTTTGAAGTCTTAGAGATACAAAAATTCTAGAATAGACGTTAGAATAAAACTGGAAACAAGTACTGGAAAACAGTTCCAATAATAATCTTGTCTTAAATCTACGACCTACTGAAATCCCTCTTATATTTTTGTTTATTCTGATATAGTTCGACAAATCTGTACGGCAAGTCTCTACATGTATGTTCTCGGCAGGTTTTGTTTTCAAATAACATTTAGATAATTTATCATATTGTTTTTTCTAACGTTTACTTGATCTATCTGCCTGTTTCTGGGGGTATATATACAAATCAACTATACTTATAGTTTGAAAAATTTGAAAAAAAAAACCGAAAGTATTGCAGCGAAATCGTATTATAATTACAACTTCTAAAACCGAATCAAAAGTTGAGAAACTGGAAGACACTCTTTCCTCCATAAGAACCAAATTCAGGAATATATCTGATCTACAAGATAATCTCTCAAAGCAAATAGATGACATTCAAGATACAGGTGAGAACAAATATTTAAATGGTAAAGCATCTGGCTCTTATTTTAATTTTTGAGTCGGTAATCACTTAAAAAATATCGAATGCAATATTCTACATTTAATAATTTTTTTAAATACATGTACATGAAACTATACGCTTATATCATATTTGTTTGATATGTACTATTTTTTCCTCAAATCTATATTATTTGATAACCTTAGAAGATGAATTCAAAATGGTGATTCAATTTTCTTGATGCTATTCATATGCTTTGATTTGTTCTCTTGTTGTCATGCGTATTATTTATTCCTTCATTTTCGCTTTATTAAGGAATTGCAGGCCAATAAAGGCAATTTCTTTTTTTTGAGAAATTATAAGTTTGCTAAAGTTATTATTTGTGTATTCCAAATAAGCATGAGTATGATCGAAGTATTTGTGTGTTTGGAAATTTATTGTTAAGTGTTATCTTTTATCCGTTATATATGATGACTAACAAATCCTTGATATAAGATTCTTACCAATCAAAGGACTGGTCTGTTATATATATATATATATATATAAAAGAAGATGTGGTATGATTGCCAATGAGACAAGTCTCCACAAGAGACCAAAGGACACAGAAATCAACAACTATAGGTTACCATACGGCCTTCAACAATGAGCAAATCCCATACCGCATAGTCAGCTATAAAAGGCCCCGAAATGACAAATGTAAAACAATTCAAACGAGAAAAACTAACGGCTTATTTATGTAAAAAAAAAAAAAAAAAAAAATGTAAAACATCAACAAACGACAATCACTGAATGACAGGCTCTTGACCAAGGACAGGCACATACATACAGAATGTGGCCGGGTTAAACATGTTAGCTGAATCCCGAACCTCCCCTAACCCGGGACAGTGGTGTAACAGTACATCAGAAGAACGAACTATAAAAAAACAGTTGAAAAAGGCTTAACTCATCAGATGGATACAAATAGAAATACATCTAACAAAAACAAAGAGTGGACTTGGCCGGGTACTTGTATATCCAAACAACAAAAAGACACTAATTACTGATCTAAATGTACTCGCAGTTACTGCAAGCTAGTTCAAAGCCACTGACAACTAATAAAAAAAAATATGCATCTTAGACTAAATTATCAATTAGTACACATCCAACATCCAATGAATTTAGTGTAAAGACGTCATAAACAGTCTGAGAAAAACATGACCTTGTGCAATGCCAAGATACAGGTATCGACAGATTGTAGATCCATGAATGTGTATATGTATATAAGAATAATATTTAGTTTGCATTTAATTTACTGATAACAAACTCAATATTAATACCAATAAAAACAATATTCAATGATCTAATTACAGTGTTGAATTGGTAACCTTTTCAAATAAGTTTATTTAAAGGATCGATAAGTTTACCAGGATCGTTTCTTAATTTCCGGGCACAGTAAACAACATTTCCGTAAAAATGAGGATGTGCTATCCCGTTTGAAATAAGTTTTCTACTTAAGATTATGTTCCTTTTAAATTTAAACAAAATTGACGGAGATAATCTTCCTTCTCTCTACATGCTCGAAATGGATAACTGTCTAATCTAGATATGATGTTAATTGGATATGTTTGCATTATGAGAATTCATTATCAGGTGCGCATTCCTGTGAAAAAAACTCCATCAAGCGTACGGAAAAGAACTAATTGAATGGATGATTTAAAAGTTAAAGTCACTATCACGTATTGATTTACTGATAATGTGTCGTAACTAACTCAGTTATGAACCTTGGGTTACACTAGTTGTCTGTTTTGCGGATTTTTGATTGCGGTAACATATTTACCTTTTGAACATATTGTTTCATGATTTAACCTTTTTCAGATACTGTTAAAATGTTGACCGATGAGATAAAACAAATCAAGAAACTCCAGGAGGAGAACATTTAGAACATTACCAAAATCTTTAATAATGTCGGCAATGCGCAAACAAGACTGGACGAATAAACACGAACGGACAGACAGACGGACGCCCGGTATTTCCTTGTCCCCCGTAACGCGTTACGCGGGGGACATAAATAATCATGCATCGAAGACTTAAACATCTTTCAGTACACATCTAGCAACCAATGAATTTAGCGTAAATACGTCATTAACAGTTTGAGAAATGATGACTTTGTGCAATGCCAAGATATAAGTGTCGACAGATTGTACAGCCATGAATGTGCATATGTATATTAAAATAATATTAAGTTTGATTTTAATTTACTGATAAATTAACACTAATACCAATACAAAAAAGTATTCAAAAATATAATTATAGTGTTGAATTGGTAACCTTTTAGAATAATAAAATTGATAATGGAAATGGGGAATATGTCAAAGAGACAATAACCCGACCAAAGAGCAGATAACAGCCGAAGGCCACCAATGGGTCTCAAATGCAACGAGAAAATCCTGCAACCGGAGGTGGGCATCAGCTGGCCCCCAAATAAAAATGTGCACTACCTCAGTGAAAATGGACGTCATACTAAACTCCAAAACATATAGATGAACTAAAATTAAAAAAAAAACATACAAGACTAACGAAGGCCAGAGGCTCCTGATTTGGGACAGTCGCAAAAATGCAGCGGGAAATAACACTATTTTGTGAGATTTCACACCCTCTTCCTATACCTCTAGCCAATGTAGAATGAACAAGCACATAGTATACACACCGTAAAAATCTATGTAAAAGAAGTCCGAGTCCGATGGCAGAATAGGTAAAGAAAGAAACTAAGCAAAATGACAGTGATATTTAAATTGAAAAAAGGACTACTAGCAATTACTGACATGCCATCTCCAGACCTCATTTAAACAGATTGAAAAAAAAATTTCTTCATTATATGAAAATCAAGCACAATCCCTCCCGTTAGGGGTTTAAAATACCATCATAAAATAATATAAAAGAACATAACCCGTATCATGCCAACAACTGGTTTTAGAATAAATGTGCTTATTTGCGATGCAGGCCCTATGAGTGAATCAATATTAATCCCAAAATATGCCATCTTTAATGACCTGACAACAGTATCGTAACTATATCCTTTCTGAATAAGTCTGTTTAAAGGTTTGGTTATCTTTTTAGGTGAATGCCGAATGTTTGTGCTTCGTAAAGAATATTACCATAAAAGATTGGATGTGAATGAGATGTCTGCATGTTAATTTATATTTACGAATAATTTCCTTTAAAATGAAGTAAATGTTTTGACTAGTTTGTGATATCGAAAACCCTGGTGTTATAATTTGTCAGTAATACAGAGATTCCTTTCGTTAAAATCAAATACGTTGTATCATACACGGGAGAATAAAACAAGTTGAGTTATATAAACACCATGTCACCATCTAAAAATGGTTAATAAACAATAGGAAATGAAAAATCATCTCTTTTATCATAAATGTTTGTATTGAGTTTCCCGTTAAAGAAAAATATATCAGAATCCAGGAAAGAGCAGTGTTCATTGTTATTATTGGCTTTATTTAAAGTGAGTTCGGCAGGATAAATCTCTTAGTATACATACTGAAGTCGTCATAATTTAGAGCCAATATACCATACAATTATCTAAAAGTGTTATTAAGTTTTTTAATCAGATGTTGTTTGGATGGATCTTTGCTGATTTTAGTCATGAATTGTAACTCATAACAGTACAAAAACAGGTCCGCAATAAGTGGTGCACAGTTAATTCCCATTGACATTCCGATAACTTGACGATATACGGATTTCCCATAGCGAACAAAAATGTTATCTAATAAAAATTCAAGGGCAGTTATAGCATCAAAGCAGATCCAATTGACATAATTATATATTGGTTATTACTAAAATATTACCTAAAAGAGCTAGAACATATATATTCGCGTTCTGACTTTTTAAATGCTAATTTAATGAGGTGTGTGAATTTTTTCTTAATAAGATTATGAGGCAAAGTGGTATATAGGATTGAAAATCAAAACTTTGAACAGATTCGAAATCACCAATAAGTTAATTCAAAGGATAGATACGTTTACCCGGATCGTATCTAAACTTCCGGGCTCGTTAACTACATCACCGTAAAAATTCGAATGTGCCAGCCCGTTAGAAATACGTTTTCTACAGGAACAACAAAATTTTCAAACCAAATTTTTATTTCTATTGAAAAATTTTGTAAAGGTTTTAAGTAAACTGTGGTAACAAAATCTCCGACTTAATGATTTACCAGTAATACCTAAATTACTTTCATTGAAATCTAAAAAGTCACAGCAAACACGGTTACAGCGAACGAGTTGTGAAATATAAATACCGTAAGATGGTGACAAGGGAACATCGTCGTTAAAAAGGGAATATAAACTAAACAAAAGGGACCGCAAAATCGTCCCTTTTGTCGTAAATTTTAGTGTACAGTTTCCCACGTAAAACTTAAAGCTAAATCAAGGAATGCCTGAGATGTAAAGTAAGAAGTTTCTTTTTATCGTATATGCAGAACTTATGATGGATTTATAGTACCCAGTTGAATGTCACATTTTTCAATCAAGCCCCTAATCAAAAGATCATGAAAATGTATTCTGTTACAAGTTCGCTATGAATGACTGTTGATCTGTTGTTTTGTAAATATATTGAGAGTTGGATACTATAAACAAATTTTGTAATTGTTAAAAATGGTGTAAAAACAAAGAATTAAAACATTCTAAACAAATAAATAAATAGTATTTTTTGTGCTCCAAAGTCGGTGTTACCCTTCACCGTCCGTCTTTCCGTCTTTCAAAGTTGAGCGTGGAATTTGTGTCCTAAGACACATTCTTCTTTTATTCTAAGCACGTTATTAATTATACAGTTTGCCTGACCTTTGTAGTACTCGTATTACTAAATTGGTGCCTGCTGTTCTGTTGAAAGGACCCTGGCTTCGAATTTTCCAGTTCTGTAAGAATCAACACCTACAGCATGCTCTTTGCTGCTGAATTTGTCTCTGATATCCGCTCATGCTCTCTTTAGAAGAGGGTTTGGCGCCTTCCAAATATTTCATTCCCACCACATTCGGTATGTGCCTGTTCCAAGTTAGGAGCAAGTAACTCAGTGGTTGTCGTTTGTTGCTGTGTAACATAATATTTTTCGTTCATTATTTTGTACATTAATTAGGCCGTTAGTTTTTTTCGTTTGAATTATTGACATTGGACCTTTTTTGCCTTGTAAAGCGGACTATACGGTATGGACTTTGCTTATTGTTGAATCCCGTACGGTGACCTATAGTTGTAAATTTCTGTGTCATTTGGCCTCTTTAGTTGTTAGCAATCAAACCACATCTTCAAGGTACAATAATTGTCCATTAAGACTGCAAGTTATATTTAGCAGTGTTAACACATTTCCTTTGTAAAGCCTTCTTATTTAATAATTGTATGTGAAATGAACCCCCTTCTCCCCAAAAAGTTGTTGGTATTGTTGAAAGCCAGAAAAAACAATTACGCAATTACATCAAACATAGAACAATGTGTTACAGTCTTTGATTACAAGGTCTCGGGTATCCTCATCATAATTTAGTTGCTTTAACTAATTTATCAAAGTAAAGATCAAAGATAACTTTCAAAAAAAGAGGCCAAAGAATATAGGAAAGTTCTATTGTATCGTTTGAAATATTGTTTGAGTGTTGGTTGTTCAGTGGAAAATATTTCATGTATATTAAGGTCAAGAACAAATGAAGGTATATTAGGTAGGGACTAGATTAGCATCTACGGACCCCGCAGAGATTTGGCAAAAGTTCATTAAAATGAGAAAAGAGTGGTATCCTCCGCACACGAGTCATTTTGAAAAAAGGCGCGTAAAACATCCCATCTGAAACCGGCTGTGTATTTAGATATCCCAAACAGTTCATTAGCAATGATTTTACTGTAGACAGGGAAAGTCCAGTGATTACCATATTTATTTGCCAAAGTCAACTCTTGGGGTTCAGTTTTGAAAATGGGATCGACCAATTGTGATTCACTTGTTACACTTGAAATTCATGTTCATGGATAAAACATATTTCAATGTATACCCTTTAGGAATTCATATAACGCGTATAAAACAGTACTCACAAATAGTCCCTTCTATAAAAAGACAAAAGTGACATCGATTGATTGTTGAATGCTTAACTTCAGTGGCAGATATCGTAAACAATGTGACAGGGAACAGAGAAATAGAAGATTTGTCTTTTTTTTGGATTAAATTGGTCACTCAAACATATGCCTGTTCTTACAGATTTTGTCTCTGGTCAAATAAATTATAAATGATACCCTAGGTGAATCATTCGTAACATAATATATGCATGTTAACTACGCCCAAGGGGAATCTTTATCAAAATATTAAAACAAAAGTTTCAAATGGTGAAGTTGAAATCATCCCTTCGAAAATTTTACGGACGACATCAGCATGGTCAGGAATTGTTGAATGCTATGGGATATCTTTTTCAAAGATGACAACGGATATATTCCAAAATTCGTAACTACAAACCCGTCTTCTTTTCCTCGATTGTGAACTTCCGAATTAGATTTATCAACGGGTTTGCACTTAAATCAGCAGGACGACGGGTGCGCAATGTGGTGCAAAATACCTTTTCAAAGCACCTGAAATCACTCCTAGTTTTGTTTAAAAGTAGTTCGTGTTGCTTTTAGTTTTAAGTGTTGTTCGTGGTGAGTTTTAATTCTTCTATGTCTGTGTTATTTATATCGATGAATTTACAATTCTTACCCTATCATTTGTCATGAAAAACAATTTAATTTTATAATTTACACTTAGTCAATTTTCAGGGTTAAACATTTGCATGTTTGATAATTTACGAATTTTGTGATCTAATGTGCTGCAGGGTCCGTTTTTTTTTTAGTTTTTTCAGATTTCAAGATCTACATTTAGTTTTCGGGTAATAGATGACAATGATTTCGAAACTTCTACAACGTAAATTATACAAAGAACTACCGTACGTAATACTCTTCAAAGGTCTATAGTACATGTGTTCTGAATACTAGTATATACTCATAGATCTTCTGTTGTTTGGTTTGTTCAATTATTTTATCCTGCAATCAGACAACTATTGTACAAATAACAGGTACACAAATAAATGTATGCTTTATTTGTACATGTACAGTCTCCTGTTACCCCGCTTCAATGTTGAGCAAGCGGTAATGTGGATATTTCTTTTTGTGTACCAGTTCATTTTGGGGTCCTCTTCGTGTTTCGCGTTTAAACTATGTTGATTTCTTTGAGAAATAGAGACAATGATTTAGATTTTAACAAAAAGTATCAAGTGTTGGGTGTAAATATCAGGATAAAAACAATAAATGTACAACTGTAGGAAAATATAAAATTGATTTGTACGCGCTACGAAACAAGAAAAAACCTCGACGAGCCTCGATTTTAGTCCTGTTTCTAAAGATCATACAAATTAATCTTATATTTTTCGACAATGTACATATATTGTATATGTGCATATTGTTGAATAGCGTTTATAATTATTTGTTTAACCATAAGCGTTTTTTAATGCATGTGTTTTGCAAAAATTGTGTTATGTCCTTTTCTGACATTATGCGATTCCTAAATTTACATAATTATTAACCATCTCCGACAATGAATTTCGTGCCAGAATAGGCCTTATTACACAATTTATAAATAAATGTTTAAACTTATAAAAGTTTTATTTATATAAATCAGCCAGCAACCAAAGACCTAGAGTCGTTTCTGATGTTCGGTATGCCAATAAGTGCAACAAAGAACTACAAGTACCCCATACTGTAATCACCTAAAATTACAGTACAAAAAAGATCTACACAAGTGGCTAAATGTGTTAAATTATATAGTCAAGATGTACTATTAATTAATCTTTACATTACACCAGGTATTCAGTACGTTACTAATACAGACGTTTTCGAAACTATCGATATTAACACCTTATACCTATGCCGACATGCATGTAACGTTAAGTCATCTCAAGTATTAGAAAAACACGGGCTTATCTAATGAGCGTAATATATATGTGTTTACCTCTCCAAGGTTAGAGAAGGGTTGACAACCTCAAACGCATTTAACCCAACCATATTTCATCTGTCGGTTTTTTTTTTAAGTGTAATATCACTATTATAGTTGTTCCCCAATTAGTCTTTGTTAAATTTGCAATTTTCAAAAACATGTTTAGAAGTTTCTTTGTTTCAAAAAAAGAAATACTTGGCATTAGTCAAGATCAATTTTAGCCAGTGCAATAGACAAAATTCGAATAACGTGTCGTTGCGTATAAGTACAAAACGATCACTGGAAGTAAACCAATCAAATTTACACCCCCTTTTTTGTGTACAAGCTTAAGTAACTAAGTAACCTCAAGTTTCAACAATATTCTATAGAAACACAAAATAAAAAATAATAATGGCGCTTTGAAACGTCCAAGATATATGTTTATGACTCAGACATTGTTTACTGCATTGCTCCGTCCACTGGCTTCCTTCACAAATACCAGCTGAGCGCTATGAAATAGCAGAATAGTGCTGCAAGTGGCATTAAACACCAATCAGTCAATCAACATTTGTGGTAGACAAATTGGGTTTGAAAAGATTTAATACAATTATCTTCTTTGTTTTCACACAAAAATACACTACCGCGATCGGGATGATCCTTCGACACGAACTCCTTTGTAGGGTCACCCGAGTCGTGCAGATTAATTGAGAACACCAAGATATTCTTGATAAATATCCCGTATCAACTTCACAATTAATACATGGTGGTCTTGAAGTATTACGTACTGACGTTGTTTACCATCTTAATAGCCAGCGTTTTCTTTACTTATTTTTTACATATTTTTATCATTGACGGTTTAGTCTCTCTTTTTTTGGTTTATACTTTTTGCGTAGCTAGTTATTTACGCACGTACATCCCGCTATTGTGTTATTGTGCTATGGTAATTTTTGTAATCTTGTCTTTTATTTTTGCTTATGTACTTTGTCTATAGAGTGTCTTTATGCCATTGTTATTTTGTTTGTTGAAATAGTTGTTGGTTTTTATAGTGATTAAGATTATAACACAAAACTGACTGCTGTCCCACAATTTTTTACATTTTCACCTGTTATGTCTGTTTGTTTTGCTCATTCATTGTCATGATTGTATATGTGTATATACCTGTGATACAAGTGTGAGGTTAAGCTAGCTATAAAACCAAGTTTAATCCATCATTTTCATTCATCGTTTGTTGTGTTTAAGCTTTTGATTTTGCCATTTGATAATGCACTTTCCGTTTTGATTGTCTTGGAGTTCGGTAATTTTGTTATGATAACTTTAACATGTAAATCTGTGTTTAATGGAAATGATGAATATCCAAAAAAATATGACAAGAATGGTTAACACGCAACTCTCATGAATATAAAATATAATTTATTAAGTAAAAGCACGTGATAAATGAAAGTCATTAACAAAAACAAGCACGGTCAAGTAAATGTAATTTATGTGCACTTGTTATAATAAATGTATATAATTAAATATATATAATAAATGTATATAATTAAATGTATATAATAAATGTATATAAGCAATTATATTATAAAAGGTGGCATGACGTAACAAAGGCACAATTAATCAAAAGTCAAAGAAAAAAAAAAAACAAAAATACATGAAGCAAACAATACGTGATCACCAAAAAGAAAGGTAATTTTTCTTGTATAAGCTTTTATGAGGGTTTCAAAAATACCCCTTTGTGAAACACAAAGCCCTTAAAATTATTTAAATTGAAACTTTAAATGTTAAAATATAATTGTTAAAGATTCACATTTAAAAATCGCGTTGTGTAATAACATAAATGTAAACAGTAGTTATTTCCCTTGTACTATATCATTGCAGCATATTTATTTATACATACATGTATATCTTTAATACTTTTGTATACATTGTATACGTATACATGGACGTTCCCAATATTAGCAACATAAAAAGTTTGGTTTGACATACTTTGTAATTGAAATAAATTGCATGTCGGGCTGTGGTATTTCCTGAAAATGCACAGAAAAACCTATCTGAATTTAATAAATGCTACTAGATATTCTTCATAAAAATTTGAAGGAAAATGTTCACATTAGTTGAATAATAAAAAAGATGACAAGAAGAATATAAGTAGATTTTTTTTAATTTTGGGACTTTAAGAGATGAAATGAAAATTCTTTTAAAAAATATTCCCGGTGTTCTGTGCGTTTTATGATAATACAAATATAATTTGATTCACTATAAATTGAAAATCAAAATTAACGAGTGTTATATTGTTTTAAACTGTAGATGGATAGATTTCTTAAATAACAAATCATTTGTACCCTCTCTTTATCCTATGTTTTTTCATATCAAAATTTAAAAATTATGTTACGTATCTTCCTTTACCAACAATGCCTAATTTGGAACAGTTTTTACAAAAAGAATAATTTCTTTTTTCAGTTATTTTGTTTTATATCGCAGTATATCATTTACTATAAACTTATAAACTTAAAAGAAAAGCCCAAATATAGCAGAGTTAATCAATGATGGCACACGTGGAATGAACTACTAATGAAGTATACCCACTATGGATCTATACAGTTAAACGAACTTTAGTTGTTTCAACTGTTCTCGTACTGGTACTTGTAAACTGTTTTGAAGATGAATGCAAATCAGTATCAATCACAGTGGTATCAATGTTTTCGATAGCGAATCGGAAATCGGACATTGATTGAATATCTTTCATTCCCAACTGTTCTCTGATTGTTTGGTAGAAAGAAGTCGGACACTGCAAAGCAAAATACAAAAAAAAAATATGATTTTGTACAATTCTTACTGTTTTTCCTATCATCAGAATTAACACTGGTACTATTGGTGACAAATACTTTGTTTTTTTTTAAATATACACCTCATATATTTTAAAATGAAAAATGCTGAAATAAAGTGTTCAAAATGAGTATAAAGACACATAAGATATAACAAAATTGACATCCAGGACTCGTATACAAACAGTACACTATGTCCTAGCTGACATGGAGTTAAATTTGTCCATATCCTTGTATCTTAATGGCAATACCCGTCCACGACCACTCTGTGTTTTTGTGAGATGTATTTCTATTTGCATCCATCTGATGCGTTATGCCTTTTTCAACTGTAGTTTGTTCTAATGTTGTACTGCTGTACTGTTGCACTGTTGCTCCACTGTCCCAGGTTTTTCGTTCATTATTTTGTACAAAATTAGGTCGTTAGTTTTCTCGTTTGAAGTGATTTACATTTGTCATTTTGAGGCCTTTTATAGCTGACTTTGCGGATTGGGCGTTACTGATTATTGAAGGCCGTACAATGACTTATAGTTGTTAATGTCTTTGTTATTTGATTTGTGGTGAAGAGTTGTCTCATTGGCAATCATACCTAATCTTCCTATTTCTATTATTTCATCAAAATAAAGAACAAAAACCTATAATACATGATATTAATATACGGTACCCGTTTGCTCAATAAATATGAAATGCTGTGAAATTCGTTTCTTTACTTTTCTTTTAAAGCGATTCTTTCCACACAGAAAACAAATAACCAAATGTCTCCTTATATGTTTTGAAACCATTGCTTATCGATGAAAATGGAGTATTTGCCATTTATTCATTTGTAGTTTTACTGTTTCATTAAAAACAAATTCTTGCTCGACCTCGGGGAAAAACAGCAATGCTTGCAGTTCATGTCGAAAGAATTGTAACGTAAACTCTACCCTAATTTTACACCATGGAGTCTTAAGTGAGGACAAAATCTCAGTTTCATCAAACAGCATTCGAACTTGCAACAGCGTATTTGTCCAAACACGAACAATCAATCACTTAATCAATGTTTTCTTGAATTAATTTTGGTTCAAACTATTCATGCTATTTGGCTGATGTTTGGTATTGTTTATTTCGATGATTAATATGAACTAACCTCGTGGACAAGGAGCTTGAGAAATGCAATGTCCTTTCCTCTCAAAGTCTTAAGCTGCCTTCTAAAATAAAAGTGTTCAAGCATTTAAATGTACGTCATGTACGGCCTATGACTATGCCACTAAGACACAGCTCTTGGTAAAATACCAACCTTAAGTAGAGGACGTCGTTTTTTCCATACCGTTAGGGTAAAAAAAGACGTTTAAATAATAAGATCCAATATAACGCTGAATTGATTTATCAATAAGAGTAGGAACTGTCCAATATAGAGTTAGAATAATGTGTCTTCTAGAGGGCCATTGCAATTAGAATAGCACGTTAAAATATACAATACAGGGTTTGTATTCACGTATCTGTAGTATTTAAAAGATAACAACTACTCTTAATTTTCTACAAATTACTCACAAAACTACACTTCTTTATGAAACAGATGTTAAACAACAATGGCAAAGTCTTATCTTTGTAAAATGCTTATAGATTTATATAGAGCCAGCAAATATTACCGTCCGCCAAATTCAAAACAAGACATACGCAAGCATAAAAAAACCACAAAAAGTTGTTTCCCAATTTTGTTAAAGTGTCTTGCTTCTAAGAATATAAGAATCCCCAGGATCAGATTCAGTTACGAAATGAGACTTAAAAAATAAACAGAATACGTACTGGGTAGATAAAAACATATCTTTCCGAAGAATCTTATCGTTAAGCCATTTTTCTACTTGAGGAAGTGTCCAATTCATCGCACTGTCAATTCCGTTAGTCCGGTTTGCATTTTCATCTGCCATCCCAGGCAAAGCTGGCTGTAACAATAAAAAGAATGTGTTTGTACGTACCTATTGCGCATGGTAAAAAAAATGCGACAGATACCAGTAGGAATAATCAATAAAAGCAAACTGACAATGCTAGGACAAAACAAAAACGATCAAAAGACAAACAATATTATGCAAAACACACCATGGAATACGAAAGACTGAGCAACATGAAACCTATGAAAAACCGAGGATGGTCTCCCGTGCGGCGGAAGGGTAAGCAAATCCTGGTCCACATTTAACACCCGTAAAGTTAAATGTAGTAGTTTCTGTGAAGTTCTTTAATCCACTTAACTGAAATTAATCAGCTAAGGTATAAACGAATGATATGCCTAGTAGGGGCAATATTTTTCTGAGTGGTCAATTTTGAGTTCCTGCTTGTGAATTACGAATCTTATTCGAACGTCGATCAGAAATTTTCTGTTTATGAGCACTATTGCATTAATACCCTTAGGAATGACTGCTGAAATATCAATCCACCAAACTCAGCACATATGTTGTCGGTCAAAAAGTCCAGCATATTGATAGTATCATCTTGGATGTATTTATTGTAGGAATGTGTGGTTTTTTTTAAAAACAAAGTAAGATATTTCATGACCTAAAACAGACCTTTTTTATAAGACAACCAAGTCGATCTTTCAAATGAACATTGGGAATAGTAATATAACAACAGTAATACGTAACATCAGTTATTGTTTTCTCTTCTCTTTACATTATATAAGTGTCTTACACAGTTATTACATTCAGAAATCAATCATTACAATAAAATCAAAATATTTTTTTTTAAACCATTTTATGTGGTTTGCACTGACCAAATGAAGCTACGTTTTTGATGTTGATGGTGTGTATTTGTCGAATTTAAGAGATGACATAGTGTACGACATCTGGTTTGTGGAGTATTTAATTCAACCACTAAAATTCTGAACTGTGTTTATTTTCACGCATAAGTTTTTGTTTGATCAAATGAAAGAAGTGGATGAAAAAAATACAACAAACATTTAATGTCTCTTATCATCTACTCGGCTTAAAAAAAAGTATAAATGATTTCCATGGCCTCGCGTTCTACTTCTTTTAAAGATTCAAGCAAATGAATTTTATATTTTTAGACAATAAATATTTTTTCTATATTGCATGACGATAGGTTACGTTTTCACTTTCTCAGCAAAATAAACTTCACAGATATAACATACAAACAAATTCTTAAGAGAACGTTATGAAACTTACTTCACATTCTTTGTAGGGACATACTGTATTTGAAGAATTAAAGCAAGCAAGGTTTATCAACAGACACAGTAACAGGAACAGTATGAAAAATAGAGATAGAAATATCGGCAGAACTGGTATCTCTTTGGTTTTACCACTGTTTTGACGAGTGGGTTGTTGTGCTATCATAACCTGTAAATTACATAAAAACTCGTAGAAACATATTATAACGACATCTAAAAACTCAGTTGTCAGATATTATGTCATTTTATTGCAATTTATGACAATTTTTGAAATGACAGTCCATATGCTAAACATTCAGGGCGACTATATTCATGTTGGGACAAAGATAATAAACATTCAGTAATTTTATTAAATGACCTGAGCTGACTACTCTGCATATAAGTATAGAATATAGAAAAATAACAACTTATTTAATATGGAAATAGGAGAGAATAGTGAACGATTTAGCTTCAACTCACATAAAATGATGTTATCTTTTTAAAGATACACAGTAACACTATATAGTTATAATCATTATCGCTTCTAATAAATTGTTTTTACAACTAATTAAGAGTATCCATTTTCTATACAGATACAGGCAAGTAAGATGTCATATTGGTGATCATGAAAAGATGAATGACAACAACTCTTTTTGATTACAAGATTTATTTAAATACTCAATACACCCTGTTTGCTAGTGACAATCTAAATTCTTTTTCCTTCTCTAAACCTGCCGTATTATCGATCATACTATATGATATGAAGTGTGCGTGTTCTACCCTTGAATATGTGTTAAATATTTTACTTGAAACGCTCAGTTCAAAAACAACCAATAAGTAAAAAGAAAATTTTCCAAGTGTAGTGTTATCTGCCAAATATTTACCTCATGGTCGGATTGAAGAATCGGTTTTGACACATCTACTACTGCTCCATTCTTTCTGTTCAATTCCTGTTGTATGGCTCCGATTACTTCGTTGACTGTTTTCTCCAGTGGATCTTTTCCACTGAAGTCAAACTGAAGATTGTTACCAATTATAGGTTCTAACCAACCATCAGCCTCGTATCCACTTTCCATTTTCAATATTAGTATCTTTTTCCCAGTTTGATGTGCATATTCTGTCTCTGTTATAGTTACACACAAATATTAGTAAAACAAAGGAAGAACAAAACATTGATATTGATGATATAACTGCTTTAGACAATACGATATATTATGTAATGTACACAGATGTATACTATTTTTATTTAAGTCTTTTGCTGATATCTACTTGTCCAAAATCTATGTGTACTTGTACTTGTCCAAAATCTATGTGTACTTGTACTTGTCCAAAATCTGTGTGTACATGTACTTGTCCAAAATCTATGTGTACTTGCACTTGTCCAAAATCTGTGTGTACATGTACTTGTCCAAAATCTATGTGTACATGTACATATTTGAGCACTAACATATTTATCTAAACATGTTTCTGACATCACTATGACATTACATGATTGATTTATTGTTGTTTGCCTAAAGTTCAGTAGCAAACATCTCATGAATGTTCAATATCAGAACACATTAACAATATTTACAATATGATGGTCTGTTACGGAGTCCGTTCGGGATGAAGGTTGGGGAAATTTGGACTGCTACTGCATGTACTGGAAACACTACTGGAAAATGTGGACATATCGGTTATGGACAGAAAGTTTGCTTTGCAACAGGAAACCTACTGACACCCCAAACATGCTGCAAGTGTTCTTAACATACAAATAGTGTTGCATACAATCTCTACATTGAACTTAACTTCACCATTCTGACGTCATTGCCGCTTGCTCGTCCCACAGAACCAATCGGAAGTACCACTTTGATTAGGGATTTACTGCCGATCGTACAAAAGACTACAGCGACATAATTTCTATTCCATAGCCATTTCTGGACAGTGACATTACAAGTGACCTTTTTTCTTTAAAGTGTTTATTATATTTGCTTGTTCATAATCAAATAGCTAAAATACTTTTTACAATACTTTTTAAAATAGTTTTTAAAGGCTTGAATAATGATACTAATTTTGAAATTTGAAGGGCCGAAAAATAGCTTCCTATATACGTCATCCTTTGTATTCGACAAACCTAGTTTAAACACATTGCATGTTTTGGAAATTAACTTATTTAAAATCTATGCAATATTTGTTGACACAAGAATCAATGATTCGTGCTTCAAACATTTAAAATTTAATTATACACAGTATTAAATGCTAACCAACTCAAAAGAAACGATAGCACCTTTAAGGGATTATTCTTCAACTCAAGGACAAATTAAGACATACTGTATTCTATTTAAAGCTTTGTGGACGTCAATCGGTAGTTTTATTGTCGAAAATTGAGCTGGCGATGCGAAGCGTTACATCAAAATTTTGTTTTAAACTAACATCTATCTTGATAATTATTAACATCTATCTTGATAATTATCATCTATCCATATATTTATACATCACACCATATATAATCATTTGAAAAAAAATATTCGTTCTATCTGTATATTTTTTCTCACAAGTGCTATCTGTATACCTGTATGTTGCATCATTAAACTACTGGTGGACGTCCACAAAGCTTCAAATACAATACAGTTATCTCGATTTTAATGAAAAATTCAAAAAAAATAATTTAAATTTAGTCATCATTTCTTCTTAAATTTTCATAAAACAAAAATTCCAAAAATGATGTTATCTTCTTTGGCTCCTAAACTCATAGGTATGCTTTCGATGTCAAACGTCAAAAGCGGCCGTGTTTTGGCTTTTTGTCCGCTTTAGAATGTAATGAAATTTGATCAAAATAAGATTTTTTGGTGCAAAATGTGAGTTATAATTTTCAATGAAATGCTAATGCAATTGTTTTGTATCAATGGTTCTGATTGGATGACAAGCAAAATAAAAATCTCTTTCTTCCTGTTTGTAACTAAGGGAAGCTGACATTTTAAAATCCGAAAAAAATTGAATAATTATAATTTATTTCTTTTCATCGGTAGTTTTAAATTTCAACGCTAAGCGTTGCCAGGTAAACTCAATTTGTGGCAGTTAAACACTTGATTGATGTCTGCAAAGCTTCAAATACAATACAGTGTGTAGGTCTTATTTACTTGCAAACATATTATCAACTGTTTTTGCAAGTAAATAAGATTTTGAATATTCTGATTGTTTGAAGAAATGATCGTCATTATTCAATGAATTATATTTCTAAATTATATGAGGAAATGGCTTAATTTTTATAATGATTGATATCTGTTTTACTTTCTATATCTACAAATACGTATAGACAAATACGTACCCGCTCTACAGTTATAACTGTTCATGTATTTATATGAATGACAGACAAGTACAATATCTGCCTGATCAACATCATCAGACATGGCCTCGACAGTGGCACCTTGGATATTATGGACATGCATCCATACGTTGATACAATTCTTTTTTAGACCATCATATATCTGTTTTACCACTGGTTGGTTCCCCCAATTGTGACTGATTAAAATGTGTCTATTGACACCTCCTGTTTCTTTGTCTTTTTGCTCAATACCTATAATTAGCAGATAGAAAAAGTAATTAGTTTATTGATTACAATATCGAACAATGAGAACATAAATAAATTCCGTACTTGCATTACTTCAGAATAAAAAAAAAGGTTATTAAAGCCCGCAGTTTTAATCAAACAAATTAAGGAAAGATGTTGAAAGCCTTCTACGATTATATCATAAAGGTACTTTAAATTTCCTAGTAGAAAATATGTCACACGATGATATTACTAGGATTGTAGAATGTATTAACAATATTTTTAAATTTTTACCGCGGTTTTGATAGTCACTGATCGTCCATAAAGCTTTCATGCTAAGCAGTTTAACTTTTTTATCTGATGAATTAGACAATCTTTCCAATGTTGATATCACCTTCCATTCTTTATTGTTGATCATCTTTGTTTTGTTATCAAACGATAACCCCCATATAGCATAAACGGCCTCTGTTAAAAAAACAGAAAACAAAACATAATTCAAGGTTAATGTATAACATTTTAAATCTCAACTACATGTATATGTTCCTTCTAACAAGGAAATATAAACATTAATTGTACTAATTAAACATGTTATTCAATATGATATTATTGCATCAATTGTTGTTTTAAAATCTAAGTTGCTTTCGTTGTAAACTTATGATATGGCTTATTCTGTAGTTTATTTACAGGAAGAACTAATAATGAGAATATTAAGAGTTTGCAATTTGTTAACATTTACAAAGAACATTTTAGTATTATATACATTACCACGTTGTTCCTCGATGTTCCCATCTTCAGTAATTTTCACTAAGAGAGGAATAGCACCATGCTGTACAACAAATCGTTTATTGCTGTCATTTTTCCCTACTTGTTGAATAACTGTAACATATAAAAATCATTATGATATCTGTTACTTTACCCATTATGATATTGAGGCGGATTTCGTAGTTCTCAATTATACGGAATATCTTATAGTAGTACTACGAAACTGTACAACGTATTCACACAATTTGATACAAATATCTAATTGAATGATTTTGTATGTTGGTTTAAAACGATAAGCATAAATGCAGTTATACTAATGTAAACCAATTTTCGCGCCGTCTTTATTTCGCGATTTAAAACACAAACATTTAAATATAGTTGAAAAATAAGAGCGACAGAAATGTACCCTGTTCAATAGTCATAAATCGATGAAGCGAAAACAAATGTTGGTTCCATAATTATCATTCGGTTTATCACGGAAGTTATGATTATAATGTCTGTAAAATGTTATACTAGTATCATAAGTATGGTCTTTATATATGAATATGAAATTTTCGCGGTCGTTTTATTTTCGCGTTTCACTTCTTACCGTGACTATTGACGCTTTTTGTTTAGAAATGTTTTGTTTCACCGGTGTTAACGACAGTAATACATGTGCATCACTACACTACACTGGGAGGCTAACATTGAAATCAAAAAGACACGAAACGATTTAGACTCATTATATTATCATAAGTCTGATCTGGAGGGTCAAGTAAAATATTTAAATAGTTTCTGTGTTTTTGTGCAATTAGGGTGGTGTCTTATTTACGTAGCGAGGATTATTTAATATTTATTGTGTACACATGTTTCGTTGATTTCGAAAGTAAAGGTCAACCATGAACTTAGATTTTCAACGAAGTGGTAATTATATATAGGCCTGTGTGTAGATTCAGCAGAACCATGAAATCGATAATATCCACGAAAAAAAATGTTTTACCTCAATCCACTAAAATGTGTACCTAAGAAAAAATTATTCAACAGAATACCAGATTCATCATTGTTCATATTATTCTGGAAAAAAATGGTTGGATCGATTCGATGAAGTCAATGCAACCAAAGGCTATTAAATACAGTTCCATCAATCGTTAGAAACAATTATCTCATCTTCTTGCTTATGATTAAAATAGCCTATTTCTCAGCATATGACCAAACTGTAAATCCCAAAAAGATACGTTTGAGGATTTTTGAGTCATAACCTATTTAACAAAAAACTATATATTCTCCTTTTTTTCAATTTTTGTTTTCGATGTCCTTTGGTATTGAAATTTCTAATACATTTAACATTCTAATTTCTTTTTTTTATAAACAAAACAATACATGATTGATATCAGTGAGCAATTTTCTGATATTATTGAAAAAAAGGCAACAGTAGTTTATCGAGGTCAAAATGTCACAAATAGATCGAAAAGAAAAATCAAGGTAAAACATAAAAATAAAGGATTTGCATATTCCGTATGCTCAAACATCTGTCAGAGTTTGATAAATGAATTATAAATATAAAGAAACAAACTTCAATACAAATTGGTTCTTGTGAAAGGTTAATATTTGAATAATAATTTTTTTTCTCATTACAGAATTTTGACTCCGGAGTTTATGATTTTTCAACACGTCACCTACTCTGTGGTAGGACATCCTAGTACTCGGTCAAATATGAGCAACATTAAGAAATTAAATCAAGCTTTAAATCGATACTAATTATAAGTTTAATTTTACCTCTTTTTGGTTGCTTCTATCTGACCAAAAACCAGAATGACCTAACACAAAGTATATAAACTGTCGAAAAAATTAATAATCTGGAGTCAAAAGTCGGTAATATGAAAATAGTCTATTGAATAACTGTAATATACTTGTGTCTAGTTCAGCACTATAGTCAGTAATTTAAGAAGACGTACTTGTACTTACTTCTAGCTATTTCCTTAAGAGAACAGTCGCCATAACTTCCACCTTCTATAACATTTGAAATTATTGACATTAAATCCTTAATGCTATCTGACTTGCTTTCTAAAGTTCCACTTTCAGATTCTTCAACCAAATCAGCAAGTGTTGCTAAGCATAGAAGTCGAATTATGTTGTTTTCTGATTCCAAAAATGGTTTCATTGCTCCAATACAGTTTGCACCTCGAATGTTTGGAACATTACCCACATACATGGATATGTTATGCAATAAACGACAGATCATTTCAACAATATTTTCTCCCTCTTCCTTAAAAGATTAAAATATAAATAAAATAAAACAATTTTCTTATGGTGTAAGATCTATAGATAGTCTTCTTGAATAAGAAACACAGAAAGAATGTTAAAAGAAAAAAAATGTTTTGATTCGGATAAATATGATATAAGGATGTCCTACTTACTTATTTATCTTTTTGAATTCCAGAATACATATGTTTTTTTTTCCATAACAATCGACAGCAGAAGCATTTCTTGAACTTTTATTTCAAAACGATTTTCAGAACAAAACTGAGTTGGAATGAGTCAGAATTTTGAGTCAAACAATATACTACTCTGAATCTAATGATGTAAATTTCCATTCAGCTGTGTTTTTGTCATTTTATGTGTTAAAAAAAAAGTTAGTCTTTCATTATTTATTTAATCACTCTTTTAGTCGTTTTTGTCAATTTCTAATTTATTGTACATTCTTATAACTTTGGCATACGTTGTTGTGCATTCTGGATAGAAGCATGTTTAGTTTTCTATGTTGTGTCTTGTGTACTATTATTTGTCTGTTTGGCTTTACTTTTTTAGCCATGGCGTTGTCAGTTTATTTTTGATATAAGTTTAAATGTCCCTCTGGTATCTTTCGCCCCTCTTTTAATGGTCAATATTTAACGGACAGCTCTTGTTATATTTGTTGAAAATTGGAAAAAAGGCAAATGATTAGATAAAAGACCCACACTTTTATAAAAGTCGCGTCTCATCATTGTACTTAATTATACGTATTTTTCCGTTTATTACCTTTAACTTCCTGTCATTTTCACAACGATGATAATCTTTCCAGTCCTCTAACTCTTTAGTTGCTTTGATGAGAAAGCTTTTGTCCCGAGATATAACTCCACTCAGTTTTTCGCTAACACTTGAGCAATGAACCAAAAACTCGAACATTGTTAACAATGGTTTAATGTACTCTGTGTTAATTCTAGGATACCCAAAACCTTCTCCAGTCTCCAATATGTCAGCACATATTTTACAATAAATTTCAACTGTCTGATACTCTTCTGAATGCTGTATCAATTGTCTCAGCATGTTTGACTTTTCACTGGAAGATTCTGTTTTAGTGATGAGGGATATACATTCATTCAACAACAAAGCAGCATCCTGAAATTGCTTAGTAACAAAGCCATCTTTGGTTCCTTTATTTTGATTTTCTTTAATTACTTTCAAACTAGTTTTGACCGAGTCAATTGTTTTGGAACAATCGACTGGTTCATGATTCGTTATTTCACTATCTGCATGTATTGTATCACTGGGACCCTCTCCTAGTGCTGACATTGCAACACTGACAATATGATCAACAGAATCAATAATAGCTTTATGACAGAACGTTTTTGTAATCTGGAAAGCAATATTATAATATATTCATGATATCATGTCAGTTTCGAAAAAAAAAAAACTAAAATGGAGCGTGTGTTTGTGAGGGCTCAATGCCCCCCTTACATGAGCAAAGTGATGTAACAGCACAAGACAAGACCAAACTGTTAACAACTGTTGCCAATGGCTTTACTCAATAGGTCGATACGAACACATAGAATAAAAAAAAAATCCCCACATTATCGATTTTAGAGTAGTCACAAATACTGAAAGCATGTTCAAATTTAATTACAACTAAGAAATAAATTATGTTTTCCCAGACTAAAGTGTAATATTCATTTTTTATACAAAAAAACTAATTCAAATTCAATTTGTTAAGGACTCTTAATATGTTTGACCTTCAATTTTTTTATATTGGGAATTTTCATAATGAGTATAAAACCAAAAAGACGCTTCGATCCTGCTTTGAACATTATTAATTAAATTTTCAAACTATTTTATAATAGTCTTACCTGTCAAGTTAATAATGCACTCAGATTATTCCTATCAGAGAATTAAGATTGTAATGTGGATATTCGTAACGACACCTTTGTAGAAAGACGATGCAATAGAAGTATTTGCCTACACAACCGATATTTATATATCCATTGAATGTATTTCTTTTGTTTGTCACTCCTCTGTGTTTAATTCTTAGAAATACACGTCTCAGAGCCTTTCGTAGAAATGAATATTGAACACTTCATGGTATTTTCTGAGATTAAAAACTGGTTACAAACTTAATTTTAAATTACACTCTGATTTACCTTTAATTTATAAACAACCTTTATGTAACTCTTTTATTTGCTTCGTGTGTATCATACTTAATTCATTTTGGAAAGACGTTCTTCTCAAATTTCAAAAAATGGTTTAAGTGTCTACATTTTTGTATTCTTAAACTAGTTAGTCCAGTTTTTTTTTTTTAAATGGTTTGTCTCTTACTCTCTTTTCTTCATAATCAAGCACATCATGATTTTTTTTTGGCATGGATAGTTTTTTGTGTATACTTGTTTTCGCTCATTTGTGCTCTTTTTATCGCCCACTATTCTCTAATCTGTAAACCTTATTCACACCCTCATATTAATTTCCAAGTATTTCTATTCCTGTTGCTTGACGTGTGCACCACCTGTTCTACTATATGCAACACTTAATTTAAATACGGAAGGTATTTGAAATAACAAAAGAACCATTGGTCGTTTATTATTTAAATTATGTATTTGTATAGAAATATGTCAAGGACTTTGTATGATACGAAAATTGATAATTCTAAAATCAAATGTATAGTTAAATGATATATTTGAATAAAGCAATACGTACTAAATAAACAAATATTGTTCAGTTTGATACACATCGAATAGATCAAGTATAAAGACAAATAATTTTGATACTGAAAAGTTGAAATATTAGAATATGTAAAAAGAAATTAGAAGGTACTAGGTTTAAACAATTCCTATTGGTATTCTGATCTGAGTATTTTTAACTATTCGACCTTTTTCAATATGATATCGGTTCTGTATGTTGTCTGACTTCTTTAAAACATGGTCAATATGATATTTAAGAGTCGACTATTGTTTTTCCTTTGAAATGTGTAATGTTTCTTTCACACTAAAATACAGTTCATAAAAGTGGCCAGTAAGTTTAATAGACGACACAAAATTTAAATCAAACACAGGTGTTACAATACGGATGTAATTAGGTATTACTAGATTTACTACAAAGATGTATTAAGGAAACATATTTAAGAGCACAGCTGTGTTTTGTAATGTCTTGCTTAGGAGATAGTTAACTTTTGATTATTGATAAAAAGTAAAAACTCAGAAGACGTGAAATAGATAAACAAAATCAAAATCAAATAGATTTGAATGATGATCTAAAGTTGGAATGTGCATGGCGGACGCTATCGTGTAGACAGAATCTAGTTTGAAAGTACATGAAGCACCGACTTATGCAACATAAAAAGGTGCCAACTGTGGATAAAAAATGATGCGTTTTACAGCCATTTTAATGTTGTATACCTTTTGCAATCAATAATTATATTTCATGTTCCACAAAGGGTTCAGCCCCATTAAAACAGTTGATAAACTTTTAGTAATTAATTTTATAATAATAAAAGCAGCTGTTTAAGAAATATTGTGAAGGTTTACCTCCATTTTCAGCATGAAGGATTGATTGATTCATCTGGGTTTTTTTTTTTATCAATGACCAATCATTGATTGATTTTATGCCCAAAGATTCAGACACAACACGTTCTGGGAATATTCTGGAAATATGTACGTACGATGGTGAGAGAGAACATGAAAAACCCAAAGTTCAGTTATAAATTGTTCTTGGATATTTAGACAAAGGCAGTTGTTCGGTTATTTTTCTATTGAATCCTAGATTTATTTGTGAAATTAAGTGTTGTCTTTCCCTGTTTGTAAATATTCTGGAGTTAAAGTTCTTTAACAACTGCGATGATAATTATTTCTAGATGGTAATCATTATATTATAGATAGAAGTTTCCTTTTGCAACATACACATTTGGAAGTTGTTCAATGTTCAGCAATGAAGCACATATTGATTAGTATGGGTCGAAATTTACTCCTAGTATTTATGTTAGTTTATCAAATTTCTTGTATTTGGTCCATTTGTGAGAGATTGATGTTTTTGTATTTATTAGTTAATTTGTTTTGTCAAATGTTATTATTGTTCCTAAGTTAAATTTCAGGGAATATGGATGTTTCGTGGATCTTCTCCTATGTCTCTTCATTTAATTATTTGTTAATTTTATGTAAAAAGTTATTTAAATCCTTCAGATCTAAGTATTGCCTCGAATGAAAACACGATTTAGCCTTAGGAATTTCTGGTAAAAGCAAGTCGTACATGTACATATATATATTCTATTGCTACCAACATAATAAGTAGATGTGGTGAAACCATAACATGCATGTGGTGATTTGAATTCAAATATCGACGTAAAAGGTTACTACGTTTTACCAAATAAGGTGATGGTTTAAATGTTTCTTTACAGATTTTTTACAATTGATTATTTGTGCTGAGTCTTTATTATTATCATTAAGTGATACCCGATATTTGTGTTGTTTGTGATGAGTTGTTTCAGGTGTTAATGAATGGCCATGCTGCTATTGATTATCCTACAAAATTTCAAACGTTGGTCAACCATGAAGTTAGCTTGATTACAATCTATCAAACATTACACGATTACATCTACTTACAATAATATGTTTGGCGTTTAAACTAGTTATCTATGTGGATATGAAATCTGACTGACGTACCATGTACTTTAGAATGAAAATTCATCAGTATATAATATACACACATACGCACTCATTCTAAAGGTTACAAAATCTTTTATACAAAAAATTGCTACATAATCCTAGTTATCGTTTTTTTACGAAATATTCCTTTGATCTTACTGACTGATAATTTCCCATCTCAGCACAGTAGAGTTTTATCGCTAGAAACTAAGGGTGCACATTCCGTTGTCAATGAAATTAAAAACGTCGTTAAAGGTAATATAGCGATAAACAGATTATCATTGGTCATCTCAAGTCTTAAGTGAGAAATCAATCTCGTTGAGATGACCAATGATAATCTATAATTCCATTAGTTATATTGGTTGTCAGAAACAATGAAGAAAATTATGTCTTTAAAGAAAGAATCTCCATGCAACTTTTTTAATTATTGTTTATAAAATATAATTAAAAATCAGTGCTTCTTATATGACGAGAAGCGACAGTTGTTATCGATTTTTTAGCTTTTGATTTTGCCATTTGATTAGGGACTTTCCTTTTTGAGTTTTCCTTGGAGTTCAGTATTTTTGTGATTTTACTTTTATAATAGCAACGGAAATGAGGATACAACACACTATACAAATACAGTCTGCAAAGAAAAAAAGTACAATGACCATGTTGTTAATAATAACAAAAACGGTTTAAAAGGTCGAGTATAAAAGAGATAAAGAGAAGAAATTAGTTGTTTACTCTAGTGGCAATTTACATGATAATCAAATCAAAATAGCTTTTGTAAAAGGGAGGACTGAATTTAACCAATATAACGCATAACGCGGTATACGGAAATCAGTATTCCAGATTCCTTCGCCAATACAAACTGGTTACAATGGTATAACCAAACGTGGAGATAGATGCAAACAATCAATCATGAGAGGAAATTCCAGCTTTGACATATCGTCAAATATATTTTGACATATACAAAAATCACATGATACAGGCGCTGCTGGGATGTTGACGTTGCTACCGAAAATTGAAAGTTCACAATGCCGAAAATGACATAATTTTTTGTTATGGATGTATTTCTAATTTTTTTTTTTTTTCATTTTTTTTAATAATTCCCTTAGAAATATTGCAGATAATAAAAGAGATAAACTCATTATTTTGTCGATCTAAACGTTATATCGTAAAATAGAATTTTCAAATGGAAGAAATATTATGTCATATTATGTCAAATGGAAGAAATATTTTGTAATAATACATTGTAATATGTCAAATGGACGAAATATTACAGGATTTATTCATTACGCGATAAACATGATAAAGGGTTTAGAATATTTGTTCAAACAAGAACAGATATTACTGCATTGGTTGTAATCAAATTTCTAGGGGGACTTTAGTTAGGCGCAACTAATATACGTTGACAGTTAAACGAGTCAAAGTGTACGCCAAATTATACCAATATATGAGGCATATACCCAAATTACTGTAACTTCACCTTATATCGATTGCCAATTATGTCAAAACATACAAACAAGCCCCTAAGGTCACGTTTAATAGACACATGAGCGTGTCATACTCCTTATTCAATTGTGAAATATTGAAGAAATGTTGTTGTTTTTTTTTTATAGCAGAGGACTTTGATTTGATACAGAATGGCACGTTGACCTCGTACATGGCCTTGTTTCTTAAACCAAAAAAAAAAAGTTTCCATGGGAAGTTGAATACGACATGGTGTCAATATGCCTTATTTTACAAATGGTTAAAAAAAAGTTTTAAGAGCATGAAACGCCAAAGGAATCAATTCAAAAAAATCAAATAATTACTTTAAATCCTTTTGCCACATCTTTTTATTTATTTATAGCCAAATCAAACAATATTCACATCAAATTCAAATTCACGAAATCGCGTGTTATAATAATAAGAACTATGACCAAAACATGTTGTAAAACAAAAATGACAAATCATTAACAAGAAACATAAATCGGTGTATCGGAAGCGATTTTTTTTCTCGTGTCGCAGGGAATTGGCGGTTTATAATATGCCCTGGTTTAAGCGCAACTCGAAAGAAAAATGAAATAATCCTTTTATTTTATGCATTTCCATTATTTTATTAAATAGAAAATCCCATAATACATGTAATATAGCAAGTGATTTATATGATTTATTATATTATGGAATTGCACAAGTATGTATAAAAATTCGGATTTTCATAAATTTGATGCATTTTTTTTTTGGGGCACGACTGTTTTGGTTTGGTATCGTCCATAGCGATATAAATAAAGAGATTGCACCAAGATTGAAACATACAGACATTACAATAGACAGTTATATATGCTTCAAACAATGAATTTAGGATGTTTGCTGCTCTATTTAAAAAAAACAAGCATTTTAGAAGACTGATATAAACCACTGAATGAAGAAGGCTTTAATTCTTTTCGGAAAAGCTGAACATTATCATTATTATACCATTCATTGATTTAAATGGAAGTAAATGAAATACAAAGGCCTTTGATATAATTACATTGTACAAAGTAGTATTTATATAATGATAAAAAGTGTAATAGATATAGGAAGATGTGGTATGAGTGCCAATGAGACAACTCTCCATCCAAGTAACAATTTATAAAAGTAAACCATTATAGGTCAAGGTACGGCCTTCAACACGGAGCATTGGCTCACAACGAACAGCAAGCTATAAAGGGCCCCAAAAATTACTAGTGTAAAACCATTCAAGCGGGAAAACCAACGGTCTAATCTATATAAAAACGAGAAACGAGAAACAATCACTATTTAACTATTTCTGTAAAAATAACTTTAAGATTCCAAGAATTATATCTTATAGTCAAGTGATGAATTTTATCAATTTAAATACATATAAAGTTGAAAATAAGTCCAAATTTCTCGGAGGGAATTAAACACAAGACAACATTTAATTGCAAGGTAAAATGAATAAAATATTATACTTGTTCGACTATTCCCATCAATTGCTTAGAGTTGATTGGTATTGAAAATTCAAGTTAATTTTGATAAAACGGATATTTTTAAAAACAACATAATATTTTGCTCTATATGCTGCTGTTTACATATTTCCATAATCAATTTATGATTTAGAACATGTAAAGTTTCTTTCCTTTCCCATTCGTTCCAATTTTCAGTACCCCATAAATCATTTGGTGTAAACTAAAATTCTTCGATGACATGAAACTATTCAGGATTCTGTTATTTCTATATCATTGGAAACATTTGAGAGATAAGGATATAATTTGAAAAGTTCAATTCACACACTATACTATACACAGTTCTATGAAGTAATAGTACTTTCAAATTTTACGTGAATTTCCAATAGAGATAAAAGAAGTTTCCAAGAGGTACATCACATAGATTAATTCATGGGTCTGTATTACTATGTATACTTATTACAATGTTTGCAATGAACACATGAATTACCGTGATTTCCCAGTGAAATAAAAACTGATAATTTCACATGTATGAAAAGTCTTATTAGTTCACTCATCTGTATGTCAATATATTGTCAATGACATTGCATCAAAACAATTTGGAAAAAAGATTGATTTAAAGACAAATTTAGGAAGTACATAATATATGTATTTCTGAGCTTATGACCCTTAAACTCATCCAATCATCTTCGAAGAGAATCGGCGACCACACGTTAATTACAAACTTTTATACAATGGGTCCGAAAAGGGTTAAGTATTATATAAGGTTATTTATGTTGTGTAATGCAGAAAACTTCCATTTTGAATTAAGTCTGTCTTGGTATTCCTTATACCCCCGTCACACTAGGCCACAATCGCACTACGATCTCTGAAAAGAACGCAAATTTTGACGATCGTCGAGCGATCGTGTAGATGTCAGTAAGATCATTGTACGGTCGTGGTTAGGTCTTCTTGACCGTGAAGATCGTGGACTTACATTGAACATGTTCAAAACAATCGTGATGCGGTCATGATAAATCAAGTTGTAGAAGAAACGTAGTGAGAGCGCACTAAGGTCGTGGTATGATCGCAAAGGCCACTGTAACATCGTAGCGAGAGCGTAGCGAAAGCGCGATTCTAGTCAGAGTGACTCCGTTAAGATCTCACAGCAACGTTACTCTGACATCATTACGACCATCACGTTCTCACCGCGACCCATCCACGCTTCTACTACGACTATACCACGTTAATAAAACGCTGTTCAAGACCATAGTACGATTCTAGCACGCTCATGCCGTCCTCATCACGCTCTTCTTACGACCTGACTACATTTATACTACGACCAGTTCGAGTTCTAGTCATGATCATTCTCATTGTCACATAGAATATATAAAAAGCACTCCAGGTTTTGTCTGCAACATCAGTTTCAATTGAACCATGGAAACACAAGACCATGTGCATAGAGTACTGCTTCTTCAATCATTAACATAGATGCATAATCTTAACGACCAGCCATGATAGAGTTATTGAGAGAGCAAAGAAGACGAATAAGAAGAAATTTTAGACGGCGTAGGTCCTGTTGGATTCAACCTTGGTTATTAACCGAAAGGAGACTCCAGTTTGGTCATAATGATCAGTTGGTGAACGATTTACGAATCGAGATGAACCGATAGTTTGTGATTTAGGTTTGATTGGTCGGTCCGACATCTTTATTGGATCAGGATTCGTCTCATAGGCCCCTCTGCATCTACCTCTAGCCCTAGCACCACGCCCACGAGTTCTTGTAGAATTTGGTGGCATGACTATGTTGGTTCCGTGAAATCTACGTATTAATGAGAAATAAAAGGAATGGAACAGTATTTATATGGAACACGATATTGACTTTATTGCTGAGATCGTTGTTAGATCGCGGTATGAACGTGGTATGATCGGAGTATGATGTGGTAAGAGCGTGCTATAATCGCAGTAGAAGCGTGATAAGATCGTGTTGCAATCGGATAGATCGTGGCATGGTCGTAGTGAGAACATGCTGAGCGTAGTAAGATCGTGATAATCGTAGTGAGGTCGCAGAATAAGCGTGGTGAGAACGTAGTATACTCGTAGCTGGATCGTTGTAGAATCGTAATGGTGACGTAGTAGCATCGTGAAAACAACGAAGATTTACATTTTCATGCCGCTCATACCGCGACCTCACCACGATCTGAATTTGTTTTAGATCGACGTGAGCATGGTGCGATCGTGCTCTAGTGTGACCGGGCTTTAATCAAGCAAAAAGAACATTCACAAAAATACTGAACTCCGAGAAAAATTCAAAACGGAAAGTCCCTAATCATGCAAGACACTTTTGTATTCTAATATTGATCATGTTGTGATAACACATTTCATATAATCATACTTAAACATAGTAACAGCAACAAAAATAATTAAGTTTAATAATTTACATTAATTCGTTTGTATTTAAACATGTACCAACAATTAGGTGTCTGAATTACGTAGCCGTAACAATTATAATCTTGGAACTATGAAAATACTATGACGAAATGCATACCAACCCTCACACTAATATGTTTTCAAATCGGCAGAAATTATATCGTTGAAAATATTTGAAAAAAAAATTGCCTGAATTTTATTTGACCTTACAATTATCCACTGCAGTTTGAAAACCACTCAGAGATAATTATTATGTTCTGTGTACACAACTCTGTCCACGATTAAGAAATCTTTGTAGCCGTGTCAAGTCTTTGTTCGTGTTGCTAATATTTCTTCTGGAATTAGCATTGCGTCAAGCCATACTTAATTGATCAAAGCATTTCAAATTTGTCAGGACTATACTTGATAGCCAATATACGCTCCGTACACAAAATATTTGGTTAGCCAGTATATGCTCCAACACAAAACTTCTGGACGTTTTATTCTCCATTCAACACCCTTGATAAAGACAAGCAGTTTTTGTCGCCATTTTCTGGCCCCTGTATTACTAGTATACTTAATCTATCCAAGTTTTGGGGCATTTAGCTTTTTTTAGTTTGGGACTGTACTGTTAAACCAAGTAGTTTTTATATTTGTTTAAATTAGGATTTGTCGGGGTCCATGTTGCTCCATTTGTAGCTTTCTGTGTAATGTTTTGTATGCCATATTTACTTTTGTCGTTTGATGTTGAAAGTCCTTTCTCTGTACTTATAGGAAATTTTAAAAGGCATTTAAAAACATATTTTCTAAATCCCCTTTTTACTACGAACAGAAAATATAAAAGTAAAATATTGTCTTTTTTATTTTTTCATATTGTTGTATCTTTTGGATAAGGTAAATAATAAAAAAAATTTTTATATATCTGAAGGTCGAAGTTCCGACACAAACTAGAGCATATTAAAAGTCAGATACAATATATAGTGTAAGTATTGCAATATATTCTATTTGAAAAACGAAGAAATATGATGTTGCAGATTTTTTTCTCAAATTCAACCTATATAATATAAATTGTTACAGTAAACAAAGTTATTATCTAGCTTGCATCGAGTGAAGTTCACTCTGATTCTACTTAATCATAAGATCGGTCATGGTTAAATTTGTCAGTCTCTGAATACATTAGACAGCTGACCTTCACAATATGTAATCAGTTTATCGCATGTGGTAAAGTCCATGGTGTAACAAAAGAACCATACTATTGTCACGTTATATACTATATATATATACAAGTTATTTGTTATAAGATATATAAATTGATTATGTTCACATGTTACTTGTTAAATTGATAACGAATATAATTTGAGATTTCATTAAAATGTGTTACTCTTAATATTTATAATTTGATTCAAATATTAATTGCATTTAAAAATAAACTACACCAATATAGTTTTTCAACAACAAACCACGTAAGTTTAAACGTAACTATTCTAAATAATATACAAATTGATAGCTTAATCTAATTAGCAATTACATATGAAAGAAAGGTTGGTTTTAAACCAATATTCAATACGGAAAAATAAACAGAAAAATATTGATTGTCAATTTCATGATTAACATTCATAGATAAAGTCAACATCACAGTTCTTCATTTCCTCTCTGTATATTTCATCAAATTTTTCATTTTGTGCTACAGTAAACCAGTTCTTCCAGTCCCCTATAATACCTAAAACGATAAAAAACATTATATTACAAACTAATTTTAACATGATCGGATATTGCTTTAAATGACTAGGTTATTGAAGAGTGTTATTTTAAGAAAAAGGTAAAACGTGAGTTAAGGATGTTCGCTAGTCTTGTTTTTGACTTTCTGTCAGATATTCTAAATCCTCTGGTTTTATCCAAATACATTTGTCCGATTAACTCTACTAGTCCTTTCATATTTTTTTTTATATCATATAGTTTTTTTTTCAGGGTTTTTGAAAGACAAAAACTGCCCAAGTTTTTAAAAATCTAGAAAGAATCATTTCCCGCCAAATTTTCAACGGCTTATATCTTCAAATCCGGGACACAAACCTTGTATTTGTTTCTGCTTTTTGCTAGTTCCGTTATATTTTGACGATCAATTTTAGAAATCTTGTTATTTTTTAAACAGAGTAGTGAACATTCTTAAACAAGTTAAATCTTTCAATTTTGTGGCAATACTTCAAATAAGATTTGTATGGCGATAAAAAACCAAAACAAGACAATTTGTTTTCTGGAATAGAACGTCACTTCCCTGTTTCATTTAATCAAAGGAACTTGAGTATTAACACAGATAGGCAGAACATCCCATGTAATCTGAGAAAATTGTGTTGTTGCTTTGACTGGTGTTCTAGAGTATACTATTAACAATCTAATTTGTATTTTGAAATACATATATTGTGTATAAATGTAAATAATTACCAAAACATTAAACAAACAACTTTTCTAGAACGGTTATTATTCTAAGTGTACAGAACATTTATGCTCCAATCTCCCTTTACCCAACCTTTGAGTTTAAGGTTTTATCCGGCATTTTTTTTTCATTAGGAAATGCCTGTACATTTAAGTCAGGAATATGACAGTTGTTTCTCATTCGTTTGATTTGTTTGAGCTTTTGATTTAACTATTTATTGACGGACTTTCCGTTGTAAGTTTTCCTTATAGTTCGGTATTTTTGATAATTTCCTTTTTTTAAGTACGAGGTATAACAAGGGCTTTATTTGTCCTCTTCTTTTTTTATTGAAAGAACTTTTATTATTGAGATTAACGTTAAACGTTTGCCTTTTTTTTTTAATTTAAGGAAACAATAAAACGAGATATTCTATGGGGTCAATGATGTCACAATAAATGTATTTGTGACGTCAAGAAAAAAGTCCAGTGCGTTTATATGAATAATTTAAATGATAGATTTAGGTAAATTTGTTATTACTTGTCAGACCAGCAGATAAAACATTTATATGGCATATGCAAGTACCAACTAAATAATTTACCACGATATTTGAGCAACTTCTCTCATGTAAATACTTTTTCTGAACGCGCATGCCCTCATTATAATATTGCTTCAAGATATACAATGTTTGTCATAATTTGAAGAACAACTAAATGTATGTTGCCTTTCAATCGAAAAATCTCGGAGTATAGTGATTAATAGATTGCTGGTTGCCTAATGGCCTGTGGAAAATATTTCTTGCATGTTTAGGACGAAAACAAGTTAAAATAATAAATTGATAGGTCCTGTAAAAGAGGCCGTTCGGGATGAAGGTCGGAGAAATTCGGACTACCACTAGAAATAGAGAAATTACGTCTTGCAACAGGCCACCTACATACCCCTCAAAGAGTTGTTGCAATGGTTCTTAACGTGCAAAGAGCCTGGCACTTCTTCACACGAGGCATTAGATTAAACGTTTCCTATCTGACCGGACTTTGCTGCAACTTTATGCTCTCCGCACAGCCAAATGGACTTCCCACTTCACCGAGGGTTTTACTGCCAGTCAAAGGAAGACCAATGGTGAACATTTTTCTATTCCTCAGCCACCCTTGTGGGTCATTTCCTAATGATATTGAAGCAAATATTATTCATACTTACTTACTTGACCGTGTAAATCTTTTCTGAAAAAGCACTAAAATCTGTTTCATATAAACACGGGAATATTCCTGCAGAGTACGAATTTACAACGGAAAATTCAAATGAGAAATAGCACAACATTGTATTGGTTATTTGGAATTTGTTGAACTTGGAACTTATCGACGCATATTCAGAAATGTTACTCGAGCTGAACACAATTGAGTAGTTTCAAAATATTGAACACAAAACCTATATCATTATAACCTGACAGCAACTTTAGGTCAGTAATCATCATTCACGTTTAAAATGCAAATCACCTTTATAGTTTTTATTAGTTCTTCTCCTTTTAAATAAATCAACTAACTTAATCCATTATGAGTTTTGCATAAGAAAAATGTACCATTTGAGAAATAGAGACCCTAATGAGAATGACAGTAACCTAATACAAAGAACCAGTAGACATATAAGAACACACTTTATCTATTGGTATACAATTACCTTTTCGGAATAAAGTTGATTCATGTTTGGGATCAATTATTCTTGTGGAATCATACTTGTTCTTTTTGATATTATCAAAACTGCACTTCTCTATTATCTCTAATAAAATCGTCAGTGTGCGAGACATTTATAAACTCGGCCATTTTTTTAATCGTTGAGAACGGATGCTGAAACAGAGGGATGAAGACATTTTAATAAGAGTATCATTATCTAGAAGTGATGAACAGATATGTTTATGATGGTATATAACGTAAAAATAAATGATACCACTTGCAATGTAACCGAATATATTTCTACAATAGAAAACAGCCAAAAGATAATATAAGAGACTATGTCAATTTAAAGATATTTTTGTGTTTAAAAAGCTTAATATATATATACAAGTCTAAATTGAAAACAACGTTCAAACCTATGATTATTGAGTTGGATAAAAACCGCAATTTTTATACGTGTGCATGCAAAAACAAATTTCTTGTTAGAGGGGTCTAAATACAGCACAAACAACATTTTCCAAAAGACAAAAAGGGAAAAGTATATTTTAACCAAACGCATTTGACTAGCAGGTCGACCAACACATGTTCTTAAACCCTGCCGACTGCCATTGGCGATTGCCAAATAAACGGATCACCAGGTGTAATAAATATGGTATACCGCAAACAAAAGGTGCAAAGATTTGTGTACACCATATCCGGATTTCGACAATTAATGTCTCTTCAGTGATGTTACGAATCGAAACGGTATTTGGAAGGCCATATAATTTACCTCAATTTAGGATAGACTCTTGAATTTTGAGGAGTCAAAATAGGATGAACGGATCATATAAACCCGAAGGCAAATATAATACAAGCCCAAACGAAAAAATATAAACAAGTCTAAATTGAAAACAACGTTCAAACCTATGATTGAGTTGGATAAAAACCGCAATTTTTATACGTGTGCATGCAAAACAAATTTCTTGTTAGAGGGGTCTAAATACAGCACAAACAACATTTTCCAAAAGACCAAAAAGGGAAAAAGTATATTTTAACCAAACGCATTTGACTAGCAGGTCGAACAACAAATGTTCTTAAACCCTGCCGACTGCCATTGACGATTGCCAAATAAACGGAGCACCAGGTGTAATAAATGGATCTTATTTATAAATTAATACCAAACAGAAAACAATAAACTTGCGGCAAAGATGGTATACCGCAAACAAAAGGTGCAAAGATTTTTGTATATATATACCTTTAGTTAAGTACCAGCATATAAATCTTATTCTTAGGAGAAAATGGATATTTACAACTTTCAGAATGGTCAGGCTTTAGACGTCAAATAATTTGTAAATTATCTTAACTTGAAAAAAAAAAAAAAACTAAACGATAAGTATTCATGGTTTGTTTAAAACTAAATGCTCACATCTGAATGCGTCAGTTATCTTTTTTTTTAAAGAGAGCACTTGTTTTAAAAAAAGGAAACACATATAATATAATAAGTTATATAGAAATAATCATATGTTGATGTTTAATTTTCCCATCTGTTTACAGATGGGAAAATTAAACATCAACATATGATTATATACACGATCTACAACAAAATGCTTATGTTGCCTAAATATTTTGTTATACGAACAGAAAATAGAAAAATTAGCTTAAGGTTATCCGAGTTTCAATTACGAATGTTTGTAACTCTCTTTCAAATAACAAGCTTTTTAAAAGACTGTTCTTAATTGGAAGTTTATAAATAAAGGAACTAAAAAAGCAAAAAAAAAAAAAAAAAAAATTGAAGGGTCCGTGTGCTTGTTTTCGAGATATAAGCCATCGTAAAATTGGCAGGAAGTGATTACATGTATCTCTTTACTTTTGATATATTTTACCATTGGCACCGTTTTCTTTCAAAAGCTATTAAAATAACAAGGATTTTATAAGATTTTCAAATATGGCTTTTAAAACAATATGTATTAAAATAAGGAGGGGTTATGGGACAAAATTGTCATGGCACTTCATTGATAAAACCAAATGATTCCCAATATCTGCAAATATTAAAAAAACAAAGAGGAGAGAACATCCTTAAATTAAGAAAGAGTATTATTTGCATGTATTCATTATTTACATTTGTTTGTGTATGCGACAAAAAAAGGCGATCACATTAGTTAAGATGTCGCAAACGACAATTTGTTGAGGTCCGTTATCTTTCATAGATTGGTTTACGAATACTAGTGATTTACAAAGTTAACTTAAATGATAAAGGAGCTTGTAGGCCCCATGGTGACTCCTAGGAGATTTATCTATGCTTTAGTTAAGTCCATGTGTGGATGCTATCTGATTTAATAAAAGCAACTATTTATTTTTATAACAGAACTGAATGCTTCTTATTGTCATTTTATTGGAGTGTAGAAGCTATGAACGAAGTACATTTTAGAAAATATCACCCACCTCAAAAGTTTTTGGGAGAAGAAAAAATGTCAACTTATGCACCTGTAAATAGACTGTGTATGACTAACTGAAAATTGGTAATTTGACTTTTCTAGTTTTATACATAAAATTATATAAATATAGTTGTTTGCACACTTACTAATTTCAAATCTTCATATTTGACTGGTAGTATATTTGCAGTTTTGACTTGTGCCGCCTTTTCGAATTCCCTTGTATAGTTGAACCAACCTCCTTGTAGGTCGTCTGAAAAGAAGTAAATTCAAAATTTACAATTTAAAATTATTAAGTGACTTAAACACATTAAAATGTGTAACTGAATGAATTGTGCTTCAGTTATGCGTTTAAAATTTGTAAAACGCATTCGATTTACTCAATACTCATTGTATGTTTTCATGATTCAAATTAAGAACTCCGATTTTGATAAAAGAGCTTCTTAAAAGCTGATTTTAATTAAGATATAGATAGAGGTTTAAGCCCCAAAAAAGACTAGGAAACAAAAGATATTTAAAAACTGTGTTTAAAAAACATAGTTAAATTATTAAAGATTTTCAGAAGATACAAAAACATAGAACCCTTGTCGGTCGACTTGCATTGAATTTTTCAGAAATGTTGAAAAAAATACAATTAAATGTGTAAATAACTACTTCAAAAGAGGTTTTTAATAACATTAAATGTAAAAACGCTTGCTGCGTGAACAGATTAGAGAAGTCAAGGGAGAATTCAAAGTTTCGTTTAGTAATTTAGTACGTCTGTAATCCTTTACAAAACTTTGTACATTTTATATCCCCTCTAGTCAATACTTTTCTAGACTACGACGACATGAACAGCATTTAATAGATCATTGGTCAGTCAGTTTTTAAATTATTTCAAATATAGTTATAAAAATAAATATTCACGTTTACAGCTATCGTATGTCAGACCTGAATCAGAAAACTAATCCTGCAACAATAAACATCAGATCATTCTTTTTTTTTTTTCATTTGCTCATGAAATGTCACAAAAACGAATTTAATTTTTTTCCTAATTAAGCTAACATTTGACTCCTTTTCCGTTTGTCAAAAAATATAAATAAACATACCTTTCCTACATCCTCCTCGGGAACTACCTAACATTTTCAAGCTTTACCTTACATGACCGTCGGAAATATGAATAAAGTAGTTAAAGTTACTTAAAAGTCGAATAAGAAGTCCCTAAAATAATGGTATATAAAAACGGACACCCAAAGGTCGAGTTTGTTTAAGATTCAATTATGACCCAACGTTTGAATTTCAATATCTGAACAATTCTTTAAAAAGGCCCTTTGTAGTTGTTACCGGAATAAAGTTTTAAACTTAAACACATAGAAACTGAAGGCTAACACCACTTAAGGTCCACTATGTCTAAAAGAGTTGTAAGTGAACTTTAGTTTATGTAGAATTTACACAATTTTTCAGTTAATAAATTAAAAGTAAAGAATAGACTAGGTTGTCGTTGCTTCATATCTTTAATAATGTTTTTCGTAGATTCATTGTATAAATTAGGCTGTTAGTTTTGTTCGTGTAAATTGTTTCACATTTATATGTTTGGGCCTTTTATATGTGAATATACGGTATCGCTTTTTCTTATTGTTGAATACCGTAAGGTCACATGTGAGAGCTTTCATCTTCGTTATTTCAACTTAGGCGGAAAGTTTTCTTATTGGCAATCATACCATATCTTCTGATTTTTCTATAGTATGTAGAGTGGTCAAAGGCACTTGACACTTCATGCTGACACATTACAACATCCTTACATAAAATATCGGTGATTTCAAGTACAATGCTGCAGTTCTATCATTCCCCATTATTGTTATGCTTAATTATAGACGACAAGTGTGGTTTACAAGTTCCATCATTGTAATGCTCAATTAAATACTACAAAATAAATGTGATATATGCACCTTTAAGGATTATATTATCAAAGAATTCATCCCATGTCCAATCAGGAACTCCAAGCTTTCCATAAAGAAATGTGTAGTTAGAAACCCATCTATCTTTCGGATTTCGATTCAGATATATAATTTTGTATCCATTTCTCACATGATGAGTTGGTATGTGATGCAAAGGCAAATGAGTTGTGAATAGTCTAGGGTTGTCTACTTCATCTAACTTATCAAAGAAGTATGCAGCGAAGTCCAAATACATGTGATGTAAAGGACCTTTTGTGTTATATGCTAGAGACTGAGACAGTAACATGGACAATATCTCATGGCACCAGTGTGTACCTGTAAAAAACATTTATTGAACTCTTTATCTGTGTTGGCATGATCAAAGCGAAGCTGCATATTTAAAACAAAACTTACATTCGATATTATTAAAACAGCAGACGAGATTGATTCATATATATTTGTAATAATTGTTTGAGGCATGAGTACAATGGTACAAAAAAGTCAGTCTCGGTCTTCGTTGAATAAATGTAAGACTTTTTTTCAATAACTTTGACCCATACTATCATAATCATAATAAGATTGCAAAACTATATTAAAGAGAGTCTCAAGATACCAAAGTAGTGTACTCAAATAAGTAAGTCGACAAAAAAGACTAATAATCTAGAATTGCCATCGCATCAGATCAGATTAGTATATAAACACAACATAGAAAACTAAAAACAAAACGAACGCCACCAAAAACCGGGCTGATCTGAAAATTAAGATATAAACACGGAACACAATAAAAGGTGTTTTACTTTAAATATTGCCTAAGTTTTCAAAGATTCCGAAATTTCGCACATAAATAATTATTAAAACATCTATCGTAAGACATTCTGATTTCCTCAAGAATTAAACGCAACTTTTTCCAACTTGAAGTGATAGCGGCATCCAATGCACACATTCAACAAACCAGATGCGTTGACTGGCAGTACTTTATACAAATGACGAAAGTTCGATCATCTCCTATACGCCTATTCAACTATCATACGGCCATGCATTTAATTATTTTACCGTATTAATCGTGTAAAGTACGCAGTTGTGTATAATATTGACTCATTTTTCATCTCTCAAAAAATTGAGAAAAATGAAATAAAAGATAGAAAAAAATATAAAGTAAAAAAAAAAAAAAAAAAAAAGAGAAAAAAATGAAATAGGAGAAAAAAAGAAAACATTAAAACAAAATTAAAAAAAGTCTTGTTCACTGTAAAAAGCAATAAATGGGGAACTATTAACCATGTATTCAATCTTCATTTATGTCTTTCAAAAGATAAGAATAATATAAGATTGACTATTCAATCAAATTAATTGAATAACTTTAAAGACATTAACAATAAAATTGTAGAGCTTTTATCATGTACTTAACATTTATTAATTTTATTAAAAGTAAAGTTATTAATTAAATACCCTTTTTCAAATAACTGTTTGCCTAAGCATGTCCAAGCTGATGCACTGTTCAATATTATAAAAGAAATCATTAGAATGTAATGGAACAAAAGAAATGAGACCTTATTTCTAAATTTCATTTTGGGTCGTACGAGATACACATCTTTTGGGTCGTACGTGATGCACATCATTTATTATAAGGATTAGCAGAAATAAAAACCTGATTTCATAGTTGTACACAGTAGTATATCTGTATCTTTTGTTTTGAGTGTCCGAATAGTTTCCAAAAGCTTTTCTATACCATGTTCTGTGATATGGGGACCCGAAAGAAATGTTTCCTCTCCTAGTCGAGTAAATGGATAAATCACCAAACCGGAATCGATAACGCTGAAAAATGAACAAGAACAAACTTGAAAAAGACCAATATAAATGTTTATTACATGTTCCAGGTGTATGAGCTACTGAGAGCGGTTAATGTTTAATACCAACGACATAAAAGTCGAACAATAATTGCATAGTTTTACTTACAAACGTTTCTCTGCAGAACATATAATCAAGATACTAAGCGGGAATACAACAAAAACATGGCTAAAAGAATAAAGACGAACAAGTCTCTAAAGCACTATACTAAAAGTTAATAACAAAAAAAATTGAACAACGCAAACCAAACCAAAAACCCTGGGGTGAACTCGTGTGTTCTGGAAGACTAGCAGCAACTGCATCAGCAGATGACATAACGTCGTTTGAGTTTTGGTAGCATGACGTATCCAGTCTGACTCACTAGTCTTTAACATGTTTGTTATAACTATTGCCAACATAACTAGACCACAAATATTGATTTTTCATACGTTTGTCCTCCCGTGAACATACACATTTCAATGGTTATTCATACAGTTATTTGAATCTTTTGGGAAAATGTTCAGCCTGTTCTCTTTCCAACGTGTTATCGTAGGTGACCAATGCTGTAGTTTGCCGGATACTTCCTTGGAAACTTTACTGCAAATCGTAGATCTTATCACGGAAATCATAGAAAGTAGGAAAACGATGAAGCCGACAACTCCGTTAATAATACGAAACCTTTTTTGTTTAGATAATCTGTCAAATAGTTTAACAAACATATTTATTGTTGTATGGTTTTTTTTCGTGAAGCTACATGAAAACATTGGATAAACTGTAAAAAGTATGTTTAATCGTGCATATGCTGTATTAATCCACTTTATTGATTGATTGTGGTTTGCTTACCGTCCGGTGGCAAATATTTCATGCATGTTCTAAACGGAAAAAAAAATTAACAAACAAAACAATAGGTTCGTCAATAGTTGTCGACTGGAAAGAGAGCAGGAAATTTGGACAGCTGCTTGAAGATGAGTATACATCGGATAGGGATATGATTTAAGCATTGCAACAGGTCTCTTATAGACCATTCAAATATTTGTTGAAATAATTTAAGCTTTCTGATAGCTTGACACTCTCTCTACACGAGTCATTGAATTTCTTGTAACCATTCCAATCGGTCGTAGTTCCGAACTTATACATCACGCGACTTACTTTGGCAATGGTTTTACTGCCGGTCGAAAGAAAACTAAGGAATTACCATATTCCTATACCTCAGTCAACACTTGCTGTCTTAATCCACTTTAAACCAAATGTCAACCGTAACAAATACAATAACTGTTAAAAACACACACAACACCTTCCTCAAAATGCATATACATAATATCTGCCAACGATAGAGCAAACTTTTTTAAAAGCTTAAACTTTTCTTATTGTATAGTTGCCAGAATTTTTTTACGTCAGATAAACTTTGTTTACTATGAACAGCAGAAAGCCCTTCATAAGATTAATAATTATATAAGTATTAATCATTAAATTCTACCTTTCGTTATGTACTTTAAGAGGAACAAGGTGTGCATCCGCCATCATAAGTTGTCAACTTGTGTACAGGTAGTGTTTGTGATTGATATGTTATCATTTACATGTAAGTCTATATTTACGAAGGTTAATAAATGCAGGTACAGGAAATAAACAACTTTAACAAAAGGCAATAGTAAGAACGCCATCTATGTCAGCTAAATTGATAATTGCAGATGAATATATAAATGTGAGTGTATAAAATTCAAAATGGATGAAGTATTTTGTTTGGGGGGATGGGAAAAAAGTTATATTTTCAAGTTCTTGTCCTGTTATGATCATCATGATATAGGACTTTATAATTTTACAGTGAAATTAATTTAAAAAATTTAATAAGTGGTCTATGCATCCTCAACTCTACAATGAAAGAAAAAACAATATTATTTATTTTTTAACAGACTTAATGAATGAAATAGTAGTTATTGATGATAAAGTTTTTCTAATTATAATATATAACATACTATTTAGCTTTCCTTAGTCATGGACGAAAAATGTTCATCGATAATTGTTTTAACTTTCATGTTAAAAATGCTAATTTTGAAAATAATAAGTGTTTATTTTAGATCAATCACCTTCCCGTCTTTTGTGTTAACTTTCTCGCCTTTAATGAGCTAGAGGGTCGGAAGTACCCTTTTTCGGGACGTCGGGATGGGACCCTTTTTTTTTTTGCGGGATTAGGCTATTATCTTCTCGGAAATTTGTGATTTACACTTATCGGGACTCCGGATTTATTGTTTTGGGATCGGGTAAAAATACTCTATTTTCTCAAGAATTTGGAATGATAACCCCTCCTATCGCCCCAAGCTATACTTGTCGTACTCCTTTTTCTTTTCTTTTCTTTTTTTTTTTTTTTGTTGTTGTTTGATGAAAATGTTTTTCAAGCAATTGGTATTAAATTTATCATTAATCTGGTATAAAAATGTTCAATATATAGACATTTTCAGAAAACATATAATATATTTCAACAGGCGTTAGAAACAGGACGAAAAGCTTACCCTGCTATCGTGTTATCTTTCAATAAAATGTATAAGTTTTTGACCTTTTAATCATAATAGTTTAAACGCTTAAGATGTCTACTGTTTCTATACATCTTTCCATAATTAATTCTTTTTGTATATTTGATTCCATAAATTCAGGTAGACTCCAAATGAATCAAGGTAACTGTTAAACCGGTACAGTAAAGGCAATCATCAGGATAAAGGACGAACACGAGTTGTAATTAGTTTATAAGTTATTGAAATAATATGATAGGAACATCATATTACACAGAGGATAACGTTTTGACATTTTAATCATAACAATAAAAATGCTGTAGATACATATACATTTTTTCATACGTTTTGAACCCACAATGTTGAGGTGGACAACATATTGATTTATTTAATAGTTAAACAGAACTTGTAAAGTCATGCACCGGGATTAAAGGGGTTAAAGACGAGAGAATGTACTGCCACCATTAAACTTTGTATTTACGAATGACAAATTGTTCTTGCAATAGTTTTTCATCAACCTTCAGGAATTTCTATACGTGTAGCAGTCATGGTCCTCATCAAACTTACACAATAGTTATCAAAGGTACCAGAGTACATAAGAGTAGACATTGATTCCATTAATAGGTTTCATGTTAATAATCTGGTTAGCCAAACGGAAGCCCTGGGCACGAGTATTTCATCCAAGCATGAACAGTCTAGGTGAACATACTACCATTCCTTAGTTTACCATTTGATAGAAAATAAAATATGAAAAAATAAAATGAACTTTAATAAAATTATTACATGTCTAAAAGAAGAGAGATAATGGATAATTGAATCCTCGTATTTGAGTCTTCATCTATATTTAGTCTAGGCGATAACATCTGTTTCATAGCATACTATAACATTCATGCCGTAGGGTGGGATACTTTATGTCAACGAACACCAAAGAAGACCCGAATAGCAGAACAGATTATTTAAGCTGCTTTGAAAAGTTTTTTTTTTTTTTTTTTTTAACAACATAATAGTTTTATTCATCAAATATTGCTTGTTACATAAACCATCAAGCTTCTCTTGACGTACCCTGTTACAATCCACTGACTACCCAGGGAATAATCAGCTGGTTAGATTAATTGATATACATTTTGTTTACAATATTAGAAAACTATTCATTGATTATGTTCCTTTTAATTGTTAGTAACATTGGACTTATTGTCTTATGTCCATTAATATTGGTATCTACTCTCTTGGTGTATTCATTGACAAAAATTCTGTAGACGTCTATGTTTTTTGTTTTCTGCTCAGATACATAGTATGACTTGTATATTGAAAAAACTAATTATTGTAATCAAAAAATTTATTGAGTAATACTTGTTGTCTGTGATTTTGTATCCAAATATCAGGTGTTGTAGTTTTATTAAAAAATCTAAATTACTCCTTTTTAAGAGGTCGTATATGTGTTGCCAAAATCTTGTCAAATAAGAACAATTGAAAAAATAATGAGAGTAGTCTTCTTCTATGTTACAAAAATTACACATATTATTATTAGTTATTTTCCATTGTAATAAAAGCTTTTTTGTTGGTACAATAAACTGTAGTAATTTCCATCTGTATATTTTTAATTTATTTTCAGTTAAATATTTGAAAAAAAGTTATATAATGAATTCATATTTGGAGCTTCTTGCATTAGTAGAATTTAAAGCCACCTGTTTATCCCTACTGACGGTTCTTTTTTATTATTCACCAGCGAAAAACATGTAGTCTCAAAATAACGACCTTTCCATGTGATTTTATTTCTCTGGACATTTACTGTACTTTGAACAGAATTTTCTTGTTTAACTATGTCAATCCAATTTTGTGGAATAGATTGTTTCAATTTATGAAATTCTGCAATCCAGTTTACCTTACATTTTAATTTGTTTAAAATATTTTTTTCTGATAATGACATAGTGACATCTAGAATGTCATTTAAATGTCACTCTTAATCCAGTTTTCAAAGATAATTGGTTTATTATGAAATGTAATCAATTTATTCCCCCATATTGTTTGCTTTCTTATATCAGCATATGTAACTGGTTGTTTTGTTTGCCCATCCCCAGTCAAAATCCAGGACTTTATTACTTCTCTATAAAATTCTGGCACACATTTGAAGTATTCTAAATGTTTTATATCATCTAAATTCATATTAAATATAGATAAAACATTATTAGACACCTTTAGATATTTAAAAGGTATTAGCTTCCAGTTGGCAAATTTACCATTAACAAGTCTATATACCCATGATGCCTTTAGAGACATAAAATAACTTTTAAAATCGACCATTTGTAAGCCTCCTTTTTCATATGGACGTGTTATCAGGTTTCTTTTTATTTTGTTTGGCATCCCCTCCCAAATATATTTAAAGCTTCGTGTTTCTAGTTCTTTAAGATAATTTTCGGGAGTTAAGTAAACACTTCCCAATAATGTAAATAAAGGCAAGATTAATGCTTTAATAATCAGTATTTTCCCTAAAATTGAAAGATTCCTTTTTTCCCATGTCTTGAACATTTTTATCATTTTTTCTATTTTACAATCCCAATTTAATTTTTTGCATTCCTCTTTATCATGTCCAAAAACACCCCTAATGCTTTCATAGGTTTATCTCCCCAATTAATCCTCGCAATTTGATCTTTACATGATTTCAATTTCCCGATCCATAATCCTTCTGTGTTATTTCTGTTTACCAATAAACCTGAAAACGAGCCAAAAAATTTCTATTATATTCATTGCAGTTACTACATCGTTTTTATCTTTACAAAATAATGTTGTTTCATCTGCTAATTGTGAAATCTTAATGCTGTGACTTTTCCCATCTAACTTAATAGTGATTCCTTTTACTTCGTTGCTATTTCTCAACTTTAGAGCCATAATTTCAACAGCCAAAACAAACAATAAGGCTGATAAAGGACAGCCTTGTCAGATTCCCCGTGAATTTTGAAATTTTCTGATACCCACCCATTGTTCATGACACATGTTTGAACGTCAGTATACATAGTTTTAACCCACTTAATAAATGATTCATTAAACCCAAAATGTTTCAAAGTTCCAAGCATAAAATCCCATTCTAACGAATCAAATGCTTTCGTAAAATCCACAAAAACAATTGCTCCCTCAATTTTGTATGTTTCTGAGTAGTCTATAACATCTTGGATTTGTCTCAGATTAAACCCAATAAATCTATTTTTAACATAACCGCTTTGATCCTCATTTATAATTTTTTTTGAAGTACCTTTTTTAAGCGTTGAGCAAGAACATCTGACAAAATTTTAAAATCTATATTAAGAAGGGATATTAGGCGATAGTTTTCCAAAAGTAAAGGATCCCCCTTTTTGAATATCAAAGTTAATATACTAGAACGTTGTGAATATGAAAGACCGTTTCTATCGTAGCCTGTATTTAAGACATTTACCAGTAGTGATTTAAGTTTATTCAAAAAAAATCTATAAAATTCTACCGTAAGTCCATCAAGACCTGGAGATTTATTCAATTTCATTTTAAAGATACCATGTGTGCATTCCTCCACTGTAATTTTCCCATCGCATATTAGTTTATCATTTTCATCAACTTTATATTCTAATTTTGTATCGCTGATATATTTTTCTGTTAAATCTTTGTTTGATTTTTTTTATTATTCAAGTTTTCATAATAATCTTTTATTTTGTGTAAAAGTTTCTCTTGGTCCGAAATTATTTCCCCATTATCTCCCATTAGTTTACTTATCGATTTTTTTACTTGTCTTCTTTTTTCTAACCCAAGGAAATAAGAATTATTTTTTTCACCAAACTCTACTCATTTTTCTCTAGATCTCATTTGAGCTCCTTTTGCTTTTTCTTCATATATCTTATTTAGCTCTTCTTCAATATCATTTATTTCTTTTTCTATTTCATTATCATCTATAGTCGTTCTCGTCTCTTAATTTTATTTTTTCTTCCAAGTCTTTTCCAAAGTATATCTTCGCCCCTTGATTAACTTTGCTTTATTTTTACAATAATTTGTGGTAACCTCCCTTACCGCGATTTTAAAACCATCCCATAATAATCTACAATCTAGTGTTTCCTTTTCGAAAATATATTTATCTATCAAAGCATTAATCAGTTCTTGGTAATCTTTATCTTGCAAAACTGAATTATTTATTTTCCAATACCCATTGCCCCTTTCTGCTACCCCTGGCTTAAATTTTAGAAATACACTTTGGTGGTCAGTAGACCGAATAACAGCCGGTTTGATTTTACAAAATTCTACAAGTGGTAAAAAATCTGACCCCATAAAAACCATGTCAATCCTACTAGCTTGTGACCTATCTCTTCTTCTCCATGTGAATTGCTGTTTACTTTCATTTAAGTTTCTCCAAACATCTGACAGTTTGTTAGATTTAATCAAGTTTTTTAAACCGTTTACGGGTTGAGTAAATTTACATGGACGTATAGATTTTCTATCAATTGGTTTTATTGTCTCATTAAAATTGCCCCCAAGTATTGGTATTCCTAGACCGTGTTCCTTCAAATTATCGCTGACCTTTTTTTAAAAAAAAAGAATTTCTAGATGCTTTACAGTTAGGTGCATATATATTAATAAATGTAAAAATTGAGTTATTTATCTGCACATTGATAAGTACTAATCTTCCGTCACTATCAATAAATTTATTGATTAGTTCGTAGCTTATTGATTTTTTAATTAAAATAGCTACACCCCTACTAGCCGTAGTACCATGACTACAAAAAGTATCATATTCTGTTTTACTATTTATTTCCCTTTCAATAATTTCATCTTTTTGAGCCGTAACCCATTCTATAGCTCTATTTCTTTTTTCTCTTGAACTAATTCCGTTAACATTGAGACTACATAGATAGATTAATTGTATTTGTAAATGTCATAGTTCATAATATACAAATTATAATTATACTTAAGTTTTAACACACAACACAGCGTTATAATTTTATAACACTCAGAGACATTTAATACAATTATGTCAATTGCTACACAGTTGAAATACATATTCATTATTTTATTTAATGCATAGTTGTTACACATATTAATACAATCTATATAATAATTACCTTTCACCTGGTGTGACCTTAAACCAATTGTTCCGCTATTGAACCTCGTGTAAGTTTTGTGTATTTTAAAACAAAGTGTAGATATATTTGGATAGTTTGATGGTGTAGGAATTAACGCATGGTAGTTGAATAATTCAGAAGTAGATATCCGTGTTTGAATGGAAAATACTATCATGTAAATATCTGTTAAATTGACAGCATGAACTCGAAACGATTGAAAGGTGGAAAATTTAATGCCGTTCATGTTTTTACGGTTAAGCGTAGATTGTACGTTACCTGTTTGATTGTACGGCTTTTTTTTTGAATATATAGAACTCTGCATGAACCAGACATAGAGCATATAACAATGTGCTTCGATATATTCTGAACCGTGGAGAATTTCTTCTGATTTTTTTTCAATTCAATACAATGGAAATAGTGTGGTGTTATATTGTATATATCGTTACTTGGTTTATACTTTGTGCATTTTTTTTCTGATTGAAAAGTACACTGTTGTGGACAAATACATACTGTCGGACTATATGCGTACTTTAAAGGTAATAGTTATTTTGTTCTATTGTATTACTGATATATGTTTTATTGAATTTCAGGTATCTCATCAGTGATGCAATGTTTAGACAGAAAAGTTTCTGTTTAACGTTAATTGATAGTGTAAATCGTGTTAATCGTGTTACTATATATAGCATAGGTAAAAACCGATTTCCTATGTTTATAATGTAAACATTGAACAGCTGATGTATTATTACATGTATCACAGTTATACCACATATACACACTACATTTGACATTTTCACAGTTTGGTTACATACTTCACATTTGAAAAATACTTCTTCATAGCAACTTTTAACTCTTTTAAAGAGCTTTAAACTGTTATATATTTTTATCATTCTTTTATATGAAATCAAAATAAGATAAAATTTCAGCAGAACAAAAACAATACTGAAACAGATTAAGCAATGGTTACAATATATGTTTTGTCTATTTGATTGGTAAACTCTTGATATGAGCTGTAATTTATTTGTCATTTTATTTTTTTTTTGTTGTAAATTTTGTATGATAAAACTATTGTACAATCATTGTCATTGTTTTGTGATTTCTAGACATTTGAATTATGCTTTAGTTTTTTTAGTTCAATATTTCCACTAGTTTTGTCATGTAGAGCTTCTGTTGGTGTTGGAGGTGATCTGTCACTTGCGTTCACTGTTCTCCTATGTGGTGTTCTAACAAACCTGTCTATTGGTGGTTGTGCTTTATCAACATTGTCACTTTTTCCATCTTTACCACTTTTTTGTGCTACTGCCTTGTTAGTAGATGTTTTGCTATTATTGTTTCTTTTTTCAGATTTTTTTTTGTAGGTGTTTTGTAGGAGCTTCTAATTCAGCAAACTCTACATTTTCATCCTGATCTATTTTGTCAAAAGATGCATTGCAGTCATTCTCGGCTTGCTGCCTAGCTTCATCAACATCCTGAAAATGTTTTTGGCAGTCTATCATTTTGTGCCCGCTTTCCTTACATATTTTACATACCCAGTCATTGGGACATTGGAATAACATATGGCCAGGTTTAATGCATTTGTGACATGTTCTCTCTTCCATTACCCCAGTGTTATTGTTTTGGAATTCTGGTTTACCAGCATGAAAAATTCTCCCAAAATATTTTCCAATCGGAAGATTTCTGGGGATCGGTTTGTCTAGTGTCTTGCATATAACAAGCCTATCTCCTGTTTCACAAGCTGTCAGCTTACCATCTATTCTTAGGTACTCTCGAAATAAACCTTGAACTTCACAGCCTTGAAGGGCTAGGGCTCGGTGTATTTGCCCATCATCCGCAGAAAGGGGGATGTTTTTCACCTTTATGCGTATTGTGTCTTTTTGCAGCGTAGATGGGTTGTGAGGATTTTGTGAGTGAAGGGGTACTTGCCTGCCACGTAAGTTTAACCCCTGTACCAAAAAAGACAGTCTGTCACCCTCATTGTCCATATAGATTCGCCACATCTCTCTGATTCTCTGTATTCCCTTTATACACAGTTTAGGGACTTTGGCACCAATTGATTTGAAAATTTCAACATTTGTTAGCCATTGCGTCCGAGGAGGTTTTACCGAGCCATGAACATCTTGATCTTTTAAAAATATTGGCTTTACAAGATCACTAGGGTCACTTGATTCCTTTTGTTAACTATAATGAGTGTTTTTTTCAATGTTAGATTGTTCAGATTGTGTGTTACTCTGACTTAAATGAGTATCTGAAGTTACTTCGGTTTAGGTCGCCATTTTTTCATTGTTTACATCTTGACGAACCGTCTCTTCTTCGTTAACTATAAATGGTTCCGTACCTTGAAGACCTTCTAAAAGTCTCAGAAGGCGATCATGGGTCATTTTCTTACACAATGCTTCCACTTCTGCGTTCATTCTCAGTTCAAACAACGAATTTTATCACTTTTTACACGGAGTATTGTGCGATACGTCTTTACATATCAAGGGACATTACTCAATTCTGCTGCTTTGAAAAGTTAAAGAGTATAGAAATTGAAAACAAGTGTTTGGTGAACATGTACAAGAACTTTCTGTAAGGGAAATTCGAAATAAGCATGCTGGACTCGGTATTAAAAACTGGTCATTCAAAAGATACAATTCAAGGGCTATAGAAGCATTTATAATGTGTCTAGGATGAAGTTTTTGCTATCATTTTCACATTTATTTTTAAAGATAAGCTATGTTTAACATATGCATGTCTTTTATCCTTTCCATTTTTCAAAATAAATGTATTTCATGTAACAGAATTTCTAGGATGACACAGAAAAGTAAAGACTGAGCAATACGAACCCAACTAAGAAAACAGGGGTGATCTCAGAAGCTATGGAAGATTAAGTAGACCCTGCTTCCATAGTGGCAACCGTTCTGCTGCTCGTAGCAAGTAAAACTACGGTGACAAGTTGCATTCATATACGAAAAAAAAAAAGAGAACGGTATCGACGAAATTGGGGAAAAAAGACAGTAACGGAATACAATTCTAACTAAACACTTCAGAAAAATTAATAAGGTCAGAAGACAGCTCCTTATTTATTACTTGTGTTATCATCTTCAAAATCGAAAATATGCTTGGGTCATTCTTTTGTCTGATAATTATAGCTCTCATAGGTATGAGGTTAGTGTACGCAAAGCCTCTGCAATCACCATAGGAATGACAGTTGTTTAAATATCATGGATTTAAACAAAGAATTAATTGATTTGTGTTTTACGCCACTTTCAGCTCTATTGGCTATTTCGTGGCGGTCATTTTTATTAGTGGAGAAAACCGGAGAGAACCAACGACCTTCGGCCGTAAAACTTTTCTTTGTCAACTAAGATTGTAGTCGAGAGCACCTTCCACGTGAGTGGTTCGAACACACAAACTCGGGGTCGTCGGGCTAATTATGGCATCCGATATGCATGCATTTTCTTGAACGCATTTCAAACTTGATAAAACTTAAAATAGAATAAAAATACAATAATGAAAAGTCTCTAGACTATTGACCGAAACAATATTTCAATATTTAGTGGAATTTTAGAAGAAGAGCCTACATCATCATACCTGAAATCTATTTAATGTGTAGTTTTTCTTTTTTTGTAAAATCCAATCCAATTTGAAAATCAACTTCAATAAAACACCCTTTTGACATACATGATTGAATGATGGACTTCGTTTCTACGAATTTACACAACCCACAAAGTCAAATGAAGGCCCACTTTAGCAAGAGAAAATCCAGTGATGACTATCTTTATATCAAAACAAACCGAGGGGTTATTTACATGCTGATAAATGATACAGAGGATCTATACTCATGCGATTGACACTTTTTTACAAATTGATTTCTAGACGTGATTTTGTTTGTGATGGTAATTGCATAGCACTTCTGTGCTGACAAGAACTATCATTGATATGGTCATATTTATAAATTAACTGTTTACAAAACTTTGAACTTTTTAAATACTAAGGCTTTTTTACCTCAGGAATTGATTACCTTAGCTGTATTTGGCAAAACTTTTAGGAATTTTGGTCCTCAATGCTCTTCAACTTCATACTTTATTTGGCCTTTTTAACTTTTTTGGATTCGAGCGTCACTGATGAGTCTTGTAGACGAAACGTGCGTCTGGCGTAAATACAAAATAAAAATCCTGATATCTATGATGAGTTTATTACCAGTCAGTTACTGCAACAAAACGATGTCATAAACAGAACAATTATGATTAATGTTCACAGATAAGTTAACATCACAATTCTTCATTTCTTCTCTGTACATTTCATCCAATTTCTCATTTTGTGCTACAGTAAACCAGTTTGTCCAGTCCCCTATAAGACCTGTTAAACATGAAAATTAAAAATTATATAACAAAATAAATTTAACCTGATAGGGTATTGCTTTAAATTGCTATGTTATGGAAAAATGTCACTTAGAGAAAAGGTAAAACATTAGTTTCACGAGTTAGAATAAAACATTTCAGTAATGTTTTGAATTTGTATGGCGATAAAATAAAAAAAATAAAACATGACAACTTATCTATTCTGGAATAGAACGTCTCTTTCAGGTTCGATTTAATCAAATGAGCAATAAAACAGAAAGGCAATACATCACATGTCATTTCAGAAAAATGGTGGTAGTGTTTGGGGATATGTAAAATCTTGACTATTGAAAAACCAATAAAAGATAATAAAAAAAAACTGTGTTGTTTTTTATTGAAATTCTAGAGTATACTAATTACGGTCTTATGTGTCTTTTTTCATGAAATACATAACTTGTGTATACATAAATACAATTATCGGAACATTAAATAAACAAGTTTTTAAGAACAGTAATTGTTCTTATGTTGACATGGCTAAAAACAATAAATCAAATATATAATGTATGTCATTCTCTGTTTTGTTGGTTACCTGTTTCATTGGTGCTCCAATCCCTCTTTACCCAACTAGGGAGGTTAGCGGACAAGTGCTTTCGGTAATTTACCTTCTGAGACAGTGCAAAATCGACAGTTGATAAAGATGTGTTTTATGAAATTTTACTGTTCCTATTTTCTTCATGATTGTATCAATGGAAAACAAATTAACGTACGCAAATATAACAAATTATACCGTTTACAATCACATCGAGTTGTTTGATTTATGGACAGAATAATAATCATTACATTATTGTATATCAACAATTTTTTTTTTTAAATCTGTGAATTTCTACGAAAATTAAATTATACGTTGCACTTAGATTTGTTTCTATTAACAGTAACAATTAATGATTTATTAATGGATTATATCAATATCCATACACTTTTTAAGAAAGCCAGGGAAATTGTGATAGCCCCTGTCGCCCACCCGTCTGTCCGTCCTTCATTCTTCTCATTTCTTGTGATGTCAACACCTCTCAGTTTTTATTTTGTGCATTTTATTTCAATACAGTATCATCAGACAGTATATGTAGATGCACAATAAGGATTTAGTGTTTGATCTTCGAAAATTGGGTCCTACAGGAGTCAAGTAGGGGCCCAAAATCTTCAATTTTGGCATTTGACCCAAACAACTCTTTCAATTTTTATTTTATTTTATTTTATGTATATACAGTATTGTTATACACAGTATATGTAGGTGTACAAGTAGGTTTTATAATTTTAATTTTCGAAAATTGGGGCCTACAGGGATCATGAAGGGACCAAAATACGTCAATTTTGGCATTTGACCCAAACCACTGTTTCGATTTTAATTTTATGCATTTTATTTATGTACAATACTGTCATGCACTGTATATGTAGACATGGTAGATGCACAAAAAGGTTTTAGAATTTTAATTTTCAAATTTGGGGCTCACAAAAGCAGAATTATAAAAGTGTCATTGTTAAGGTACAGAAGACAGATTAACCCTGATAACAGGCAAGGATACAAGGAAGGGAGTGTGAGGATTAACTGTCCATCGACTGCGCCCATCTAGTATTGCCGTTGCTACAGCATATAGTTGTATATCATCAAAGAAAAAGCCTCATTAACAACATCTTTTTTTTTCAGATTGTGCCTTTGTCAGTTTGTGGTAAAACTTAAGAAGCCAGCAGATATTTGTTTCCATCATATGATACATGTAGTTTGAAATGTCGTTTAATCTAGATGAGATTTTTCCCTCTGAAGATCATAGAAAGCCAGCACCAAAGAAAAAAACTTCTATCTCTGTAAAGGTGAATTCATAATCTAATTTAATTTTATACTTTCCCTCAGAAAAGGGGCATGTACTGGCTTTTATCTCTGTTTGTCCGTTCGTTTGTCACACATGCTTTCGTCCAACTTGTCCCTACAGCTTAAATTTTAGTTTAGGTTCTTGGTAATTGGCACCACTTTTATACCTGTATCTCATTTTCTGTTGTTGATTCTACGTAGGACTGTCATGTTTGTTGAACTTGCATATAAAGTTATTTGCATACTTAAAGTCTTTCCTTTTTTTCTCTTTTGAAAGTCATGATATCATGGCTATGTGACTTGTGACTTTTGCAAATATGAAGGTTAAAGTTTCCTGAAAAGTATTGATGGGGTTTTTTGGATGCGCAATGAACATAAGAAGTCAGTTTGACGTACATGTTCATAAACAGATAACTTTTGGAAAAATATGGGTAATGCTTCCTGGTACATGTAGTAATAGTAAGTTATGTAAGTATACAAAGGTTACATGTACGCCAGATTGAAAGTACTTTGTTTTAACTAGGAAATATCGTGTACAGAGGTATATATCAATCAATCTGATAATGAACTGAACTCAACCACGGGATGTACAACTAATTCGAAAATATCACAAGAAACTCAAATAATAATAACGATATTAAGCACGTATTTTTTTGTTGACGGGCCATCTTTGAATTTTAACTCAGCATCTGCAAGCACAGAAACAGAAAATAAACAATTAAAAGAAAATGAAACACTAAAAACAGCTAAAATAGAAATTAAAAGGATAGATGATAATAGGATCAAAATATGATTTAAGTAGTAACAAGTTAAATTGAAATATGGCTGCCTTAGAAGAAAATATATCAAATGCAGATGTTTTAGAATTTATAAAAGTGTATGGCAAATTAAAATGCATTGATTGGTTAAAGGAAAAAAATAATCATGTAGAAAATAAACCGGTAGAGATGTCTTACCATAGAAGCATTGAAAAACTATTCTCTGAAAAGAAAACTTTACAAAAATCACATAGAAGAGCGAATGGAAAGCATAACTTTGATACTTTTTGGTCAAATTCATTTCAGATGCCAAAAGCAAAATTGTGTTTACGTGTTTCTAAAATTTCTATGACAAAAGTGTAACCATACATGATGATTCTAGACAAATCTCCCCATTACTAAACAAAGCTGAGTTCGAAGTTTCCGATTTAAATGAAAAACTTAACGAATCCGTTGATAAACATGATTCCTCTGAAAATAAAATAAGCACATGTAAGATAGATCTTAAAAGAACAAAAGCTATGGAGCAATATACAAGTGCCAAAGTCGAAATTCTTGAGACAAAAATGTCGCCCAGGGAGGCACACATTAACTGTTGTCATGAAAAGATGAAATAATAATCGAACTTAAAAAGTCGTAAAAGGAAAAAGATAAAGCAATTTCTGACTTAAAGATTCATTGTGATTATCTGGAAGGAATAGTGCAGGATATAGATAAGGCTCAGAGAACATTAACTGTCTTTGATGTTAAAAGCCGAAAATACACAACAATTTTATAAGAGTGTATATATGAACTTTTGCAGCACTTCGTGAGTGCTGCTAAAGTTAATCCTGTTATTAAAAGTGTGCTTAGTGCCTAATGCATGACCATCGAAGTCAACTATTTAAGATATGAATTTACAGCGATTGTGTTTATCGCAGAAGCATCTCGCAGAAGTAATTTATGCAGAAAAAACACAAAACTATTGACGGATGAAACGTCAAAATTCGGTAATAAGTTTATGGACTATGAAGCATCCGACAGTTAGGGAAATTTGTGGGTTTTAGGATTGCGAGATATCGAAACTAAGTCAGCTGAAGACACTCTTAAAGTAGTGACGGAAATACTGCAAGACTTAAACGAAATAAGTGATTCAGTTGATAACAGCGTTTCTAAAGATACATATAAGCACATATCAGCCACATTGTCAGATCGTGCTGCTACGGAGGTGCAATTTAATAACCTTTTACAATCATATCGAGCTGAAATTTTACCTATGGTATATGCTAATTTTGAACAATTTTCTGATCAGGAAAAGAGTTCTGTGGAACATTTGTGCAATTTTCGCATATATTCTTTGGTCAATTTTGCTGTCGCTGCTTAGTCATCCATTACTGAAGTAGGAAAGGGTATTTTTAATAGAACAGCTCAAATTTTTGACAAATCGTTTTTAAAAGAGAGTGAACCTAGAACTTCTAGGCTTGTCCGAACAGTTTCAAAATATTTTGCCTCTGTTTCAGGTGCAGATGAGAAATAAGGTTGCCAAGGACCATTCCTGGAATACATAAAAAAAATTCTTAACGGAAAACAAACTATATGCATTACCCCTTAAACCTTATCGGGGTTCTAGATTTAATATCTTGTTTGAAAATGCATCTTCAATTTATTTTCTAAATGGACAGTTAAAACTGTTCCTAGAATCTTATGGAGCACCAAACCGCCTTTAATGAAAGTCTATTTTACATGATTTAAAAACACCAGAATTCATCGAAGGTTTTAAGGCCTAATGTTTAATTTGCACATTTGTTACATGCCGATTTTGGCATATTCTTGAGGACAAATTTGTGAGCATAATAGATATGAACACCAAATATCTTCAACTTAAAAATTGTTTTAATGATGCATCAGAGAATACTGATGATGTTATGAAAGGTCAATTACTACCTTTTGGTGAAGATACTTGTATCGTAGAGGATCATATTTACAATTGATTATTAGAACCGTCTAAATATGATGGCATTGTCCAATCCTATTTATAAGTGTTGTTTCTCTCCCTCGGAAAACTTAGTAACAAATTATTTAATTGCCATTCATCAGGTGGTAGACTTGTGGGAATGGACCCTAAAGTTGTAGACAAATTTAAATTTACTCCAAAAACGAACTGCTTTGCTGAAAGCGTCTTTGGACAATTTGACCATTTACTAAAATCTAAACCAAATCTAAGTACATTAACCACCGAAGCTTACATTACGTTTTCTACCAACAAAACATTACATAATCCAAAATTGGAACATAATATGCTAATTGATGAGGACACAAAAGATGTTAAAACAGTTTGAAAAAAATTTAAATAAAGACAAAAGGAGATTGTAGAAAGTAGACGTCTTGCGCTTGAGAAAGCTATTAAAAAAGAGAGGAACTTCAGCAGGAGAAGATTAAAAAACAGGAAGAATATACTCAAAGTATTCTTAATCACGGTTTGTGGCAAACTGCAAATGAAATTGATATTATGCTTCTACATGTATCATACAAGACAAAAACTTAGAAAATTGATGCGTTAAAAGCGCAGCTAAAATTCCGAAAAGATGTTCTTCTCCAACAAGATGAAGAAAAACAAACTTTCAATAAAAGAGAAGACTCGTCATCAAGAATAAATTTAACAGTTGAGAAGCTCAAATTTAATTTAAAAAAACTAGTTAAGCAAGCCATTGTTATCGATCAACACTCAGGTAAAGCAGAGCATATTTTAGTTGGCAAAAGAGTACGTCACAAATTCAAAACCACTGTTAATGAAGAAGTTTCTTATGAGTGGTATGCCTGAAAGGTTATTTCACAGGTACAGAATCGAGTTCACATAATAATTATTAGATTTACTTTTTTTTTTTTTTTTTTTTTAAACTGATCGGATGTTCTTTTTTTTAACAAGAGCTGTAAGAATGGCGATAAACCAGTGGCCAGGCATTTTTCAATATTTCAAGGACCAAAATCTTGAACGGTAAAAGTGACAGGAATCAATATCGAACTTGACCTTTATTTTGTCATCAGTGACAACATATTAGAATTTGAAAAACTATGGTGGAATGGTTCATTAGTAAATGAACGGAAACTGTTTGGCAGCCGCCCGACCGCCGTACATCACCAAATTAATAACAAATTTTGCCAATGGAAATCCCGTTAAAAATCAAATTCAGCGAATTTTGAATATAAATTAATTAATCAAAACTGTCCGAAGGTTCCACTCAAGGGAGAGTAAAAAGGTGGTCTCAAAACATATGCAATACAAAGGTATTTGAAAAAAATTGTTTCACAAGACATGTCTTGCTTAATACAGGTGGACTGGTAAGCAAGTTTTAATGGAATATTAATACCAAATAAGAGAATAATAAAACTTAATATATTGTAATTAAAAAAAAAAAAAATTATTCAGATGATTAACAAATATTTTTATTAAAAGAATAAGTTTCATCTTTTCTATTAGCTAATATAGCAGTTGTCATAACGAGTTAAGTACATAAAATGTACACAGTAATGTTTTTCAAATGTGTGATTGGGTTCAGATTCAACTTTTTATTGTTAATTGTTATTTCTGATTTATCATATGCTTAGTGTTTCGACCAAACATGTTAAACATGTAACGACAGTATGTCTAACATGCAATCAGATCTACCAATTGAGTGTATTGAAATATGTTATTTATATATGTTGAAATGTAAAAAGAAATCTGCATACATAAAAGTTGGCACTTCTGTGGAAAACTTAATGTGTTTGGTTTTAATGTTTGTTTTGTGTTTGAGTTCTGATTCCATTCAGGAATGATCGATGTATTCCGAGTACTGAAAAAATTTTATCATTTATTTTTGTGTCATTTGTGTAGTTAACAAATTAGATGAAAGCAAAGCAAATCTTGGTTTCTTTTTCCTTTTTTTTTAATACTAGTATTAACAGTTTTTTTTTTTTTTTTTTTTGACATATTTATTTATATCATATTAGCAAATAAGTTGGATGTGGCATAAATGAAAAACAGAGAAAGATTGCACTTGTCTGATTTTTAAAAGTAATTTCTGGTTCTTTCACTTTTTCAGGTTCCATGGTTTCCCGCTAGGTTCAACATAGTATATGATAAAGATTTGGCTGTGTTCACATATAACCATCTTGAAAAAAAAGACTTAGTTGACGCAGAACTTTAGACTATTGTTTAAAATTAAGGTCAGTGGAAACCTACACCATGCAGCAAATTTTGAATTGGCCCCATGACATCAACCGGTCCACAAATCAGTAGACACCATACAATGTCAAATTATCTGTAGAAACTAACATGACTAAAAGGACACAAGTACTCTGTTTCTTCTGATATAAGTTTTTTGTTGAAAGCTGGTTTAAATAGCTTCAAGAAAATGTTTAGGTTTATGGGATATAGACTTACAAATCAACAGTTTTCAGCTTTTTTAAATTTATGAAATTCGGTCCAAAAATGTGTTACAAGGTCAAATTCCGACCCCAAACCTATATATAGGTTTATGGGGCTTAGATGTACAAATCAACAGTTATCAACTGTTTTTAAATTAGGAAAATCGGTCAGAAAATTCGTTAAAAGGTCAAATTTGACCCAAAATTCCTAGAGAACTGTACGAGATTTTTTTTTAAATAAATTGCATTGAGTTTGTGTTGAGACCTTTTAAAAAATGAATAGAATAGGTTGATGGGGCTTAGACCTGCAAATCAACAATTATCAACTGTTTTTTGAATTTACGAAAATCATTCAGAAAATTCGTTTAGAGGTCAAATGTACACCAAACTTTTCCAGAGAACGGTATGAGATAAATTCAAAAATAAAATGTATTGAGTTTGTGTTGTTGAGATCTTTCTAAAAATAGATAGGTTTCTATGCTTTGCATATATTAAAAATTAGGCCGACCTCCCTAGCCCAACTTCTGAAAATTGGTTTTAAAGGTACAACAGGGGCCTTATCTATCCTTATTATTTACTGAAAGAAATATAATTTTAAGATTTACGTTTATAACTAGTTGAAGTATTACAACAACAACAACAAAAAACAGGTACTTTGTGATCCATGATGTCACAATAAATGTATATGTAACGTCATGAGTAAAGTCCCGTGTCAGCTTATTCATAAATAAAGAGGGGCGGAATGACCTTTTAGGGACGTCTTGATTAGTAGGACTTTTTTGCGGGATTTCGGGATTGTCCTTTATTTTCGCGGGAATCTTTAACCTTACCAGGACTCGGGAATTAATGATTAATTTTTCGTGATCCGGGAAAGCGTGCTATATTTTTTATTTTCTTCGGAAATTCGGGATGACACCCCTCCTACCACCCCTTAATAAATAATAGATTTTGGTCAATTTTCAAATAGTTATTGAACATGTATAAGACATATGCAAGTACCAACTAAATAATAAACCACGATTTTTGAACAACATCCATGTACAAACTTTTGTTGTACGCGCATGTCATCAATATTTCAAACTTTCAAATTTGTTTCAGCATATGCAATGTTTGTATTAATTTGTAGGTCATTAAATTTAATTTATCCTATCTTTCGACCATAGAATCCGGGCGTATATTGATAGTATATGGATGATCTATGTTAGAAATATTGCTATATCTTAATAATGGTCTGTTTGCTGAAGTTAAAATCTCATAAAACCGTTAAAAAGACAAACCAAGGTAACACACACATGCTGAGTGAATCGAATGATACCCAAAGTATTGATATATGCCGTTCAGTCATAAAACTTATTCAAAACTCGGAGCGCAAAGTTGGTGCTCGAAACATTAATTCCAATATATTTTGATTGGTTGAATTTAAAGTCTGAGTATAATCGTACGCGAAAGTGTCAGATTTTAAGCTCGGATGTATCGACAAGGTTCGAGTCTCCTCCCATTCGAGTCCACTCTTAGTTAAAATGTCACAATCGGGAAGAAGACACATCCGCTAAATTTACAGATCCGACGACTACTGTGGTATCCAATGATCTAAGAACTATAAAACATGTCGCTAGTGAGCCGTATCGGTTTACCAGTTCGTGATAGTGATTGTAAAATTTAGAAAGTGTTATTTCAATCGATCTTTCTCATAACTTTGTTGGAGTTCCGTTTCAGAACAAGTTGACCTTGGATAAAATTAGCTATTCTGTTTAGGTCCTTTATGTCCATTTATGTCATCTAGCTCCTAACGTTGCAGCGTATTTATGCATCTCTGGCTTTCATATGTTTAGGTTTGAGCGATCCTGATAACGGTAAATCGAGAAAAGCGCTTCGATATTCATCAAGTGTTTATTTCATTTTAAAGTTTTTTTGTTGTAAATTGCACAACCATACGTATGCAGTTCTCGTAGTGGGAACATGCATGAGTATAACTTACCAATTGAGATATGCAAACGCCATACAATGGGGCAGATGTTTCTGCTGAGAAATGGGAAGTTGACAATTGGAAACGTGAAATCGATACGTTTGTCATAGGTTCTAGTTTAAAGTCCCAAATCTGTTTCAATATCGAATGTAGGATTATGTAATGGAGCAGACCTTCTAGTTTCTGGAATATCCTTAATATCAACTTCACCAAAACGAAGTTAATTGGGTAACATAACATCGATTATCAATATATATCTGAAAGTGTATTTTTTTAAGATTATTTTTTTTTTGTCTTTGAGAAGGTCTAATATAAATTCTGCATCACATGAATACAAAATATTGCCTGGGTGTTGAAATATCAATCCACCACACCCAAAAACTATATTCTCAATAAAAAAAGTCCTGCATTTTATTGATATCATCATCTGTGTATTTGCATGAATCAGCTGATTTGCAAAACTTCCGACATTTTATGCCAAAAAAGGCCTTTATCGCACTTTCTCCTTTAGATAAACTTTTTGATCTATTTTTTTTTAGATCAGATTGTGCATGAATTCTCTTACGATGGTGTCTTTCCATAATAACATCCGATGTGATGGAATTTCTAGATTGAAAGTTCATTTGTCAATATACAGTAGCAAATATTTTCATCAAAAGACGATAATAATTCTTAAATTTTGTGGTTTATATCGAATTTCTTTTCAGAAATAAATTGGTCACCGACTTCTTCTTCAAGCTTCATGTATAGGCTGTGCAAAATTGTCAGATTTTTGTAAGGTACATGCATCATGTACATAGAAAAAGCACTTTTGGATGATACCAAAACGAAGTGTTTTTTTAAATAAAATAAGAGTAAGAGAATCATTTTCTGGAAGTGATGAAAAAAAAAAAATGTTTCTGATGGTAATATAGTTGTAACAAATGATTCAACTTGCAATAAACTCGAATATCTTTCTACAATAGAAAAAGAACAAATGATGCATTCAAGAGACTATGACAATTTAAAAATATTCCTGTGTATTAAAACATTATTTTTTTCCATAATTGTTTATTTTTGTTAGAGCAGATCAAAGGTTTTAAGCAGGACTTGTTTCACTATGAAAATTATTCATGTTTTGGTCATACAGCTCCTAACGTTTCCATGTATTTATTCATCCCTGGGTTTTAAATGTTTTAGTTTACGCGCGTTTGTGACGAAGGTTAATCAGAGTAGACCGCGCTTCAACTATTGAAAACCAAATGACTACATGCCCCTGTCTTGTGACATGCACGTAAAGAACGTGATGGGTCGAAAACAAGTTTTTGTGCGCTCAACCCTCCATTTTACCTTAAAAAGTAATATACCAGCACAATTTTAGAACAAATTGTAGAACATGTTTATTACCATTATTCTTTCTTCTAATAAATCATTAGCAAAAAAAGGAATATTATACGTGTACTGGACCATGTAGAAGTGGAATGTATAAAAACAACATTTCATTATCTATATGGACACAACACATCCAAATCAACATCCTTATGGTCGAATAAATATATTGTTATACGAAAATAAAACACATAACTGAAGCTTAAGGTAATGCGTGTTTCAGTCAAATCAAGGAAAAGTTTTTTTGCAGCTGCTTATGCGACAAAGGAAGTGATCACCTTTGTTCAGATGACACATACAACAATATAATGAGGGTACGGTTCATGTGGACCCTTTGGCTTTAATGGTTGTGTTTACACCACAACATGTACTCTGAGTGCAGACAAACCTGTGCATCTTGAAATATTTTAAGGCCCTAGATATTAATGTATAATTAAAAACTTAACTGGAAACATAGATATAGTTATTTAACCAAAGGGTCCATATGAAAAATCACTTTATCTTTTAAAGATGGGTTTAAAAATCCTAGAGATTTAAAAGCTTGAACTTACGTCAAGTCCATGTGTGAATGTTACTTAAAGTAATAATACCAACTATCTTTTTTTAATTAAGAACTGAATGCTTCTTTTTGTAACTTTATTGGAGTATAAAAGCTTTGACCGAAGCACATTTCAGAAAAATGTTCGCGCGATCAACGCTTTAACATCCCTATAAAATAACAAAAAGAAGCATTCAATTCTTATAATAATATATTTATGATACAACCATGAAATTACGAGTCATATCAAATTTCTTTTGTTTTTCTGCACATTGTTTTGACGTAGTCATTGGGAAGCACGTGCTATCATGAATGACATATAATTTTAAATTGCCTGGATATTGTTGTCAGCCAATCTTAAGTACGAATTATCATGAAACATACATGAAATGTTATTATTGATAAATACATTGATTGATTTGTTTTTCACCACAATTAAAGAACACACTATAACCTTGCAAAAGGGTTTTTTAATATTTGCTTGTCGACAACAGCAATACAGAGGGAGCTTGAAAGTCAAAGGGCGAATGTATACTGCTCTATTGCATACATTATTTATTTTAACCGAAATTTCTGACATACTTGTACGATGGATGGATGACTGACTGTTGTTTAACATTCAGTGGCAATTATTACATGCATATTGATGCGGAAAATATGTAAATTTCAAATGAATATGAACCCTGATTCGCACTACAACGACATGCTGAACTGGATTTCTTATGTGCTAGTTCACAAGGTAAAATCTGCTGGAAGACACATCACCCACCCGTCTTCGAAAGATTCATTGCTGGTTTGAATATTGATGATTGTTCTAGTTATATATATATATACTTACTACTTACTAGTTTTAAATTTTCATATTTAATTGGGAATATATATGATGTCTCAATTTGTGCTGCCTTTTCGAATTCCTTTGTAAAGTTGAACCAACATCCTTGTAAGTCATCTGAAATAGATAAATTCGGATTTTAAAATTAAAACTCATTCACTGACTTGAAAAGATTTGAATGTGTAACTGAGTGCACTGTGCTAGGGCTATGCGTTTAAAATTTGGAGAAGGCACCCCATTTACTCAGTTCTCGTTTTCATGTTTCAAATTAACAACTATATGTTTTGCTCAGAGGGCTTCTTGAAAGTTAATTTTAATCCAGATATACTTCGAGTATTTAGCAAAAAGAAAGAACGACAAGGAAACAAAAGATATTTAAAACATTTTTTTTTTAATCCTACTATATTGTTTATGACTTTTCAGAAGATACAAAACATATAACCCTTGTGGATTGACTTACACGGAATTTTAAGAAATGTTGCAATATATACAATTTAATGTGTAAACAAGTACTTCAAAAGAGGTTTTTACTACGGTGGGGGCTTTAAGTGTTACCTTTGACCGTCCTTCCGTCCGTCCCATTTCGTTTCCGCACTCTAACTTTAGTTTCCCTCGTCCAAATTTTATGAAACTCATCCACAATGCTAAGAACCAAAACTTGCAGACAGAGTTTGAAATTGGGCTGTGAGTGAATTACCGTTTTAGAGTTATGCCTCTAAAAAACTTTGAAAATTGTAAATATGTTCGTTTCCGCACTCTAACTTAAGTTTGCCGAATCCAAATTTTATGAAGCTCATACACAATGCTAAGAGCTACAGCTTGCAGACAGAGTTCCAATTCACTTTTTAGCTTCGAAAATTGCAAAGCTTGAGTGGGGGCATTCGTGTCTTTAGACACATTCTCCTGTTATTGAATAATATAAATGGTTCAGTGGCTTATTGCGTGAACGTACAAGAGAGGTTGAGGGAGAATTTAAAATTTACTTTGGTACGACTGTTGGTAGTCCTGTAAAAACTGTGAACTATGTATTTCCCCGTATTATTTTTCCAGACTACGACGACATGGAAAGCATTTACAGATCAATGATCAATCAATTTTTTAAATTATTATTAAAAGGCATTTATAAATATAATCGAATAACTTCGGATCCTGCAACAATAAAAATCAGATTATTATTATTTTTTTTTTAATTTGCTCATGCAATGTCTGAAAAAAATGTTTTTTCCACTGAATACGCTTACATTTGATCCCTTTTCCATTTGCTAAAAATATGAATATATCCTCTTCAAACTTCAATAAACTTATCTACCCTACATATTATTCGGGATCTATCAATCATTTTAAAGTTTTACCTAACCGACGATCCAACAGAACTGTCGGAAAAAAAAACAAAGTGGTAAAAGTAACGTGAAAGTCGAATAAAAAAGTCACTAAATAAATAAATAGTGGTAAATAAAAACAAAAACCAAAAATTTGGGGTTTAGATGCAATTATGACCTAACATTCGAATAAAGATCTTTTTAATATTTCTATAAAAAAAAAGCGTTGTAATTTCTGAAATCTTCTTATAAAGTTCCTTAACTTCAAAATTGAGCAGCTGAAAACCTAAAACAATGTACAGTCCAATATGCCTTAGAGAGTTGTAACTTAAAGTTTTTGTTGAATGTTCACAATTTTTCAGTTATTGAATTGAAGTTTAAAGTAGACTATGTTGTCGTTTGTTCATGTCTGTCATGTATGTTTTTCGTAGATTGCATTGTATAAATTAGGCCATTAGTTTTCTTGTTTGAATTGTTTCACGTTTTTCATGTCGGGCGGTCTTTTATAGCTTACTTTATGGTATGGGTTTTCACATTGTTAAAGGCCGTAGGGTGAACTATAAATGTTTAAATTTTCGACATTTAAGCTCTGGTGAATAGTTGTCTCATTTGCAATCATACCACATTTCCTTATTCTTAATATCTGCAGTTCCATCATTCACTGGTGTCAACGTGATGATCGTAACTGCACTTACGCATGTTTCGATCATCCTAATATGTTGGACACAAACTCAAGTAAATTTTATACGGCCTATTTCTCCACTTTCAGAGCTTATTTTCAGATTTATATTATGTCAAGAAACATCTTTATAAGCATTGCCATTGATTTTTTTTTCCCTAAATGATGGAAAAGCAACCAGAAGAACGAAAATCGAGATACAAAAAAAAAAACACAATGATGATCGTAACTTTTATTTATTTTTATCAACGATGATCGTAACTTTGACTTACGATGATCGTAACTGTCTGTTCCAACGAAGCATTTTCTGATAAATATAGCTGTCTGGTATGCGAAAAAGGGTACGTAATCAGCTAACATTGTAATGATAATGAGGGTCGATCACTGGAGGGGAGGGTAACGTCCTATTGATTGGTATACGGGTAAGTGCACACATATGGGTTATGATTTTGCGAGATTTTGTATTAAACTTTTTAATCTAATTCTATATTAAAATGGATTGGGGTTAACAACTTTATATTGATTTCAAATATCTTATATCAATAAGGTATTGGACATTCTATATCAATGGCCAGTTTGGTAAAATTTGAGATATTTTTTCTGTGAAACAAACTGTAAATGTAATTTTTTGGGTTTGGGTATTAAATCACAATATTCTATATAAATAAAGGTCATTCTTTTTAATTACATATATTTATCTAAGGATTGGTACCAAATTTCAGTGAATGCTATATAAAAATTTTTACTTTTTTAAGAAGGAAGTGAGCCTCCTCATGGATTTTTGATTATGTGATAACTTGGCCGTTATTATAGTGATTATTTGATTACCAGACCAAATATTTCATGCTTATTTGATTATTTGATACTCTAGAACTGTATTTTTGAATATTTGATTACCTTGTCTAAAAAAATAATTAATGATTATGTGATTATATTGGCAAAAAAATTGTGATTATGTGATTACTTGGACACCCCATGAAGGGCCTCAGAAGTGGCACATCCCTACAAAAAAAAACCGAAGTACCAACTCCCCCTCCTTTTTCACCAACACACACATACACTTTTTAGGGACAATAGTACCTTTCGAGAACCTGATAATTTTGGGGAATTCAAGTTTTATAGTTTTCATTAACAGATACAGGACTTTTAAAGGAGAGGTGAAAAAAAATATAGCATTAAGAAGTGTAATCGTATCTGCTGAATCAAAAAAAAAAAAAAAAATTGAAACCACCAATTACACAATGTATTGACATTTTTTTGCTAAAACAACTGCTTCGACTAACGCAAATGTTAGGAAACTTGATACATTTATACATAGGTTACGATTTACACATATCCAGATCTATAAGGTTAAGTTCACATTGAAAAATGTTCAGATGACATTTCGGTTGAACATACGGCTTGCGCCGAGTATCAAGATCAGAAATAATATATTCAAGTACTGTATATTAAGAGAGATATACCAATCTTGTAGCACTTGTTTAAACTGTGCCCTTCCCAATATTGTAAATTAAACTCTATTGAGTCCCTTGTAGAGCTGGGAAGGGTAAGACGGGAAAGGTGGGTCGGGAAGGATAATATGCTGGCAAAATAGGGAGAAAACGGGCCAAAAAAATATTAAAAAAGACAAGATGACAGTGGATATGATTTTGAGTTACGATCATCTTTATATTAAAACTAGACCAAGTTACGATCATCATCGTGTTTTTTATTTGTATCTCGATTTTCGTTCGTCTGGTTGCTTTTCCATCATTAAGGAAAAAAACATTCAATGGCAATGCTTATGGAGATGTTTCTTGACATAATACAAATCTGAAAATAAGCTGTTAAAGTGAAGAAATCGGCCTTACAAAATTTACCTGAATTTGTGTCCGCCATATTAGGATGATCGTTATTGCAGTTACGATCATCACGTTTACACGTCTAGTGATGATTGTAATGCTCAATTATAGACTTCAAAACATGTGTGATATATATACCTTTAAGGATCATATTATCAAAGAATTAATCCCATGTCCAGTCAGGAATTCCAAACTTCCCATAAAGAAATGTGTAATTAGAAACCCATCCATCTTTCGGATTTCCATTCAGGTATATAATTTTGTATCCATTTTTCACATGATGAATTGGTAGATGATGTAAAGGCAAATGTGTTGTTAATAGTCTAGGATCCTCTTACTCATCCAGTTTATCGAAAATTGTGCAGCTAAGTCTTACAACATGTGATGAAAAACACCTTTTGTGTTATATTCTGTAGTATGAGATAGTAACATGGACAAGATTTCATGGCACCAGTGTGTAGCTGTTAATTAACGAAAATTAATGAATTATTTCGTTCCCCCTTATCTTTCCATGTTGGCTATACCAAAGCGACAATGTAGATTTAAAAAGAAAAACAATTGCATTACGATATTAATAAAACAGCAAACGAGATTAATAGATATGTTGTTTCATAATTGTTTAAGTCTGAAGCACACTAATACCAAAGTACGTAGAATAAATGTGTGATTTTTGTCAATAACTTTAACCCATACTATCAATAAGATTGCAAAACAAAGAGACATCATGACTATCACTATGTTTGAGAGAGGCAAAAGACAACAACGGGATATTCAAAGTGACAAGTCGAAAACAACCCATAACGCAATTATACTAAAGTACGTAGAATAAATGTGTAACTTTAACCTATACCATCAATAAGATTGCAAACAAAGAGACTTCATGACTATCACTATGTTTGAGACAGGCAAAAGAGACAACAACGGGATATTTAAAGTAACAAGTCGAAAACAACCGAAAACGCCATTCCAAAAAACGAAAAACACCCAAAAGACACTTACCAATCTACCATAACACATTATAGAAAACAAAAGACTGAGCAACACAAGCCCAACCTACAATCAATAAATCAATTAATCAATGATCAAATAATCTAGAATTTCCTTCAAATCATATTGTTTTACAAAACACAACATAGAACACTAAAACAATGAGCAACAAGAACTCGGCCAAAAGCCAGGGCTGAACTAAAAAAAATAGATGTTAAGACGGAACACAATATAAGGTGTTTTACTTGAAATATTAGCTGAATTAGCAAAAATCTCGACAATTCTCACATAAATAAGTGTAATCATCTATCGTTACACATTCTGATTTTCTCAAAGAATAAAACGCATTTTTCCCCAGCTTGATGTTATAGCTTTAAACATTGCAGCACATTAACACATTGTAAGTCAACAGACTGGATGCGTTGACTGACAGTACGTAATACAAATGATGAAAGTTTGATCATCATTTTTACACCCCCAAGCTACCATACGTCCATGCATTTAATTGATTTACTTACGTTTTCGTAATTGGAAAAATGGGGGACAGTAAATTAAATTGAGTATTCTATATTTAGTTTGTTTAATTAATTCTTGAGTGATCGAAAGAATTGTTAAAGCGTTTAAAGAGTTGTCAGGAAATCCTTTTCCAACGGGGGCATGAGTTACCATTGACCGCCCTGATGTCTGTTCGTCCGTCCCATTTTCGTTTCCGCAATCTTAACTTAAGTTTTACTCATTCAAATTTAATGAAACTAATACATAATGCTAAGAATCCAAAATTGCAGACAGAGTTCGAATTTGGACAGCGAGACACTCATTTTTCTAGAGTTATGCTCCTTATTAACTTGGACAATTGCAAATTTGTTCGTCTCCGCACTCTTTCTTAAGTTTGCCTCATCTAAATTTTATGAAACTCATACACAATGCTAAGAACTAAAACACGCAGAGTTCGAATTTGGTCAGTGAGTCATTTACCATTCTAGAGTTATGCCCCTTTTTAACTTTTTAAAAATTGCAAAGCTTGAGCGGGGTATTCGTGTCCTTAGACATGTTCTTCTTTTATTTTCATATACAAGAGAGTTGACTAATCCATATCAAAAGGGGCGACATACGACAACTGTATTGCATGGTTCTGAAAAGGCGTGTAAATAATCGTGTACTTAATCGCTTCGTTTGGTTGATTTTCAATTAACGTCCAGTGGCAAATATTTCAGGAGTTCAGGACGAAAACAAATTAATAATAAAAAGACAAAAAGTTGGTCCTGCAATAGAGGCTGTCCGGGATGAAATTGAGAAATTTGGACAGCCACTGGAAAACGAGGGCATAATAAAAACATTATGATATGTCGTTTAGCATTTACTGTCGAATATTATCCCGGAACACCCATATACGCCGGAGAGCCGAAGGACCATAATCCAATTCACCTGTATCTAACAGGCATGGGGCGAATTACATTGCAATGTAATGCATTATATTACAATTACTTTGACAAAACCATTCATTAAATTACATTCATTTATCAAAGTAATGCATTACATTACAATTACTTTTGCAAAGTAATGCATTGAATTACACATTACATTTGTAAATTTTATTATTAGGTGAATAGAAAAATCAAACATTTTGAAAAACAACACGAAGTCACAGAAGATTCTAACATATGAAGTAACTGTTCCATACATTGAATTTAAGTATACATGTAAACAGAATATTTAATTCGGCTATTACATTTTAATTATTTAAACTTAATGTTGACTTTACTTTAATAGATATACTTTTGTTTTTTAATTTCAATCAAAATATTTAATTACTGAGAATTTCTTTCTTAATTATATACTAAATATAGAGCTTAATTAATAAACAATTGTCAAAATGGTGGAAATATTGATTGTAAAACAAACTACTAAGTGTTTTATAACAAACTTCAATAATCTTTTATTTAATCAAGACAAGGTATTCTTTGATCTTATGACAACAATATAGTAATGCTTTTCAAATATCAATCTTTTCATGCAGGAAAATGTATGAAATAAAATGAAATAAATAATATATTCAAATAATTAATATATTCTTAGTTAATCAAGAAATCTTAAATTCTGCTTTAGTTAAATAATATTTTAAAGATGTAGTATGTGAAAATTATTGCCATGTAATGCAATGTAATGCATGAAATTACACAACTTTTTGCTAAAGTAATGCATTATATTACAATTACATGTAATGAAAAAATTGCTGCATTACACATTACATGCAATTACATGCAATTACTCGGAAAAATGTAATGCATTACCATGCATTACAATTATAAAAAATTGCATTACCCCATGCCTGGTATCTAACATAAGGTGAGCTTGATTTTACAACAATTACGACTGTTTTTATTAACCGTGTAAAATGAGAGCCGCGTAATATAACAGTAATTTCCAAATCAAACCCCAGATGAAACCTATACCCAGATTAATATTGAATTTATGCAAATTAACTTTAAATAACTTGATAGTATATGTATATACATAAGATTAAGATGATGGTATGAAATTGTAACTTTTCATCCTTGAATTCGAAAAACAAAAACAAAAATAGTATAAATGTAACTTATAGTCCCAAATGTGCGCATAACAAAGTCTTCTATCATATTTTAGTATTTCTGATATACTTTTGGTCTCATGTTTATTATTTATCATAAAAAGCTAACAACCTAGCACATTTTAAGGTTTTTTCATTCATATATAGATACGATCCACAGCCTTATGAAAACGATATTTCACTACATGTCAAGATATATTATACAACTATTGTGATGTGGATAACATATTTTTTGTCGGTCAGGTTGTGGCTCATCATTAAGTTTGCCAAAACACTATGTTGCAAATTGCTATTACAGGTCAGCATTGTTTTGCAAATTCAGTGGCCAAGTGCAGTGTAAAGTCTGTTATCAATGCTGCCTCTTTGAGAGAGAAACACCATAAGAATTCATCAACATTTATGATTATTTCAATTATTTATATAGTTCATAGATATAGTGTTAATAGGAAATGAACAGTTACATGAATTAGTAACTTAAAGTAAGTTTGATATTCAATTTTGGATCATACGTGATACACATCATTAATTAGGATTCACAAAAATTAATTACCTGATTTCATCGTTGTACACAGTAGTATATCTGTGTCTTTTGTTTTGAGTGTTCGAGTAGTTTCAAAATGTTTCTCTATACCATGTTCCTTGATGCGGGACATGAAATAAATGTTTCTTCTAATTGTCGAGTAAACGGATAAATCACCAAATCGGAATTGATAACGCTGAAAAATAAACAAGAACACGCTAACAAAAACAATAAATATGATGTCTATGAGCTTCTGAAAGCAGTTAATGTTAAATACCACCGGTATAGTTTTACGTACAAACGTTTCTAGCCGGAAAACTAGAATCGAGATATTAAGAGGGAATACAAAAAACCACCATGGCTAAAATAATGAAGACGAAAACAACTCTACCAAACGCTATACAACAAAAAACCAATTGAGCAACACAAACACAAACAAAAACAAAACGTTGTGAACTCATATGTTCTGGTGGTTAATCACTAATTGTTCCACTAATGGCAGAATCAACACCTTCAAACGTATTGTTTGCTGTTATAATGTCGTTTGAGTTTTTGGTAATATGACGTTATGCACTCAGATTCAATGGTACCTTTTTTTAATCAACTGTAAGTAGTCTTTATGTTCTAATGAATGAATGACAATGATTTTTGCCAACATAACAAGACAGCAAATATTAATTTCACATACTTTTGTCCTCCCGTGGTTCTTTATACTTTTTTTAGTATCTTTGAAAAAAATGTATATATAAAAGTAAGAAGATGTGGTATGATAGTCAATGAGACAACTCTTCACAAGAGACGAAATGACACAGAAATTAGCAAATTTAGGTCACCGTACGGAATATATAAACGCTTAATAAAAGAATTCTTATAAAAACTTCATTTAAGAGCCCGAGAGAATGACGTTAGTAAACCAAGACAGACAAATAACAAACACTGGTCTTTTTCCACCGTTGTCATGGTGTTATCGTACGTGTCTTTTGCATGTCTTAATGATTTTCGATTGATTTTTATGATGATTTCAAAGCTTTAATTGATCATTAACTTACCATAGTCCTTAACGTTTTTTCATATAATTACTGGAAACTCATATTATAGATTTTACACTATAATAAATAGTTGTAGTTTGCTGGGTACTTTCTTGGAAACTTGAAAATTATAAGAAATACGGAGAAAACGTTCTAGTTGACAGGTTTGTTGATTATACGAAACATGTTTAGATAATCTGTCAGATAGTTTAACAAACATATTTATTTTTAATGGTCTTGTCGTTAAGCTATATGAAAACACTGGTAAAACTGTATTTAAACGTATGTTTCATCGTGTATATGCTGTATAAATCCTATTTATTGATTGGTTGTTGATTGCTTACCGTTTGGTGGAAAATATGTCATGCATGATCAGGACAAAAACAAATTAAAATATATAACAATAGGTAGGTTCTTCAATAGTGGTAGACCGGAAAGAGAGCAGGAAATTTGGAATGCACCTGGAAAATTAGTATACATTTGATAATGATATAAATTAGGCCTTGCAACAGGCCCCCTACGGACCCCTCACAGATTTGTTGCAAGAGTTCTAGCTTACAGATAACGTGGCACTCTCTCTACACGAGGCATCAGATTTCATGTCACCATTCTGACTGGATGTAGCCGCGAATTTATATATTTCGCACAGCCAATGGACAACCTACTTTCGCACCTTTTTTACTGCCTATCGGAAGAAGACCAGCGGATTTCCGTATGTCTATAACTATTTCATCCGTAACAAAACATCCAAACCACACCTTCCTCAAAATGCACATAAATGATATGCATCTACTGCTTACGATAAAAAAAAAATATTTAGAATATGTAGAAAGCTTTAACTTTTCTCATTTTCTAGTTGCCAGAATCTATTGAGGTAAGATAAACATATTTTACTATGAACAACAAATCTAGATAGTCCTTCATTAGAATTATAAATAAGAAGTTATCAATAAATTTAACCTTTCGTTATGTACATTTAGGGGAACATCGTGTGGATCCGCCATAATAAGCTGTCAATAAGTGTACAAGTAGTGTCTGTAATTGATATGCTATCAATTTAGAATACATACGGAGATTAATAAATGTAGGTAACAGGTAATAAATAATAACTAGGCCAAAAGGCAAAATTGAGAACGTCGGTTTGTCTGTTAAATTGATAATTACAGATGGATATATAAATGCGATTGTATTAAATCATTCGGGACATCAGTCCCTTGAAAATCATAATGATATGGAAATTTAACATAACTATACGTGCTTTTACATCCACAGTTTTCATCAGAGTTTAATGAAAACTATGAAATTATGGTTGGGTGTCAAGTAAATTGAACATGTTAGTGAAAATGTCAATTTGCCTATTTAGGTGTTTATCTCGTGCCCTCGTGATAACAGTTTGTGTTCAATTGGAATAGCTCCTACCCAAGTTTGAAAATCAGAGTGGTTTGAGTACTTTGTTTTTGGGGGTGTGGGCAAAAGTATGTATTCCAATTATTATCATTTTATCATAGAAGAAAAATGTTTAATTAATAACAACATCTAACTTTCGTGTTCAAAATTATAATTTTGTAAATTTCATGTGTTTATATTAGCGGTGGTTCAAGGTCAATCACCTTCCATTTCTGTTTGAATCTTTTTTGCCTTTGACATGTTTAATAAGCTACAATGAACGTACTTTTATATTTTGCTTGTTGAAAATGATTTTAAAACAGTTGGTATTAAATTTATAATTGATCTTGCAAAAATATTCAATATATGGACATTGTCAGAAAATATGTAGTTTATTTCAACAGGCTTTAGAAGCAGGAAGAAAAGCTGACCTCGCCAATATTTTCTCTTATTTCAAAGCAAGTACAAAAATATTTAGTATTTCCGACAATTGACATTTATTTTTTATTGAAGTTTAGTTTAATTCCAATTTCTTACCGAATTCAACATGGCTAGAATGCAGACAACAAAAAGGACCTCAAAAATGAATTATGCCAAAATAATATCACCATTACCGTTAGCTCAAAATGAAAGCATGGTAACTCTAGACTTAATGTGTACACATAAAGCAAATATTTTATTTGTAAACATGTTTTATACGAAAGTAGGCTGATTGCAAGATAAATATAATTTGATGAAGAAAGGTTATTTTGGTTGCTTAAACATCTTGACTTTACTGATTTTTTTTATCACTTGATCGAGGACAGTCGTCATAAACGATACAGGAATACCAATCTAGTACCTTTCATAACATTACAACGCAATGAGACTATTTAGTTTTCAGCGACCGGCCCAAAAATGATACAGGGTCCAAAGCAAAGCGACCGATAAATCTCAAAGCTTAAAAACAAGGTATTTTTTTTTTTTTTTTTTTAATTTGTGTATGATCTGTTTAAAAATGTATTTTCATATTGTAACCTGTATTTATCACCTTGATTTTCAATAGACAAGAACGCTACCATTTCATTCTTGTGAGAACGAAGCAGTAACGTTTTTGTTGTACAATCTGTTGTTCCCCCTAAAAAAACAAAAACAAAAAAAAAACAAACAAACACCATAATAGATCTCCATTATCGTAAAATTCCTTTCTTATCGTCAGCGTAACATGGTCTTCAGCAATAAAAAGAAACTTAAAAACAACCCCGACAAGATTTTTATAGCTGAGAACCTGACAAAACACAGAAATGATCTGATAAACAGACTAAATACTCTGCGTACCAAAGAAAAGATACATTCATTCTGGACACATGACGGCACAAGACTTGTGAATACAACTGATGTATCCAGCCCGAACAAGGTAAAATCCACACAAGACATATATGAACTCGGTGGGGAAGTCCTTGAGGGTGATAACCAAGATGAGGATTAGACATTCCGTTTGCAACAAGTTTCATATTTTTGTACTTATTAATTCTTTATAAAATTGGGTTGGATTTAGTAAATTCAGACGATTGTGTCTATTCAGTTTTCTTGTGTTTTTGAACTGTATTATCCTGTGTTTTGTAATAGCTTATTATATGAAAATGCACGTGGTTCTGTTTACATGCACTGTTGAGTGTGTAAATACTGTAATAAATGTATGAGTACAGTTCTCAGTTTCAAAACTAAGATATAAATTCTTTTGTGTTGTTTATTTCACATTCAGGTATCATGCTTACTCTAGCTTGATGGATCGTAGTAAAAAAACTTATGACTTTAAAATCAAACAAAGTAGACTCCGCCTCTAATTCCTTTTATCGTTAATCGCAATCGAAAATACTATAATAATTTCTGTTTTTTGCATCTGATCATCAATAACTTTTATTTATCTTTTCCATATATATGCTATTTCTAAGATTATCATTTACTTCTCTCGTTAAATTTCGCAACCCCCCCCCCTTTTCAATGTGTTCATCTGTTACGTTGTTATACCTCATTTTTTGTACATAATTATTACAGCATGTAATGTCTTTGAAAAACTCATTTGTGATCATTCGAAGTGTTATTGTTTGTATTTTTTAAATGTCTTAAAACGGTCCTATTTTTTTAATATTAGAATACTTTGTTTTCGACAATGGGTAGTGATATTGTTGCACACAGAATATCAATAGGACTGTTTTATTGCAAAATTAGCTCTGGTTGTGTAAAAACAGTTATTAAACATACTGTAAGTTTTAATGATGTACTTTTTGAAATATGTGTAAATTTGGAGAAATATAAGTTATGGATACTAAATAAATACAAATCATACTTTGATATTGTATCATTTTATATGTTGTTATATAGCTTGTTGTTAATATGTGGTGATATAAAAAGTAATCCTGGTCCTGGAGGCACATCAGACCCACCCGAAAAAAACATTGTCAATTTTCCACGGTAATATTAGAAGCCTAAGAAATAAACTGAATTATATTATGGACATAATTGAAGATTTCAATATAGTATTTTTTACCGAATCACATTTAGATATTAACGTTACTAATTTGGATATATCTTTATTGGGTTTTGAGACACAAGTTAGAAAAAACCGGAATGCCAACGACGGTGGCATAATTATGTATTATAAAAGTTTTATTAATATTATTCGTCGGGTTGATTTAGAACATGATCAAGTTGAAAGTATGTGGTTCGAATTAAAGACGAAACTTCGGTCAATACTGATAAATATTAATTATAGATCAGAACGACAGTCTTCAGTTTATTTCTAGCAATATTTTGATATGATGTTGAAAAGGGCTTTAGATGAAAATAGTAGTATAATTTGATTGGGCGATCTCAACAAAAATTTCATGTCAGATATATCGTCAAATATAGGAGATATTATTTTCATTAACGGCCTCATTAATATTATAGATAAGCCGACGCACTTTGATACACGTACAGGTAACACTTCATTGCTTGATCTTGTTTTAGTTACAGATTCAATACCTGTTGTCGATAAAGACACAATACCTATTGATAAAGGGAACAGTGATCACGATGGAACATATGTCACAATCGATTGCGGATTTACAAGTAGTCGTACTTATATTAAGCGGACGATTTGAGATTATAAAAATGGGGATTTTGACCTCTTGAATCAAAAGGAGTTAGGGACCAATTGGGAGCATTTGATTTCTGACGCAGATAATATAAATGTTGCTTGCACTAATTTCACTTAATCACTCTTTGACATAGCATCAGAGTGTATACCTACAAGAGAAGTTGTAGTACGATGTGATGACAAAATTTGGTATAATTCTAACTTGCGTCGTGAAATGCGCAAGCGCGACAGATTTCGTAAATTATTTCTACGTTTGAAATCAGCTTCGGCTGAACTTAAGTTTAAACAACAGCGAAACAAAGAAAATAACTTGAAAAAGCAGGCTAAAAAACATTTTTACGCTAGTTTAAATGAAAATTTAGATGAAATCAAACAAGCGAATCCGAAACAGTATTGGAAGATTGTTAATATGCAAATTAAAAACGACAGGCCTGTTCATGACGTACCGCCTTTGAAGGATCCGAATCAAAATTATAATTTGGCATACGAGAGTACTAAAAAGTCAGAAATTTTTAGAGAATCCAGATAAGGATTTGCCAGTCTTTAACGATCGTTGTGTTGATTTCCTGTCATTGATTGTAGTTAGTGAACAAGACGTGCACGATATAATTTCCACACTTGATGTTAATAAAGCGGTGGGGCTTGATATTATAAGCAACAGAATGTTACTTGCTGTCAGAAATCAAATTTCAAAACCATTATGTTTATTATTCAATAGGTCATTACGGGATAAAATATTCCCAAACCAGTGGAATTGCACATGTTTTTCATTATTTAAAAGTGGTGATAAATTTTTGCCCTCAAATTATAGCCCTGTCTCCTTAATGTCTTGTGTTAGCAAACTTGTTGAAAAATAGTTTTCAAAAATATTTTTTTTATCATTTGCATTCACATAATCTATTATATAAGTTTCAGTCGAGATTTATTCCCGGATATTCTACTACCCACCAGTTGATCGAGTTGTATAATAACATTATAATGGCATTAAACGACAAGCAAGTTACTAGTATAATAATTGTGGATATAAGTAAAACTTTTGATACAGTTTTGATCAAAGGTCTTTTATATAAACTTGAAAATATAGCATTAAAGGGGATTTATTATGTTGGTTAAATAGTAACTTATCGGGACGTTCACAAAGAGTGGTTATGAAAGATTCGCTATCCACATTGGGCTGCTTAAGAGCTGGTGTGCCCCAGGGGTCGGTACTGGGTCCATTATTGTTCTTGGTTTATATAAATGACATTGCAGATGATCTAAGTGGGTTCAGTAGACTTTTTGCTGATGACATCTATTGGCCAAATAGCACGTGATGTAACACGTCTAAACACTTTAATAAATATTGATCTAGATAATTTGCAAAATTGGTCTGAAAAGTGGATGCTAAAATTTAATCCTAATAAAACAGATATCATGATTTTTAATACTAGGAATAGGCAGAACGTCCTTACTTTTGATTTTGGTGGAGTCTCAATAGCTCCTGTAGATACACATAAGCATTTAGGTATTAGTTTTAGTAGTGACTGTAAATGGAATAAACATGTGGATAAACTGATAGAGAAGACGTCAAAACAAGTAAACGTACTGAGGAAACTAAAATTTAAACTAAAAAGGGAATATCTTGAAAAGATTTATATGGTTTTTAATTCGTCCTATTTTGGAATATTAATCTGAAGTTTGGGACAACTGTGCGCAAATTAATTCCGAACGGTTAGAAAAGATTCAGATTGAAGCGGCACGTATCGTTACCGGTTTACCATGTTATGCTAGTATTAACTCTATTTATAGAGAGAAAGGATGGGAGAAATTAAGTGTAAGAAGGGAAGTTAAAAAAATGGCCATGTTTCATAAATTGTAAATAACCAAAAACCGGATTATTTACAAGCATTGGTTTCTCCGTTTGTATCAGATACTACTAATTATAACCTGCGAAATAGACATAACATTAATTTACCATTGAACCGTCTATCAGTTTATCAACAGTTTTATTTTCCATCATCTATTACATTGTGGAATAAATTAGATTTGCATATTCGTCAAATTCCTACTTCCTCTTCTTTCAAGTTACAATTGCAACAATTGTATTTTCATAACGTAAAACCTCCTAGGTACTATTTTTATGGAGATAGACTATTATCTATATTACATGCAAGGATTCGCAATAAATGCAGTGCACTTAGTGCGGATTTATACAAGGCCAATTTAGTACAGGATGCATATTGTGCATGTGGTTACATCAGTGAAAGTGTCGAAAACTATTTATTATATTGTAATAACTTTGCACCACAAAGAAATGTTATGCTTACTGAACTGACCCACTTAGACATTCCCGTTACGATTGATTTGTTATTGTTTAATAATGATAACTTAGATACAAATGACAATTTCGTAATATTTTCCTCATTACATAAATATACAAAAGAAACACAACGTTTCTCACTTTGATAACAACCTTGCTGGTTATTGTTTTATTTACTACAGTACAGACGTTGCATTGTTCGAATGATCGATTTGCTGTTCATAACGGTTAACATAATGTTTCGTCTCAATGGATTTCAATTATTAACTTAATACAAAAAGGACACTTACATTAAATCTATGTTCTTGTCATCTCTTTATCCGTATTTTTAACGTCAGAATTTAATATTCGTATCACAATAATATATATTGCACGTTACTATTTACAAATTATACAGGTAAATAGAATGTCCTTGAAAAACACACGCATATCAGTAGGTGTTTTCTATTTGGACCGATTGTTTGGTATAAACCTTGGGTGTGTTTGATTATTTAAGATTAAAACGTTGGATATCCATTGAGCCGCTTCTATTGCTTTCTTGTTTATAAATATTTTAATAACAATTATTGTTATTTATTTAATTATTTTTCATGCCTTCATGCTTATTAGAAAATTACAAATTGTAATGTGATCTGCAACATAACTATTATGTATATTCATGTATATTATGGAGAAGACGGAACTAAGTTGAAAAACTTGTGTCTAATCCATTTGTTTTGTATAATACAATATGTTTAAACTACTACCATAATAGGCCTTTCACATACATCTTCTCCAGTGGTAAAATGGTTTAATGCAAGAGTGTCATGTCTCTGAGAAGGGGTTTTGCGAATTACTAATGCAAGACAACCAAAGTTGTATATGATATTGGTGATAAAATAGGTTGTTTGATTCAATTCAATTCCATTCAACTGAGATTCATACTTTTACTCTGTTATAAAACCTTACGAATATTCTACTGTTTAGCATACAATGCATTTGAAATATACTGTAATGAATGGCACTGTATAGATTTGTAAGATCAGAAGAAAAATGCAAATGGGTTAAATCATGAAAAATTCGACTGTGTTGTTTTTAGGAACCAGTAATCTGTTTAACACAATTTTGGTAATTTTCTTAAGAAATAATAATAAGGGTTGTTGTTTTATAACAGTCACTTTCATATAAGAAGTCACAAAATAAACTTAGCGTGTCAGAGGGTATAGTGTGAACTACATGACATTTCGTACCTGTTGTATCAAAAACGTTTAAAACAGATAGATTTGTAGCATGGAGCAATTTAAAAATAATAGAAATAATGTAAACAGCATTCTTGCGCCTGTCCCAAGTTAGGAGCCTCTAGCCTTTTTTAGTCTTGTATGTTTTTTTTTTTTTTTTTAATTTTAGTTCATTTATATGTTTTGGAGTTTAGTGTGACGTCCATTTTCACTGGACTAGTACACATTTTTGTTTAGCGGCCAGCTGAAGCCCGCCTTTGGGTGCGGCAGTTTCTCGCTGCGTTGAAGACCCATTAGTGATCTTGGGCTGTTTTATGCTCTTTGGGCGAGTTGTTTTCTTTTTGACACTTTCCCCATTTCCATTGTCAATTTTATATTGCACTTTATATAATAATAGTATTCATTGAAAAATTCTTTTCAGCGATTGACAAAACTACCTCCAATTTATGATATGGTTTTAAGTTTGTGAAGATGATGAGTGAGAATGCCCCAAAGAGTTTCAATGGCTTTATAGCGATTCAGTTCGCAAATAACATGTCCAACAGAGACTCGGTATTCTGCAATGAGTCTAATGGGCTTCCTACACCTCCTCTTTATGTGTTCAGGCTATCTGGTTCTGCTGTCAGGTTATCTGCTTGACGTAGCTGCGAATGAAATTATCCAATCTCTTTATGTTGGTGTGGATCAGAAGCCACTTCTCTTGTACGAGCAGTAGAGGAACGTGGACCTAGAAAAATAAATTATGGGTCTGACAATGGAGCTTTCAAGGCAGACAATTCTACAGCGGAAGCTACAGAAATATCAACAGATAGTGCTACAACCAGAGCTGCAGCTATTGTTAATGATGATACGACAAATATTGAAGCTACAAGAAAGGACCCCCCTTTTTTTCTTAAAAAAAAAAAGAAAATTAAAAAAGAACCTTTATGCAAGATAGGGAAAAATGTATTTCAAGACAGGTTCCCAATTATTTAAAAGCCTCTGTATCACTGTTTTGGCTCAATGATATCGTTTTGCATATATGTAATACAAATTATGAATACAGCAAGTCTTAATAATCGAATATATTTATAAAAACAGAAAAAAACACAGGAATTACTTAACGTATAAATCATATACATTTAACATAACGCCTTTGCTCCGCTACAGCCTGAGTTTTGTATTGTTTTTCATGTATTTTTGTCATGTGTTTTTTTTTTTTTAAAGAGCAAATAACGAAAAGTCAATTAAACACAGAAAACTTAATGTCAGTTCGAAAAAAAATAAAATAACATTTTCGTTGTCTGTATATTATTAAAAATTAAAGAAGCAACGGACACGACTTTCTCTGCCGCTTATTTTACCTATTATGTCTGTTTGTTTTGCTCACACACTGTGGTCAATATAATTGAATTATATGCGACTGTCATACAAGTGAGAGGTTTAGTTAGCTATAAAACCAGGTTTTATCCACAAATTTCTAAAAAAGGAAATGCCTGTACCAAGTCAGGAATATGACAGTTGTTTTCCATTCGTTTGATGTGTTTTAACTTTTGATTTTGCCATTTGATAAGGGACTTTTCGTTTTAAATTTTCCTTCGAGTTCGGTATTTTTGTTATTTTACTTCTTATCAAATGATGTATTTGATTCCTATAGTCACATGCAAGTTCATGTACTTTCCATGTTCCTCCCACACACTACTCCGTCTGGTCCTTTTGATTCTTTCTACTCTTTTTAATTTCTATTGTATCGTTTACTGCTAAATTATTTTTTTTTCATTTTGAAATTTTTGAAGGAATGTGTACAAAGGACAGTCTTTCAATTGATTTGTCAAAAAAAAAAAAAGAAATCAAAAAGGTTTCTACGAACTGAATAGCTGAAATGTAAATTATTTTGTATAATTGCCTACGTATGGTTCTCTGTCATATTTATTTTGTACACTTCTAACATCAAACAAACAGTTACAAGGTAATGATGATTGGAATGACTTAGAAGGTTAATGAATTCAATTTATGCTGAACCACTCGACTGTTGATAATACTGTAGAGTACAGATCCTAGGTCCATATGATACATATGATACGAGACTAATTTATGTTTTAAAAACATGGATAATATATATTTTTGTTTTATGTTTCAATTTGTATCAATGAAACATAGTGTTTACTTTTCTGTGATTTTTAATGTAAGTCCTACTATGTAGAAAACAGTACCAAACTAACGGGTAATTAAACATAACTTGTACAGTCACATAGTCTGAAACATATTCATCATCGAGGCAAATAATTTTTATCATTTAATTTAGTAAAATTAGAATAATTACATTCATTATTTGATAGTATTTTTCTAGAAATAGTGTATTACTGTCATTTTAATATTTGATAACAAATCTGATATGCATGTTTATAATTTACCAGTTCATAGTAAAAATCAACATCTGAGTGTTTGGCGGTATATTTTTGAGAAAATATTGGAATTTTGTTCAAAATTGAGTATCGGAAAATTACAAAAATCAGCAATGAATATCATTTTGGGTGGCATAAAGGCAGATATATCTTATTTTCAAATTCTAGATACGGCGCTTCTTATCGCGAAATGGGGTATTTAGAAAACTTAAAACATCGCAAAATATCAAAAGAAAGGGATAACAAAATTGAGTATTTTGAATATGATAAAACATGAAATGGTTTTTTTTGTTAAAATCTTCTAAACAAAATGCGTACAATAAAGCCTTCTCTACTATGTGTGAGACTTTTGTAGATAACTTTAGATTTTTGCGTGGTCAGTTTAGTGTAATGACCACTTCAATCATTTTAGTCAATATTGAATTAATTATCATATAAATTACTATCAACACTCCCTATGTACTATGCATCTTCTTTTGTGTATATAAACTATGTCTATTGTATACTTGTAACTAAGATAAGTTGTATCAAGAGGTACATATTATAAAAAAAAAATAATTACTCATCACATCTCTGAAATAACTCCTTTTTGGAAAACAAAATTATAAATCCTATTTTTTTATGAATGAATTACACATTTCCTTTCAAATAATTTTTTCAAGAGAAGCACGTGACAAAAGATAATTCTACCGGAATGAAATAGAATTTAGCATAACAGAAGCAAGGGATGAAGTGCTGTAAAATCGAAACTGCTTATAATATATACAGGTAGCTCTTGTGAGAAAAAATATACAGATAGAATGAAAACTTTGTTCAAATGATTATATATAGTGTGATGTATAAATAACTATATAGATATATGTTAATTATTTATAATGGGATTTTTTCCCCTCATTTGCATTTTTCCCGACAAATGAGACTGTTATAATGCGGGACCTCCTTAGTTGCTTCCCTGGACAACTTAGGGTTGATGTAACAGGTGTTAATTAATAAAATATCTTTAAAATGAAAAACAAAATATATCTGAATGTCGTCTGCCATTTAGGCATGCGGTTATCTCGCGTGGTTAAAATTCAATTTGCACTTTCAGTTGATTGTAAATCGATTACGATCACTTCTGTGTAGTATATATTTTACACGTTCCATAATTACCTGACTCTGTCATCACATGTTGTTTTTTTGAACTGAATTGTTTTATATTTTTAGTGAATTTCCAACTTTTGTAACTTGCAGTAACTTCGCGCACCTTGCTCGAATGAAATGTACTGACATGCTCAGTATAACCTATGTGTCACTTGGAACGATTTTTCAATAAAAACACTATTTGTAAGTTCTGGCAACTGTTTTCACATGATCTTTGTAATTTCTAATGGTATTTGTGAACATCGTCTTCATTATTTAGCAGGTGTTAATAATAACTTTCCGTGATATCTATCTTTTTATCCGCTGGTGACACACACAGCTTTTTGCAATTGTTTACATATCGTGACCTCCGGTAGAGTTGTATTTTGAGTTACCATAGGAATTTGTTTAGTACCATTTAAAATATTTTTATTATATAGCTGTTACTTAAGTTGTAAATAATTATAATATGTGTAATCTATTTAAGAATCAACAAGCGCGTGTTCCACCAATTTTCCAACATTGATGTAATTTTACGCTCATTGGACAGTTCTGCTTAAATCCTTGGTCGTTACAGTTAGTATTAAGTTTTGCAGGTCATTAATTCTAGTCAAAATGTTAAATTTTTCTCACAAACTGAGGGTTGGAAGTTAAATTGTAAAGGAAAATTAAGCGTTTTCTAAGTGAGAAAGGAATATTTCATTTTAAGCAGACTCTTAGGATCCGCATTCCTATTTTTTTTTTTTTTTTTTTTTAGGAAAGTTTAAAAATTATTTCCAAATATCTTTTGGGTTAATTATCGTATTATTGCTGGCAAAGCTTTATTTCAAGTTTATCTTTTTAAAGTAAGGATAATTGTAATTGTACATTTAAATTAAATATTGTAGTTTACTTTTACTGTTAACATTTGTCTTTTTTTAATATATATATAATGAAACAGGAAAACATTTTGCAGTTTATGGATAGTTTCCTAAAGGTCTGAAATTAAAATAAACAAAAAAGTTTATTAAATTTTCATTGTTAGTTATTATTCAGGAAAGGATCTGAATAAAGCTAAAAATAATAAACATTTTTTTTTTTTTTTTTTTATAAAATAACTGGTGAGGTTTCAGTGACACCATGAAATATCTGTCAGAAAGAGGTCTTCTGACAAATTCTCTTAAAATCTGATTTTATGCAAGTTAATTTCAGGACAGCAGGATTCAGCCTTTGCGTTTTCTTTTTCAGCATACTAACATACAAATATTGGTAATAACAATAATGTTATTTTTTTTAATTAAATTGCAAGGACAGAGGTATCCTGCAAATAGATTCTTGCCACAGTAGCTCAAAGTTTATAATCTAATTATCTTATCAATAGTTATAGTGAAAATTTTGTAAAAAAAGGAGATTATAGTAATTCATCTTCTATTGTCTACTGAAGATTAAATTTAGTTTGCTCTAAACCAATTTTAGGAATTGAACAAAATATGGAAAGTAATGTAATTGCAAGACAAGTACTCCGAAATGATGGAGTTGTTGAAGGACATATCTAAGTGTCTGAGGTTAACTTTACTGTATTTCATGATTTCATGATCCAACTACTGCAAAAGGGGAAGTCAAAGAAAAAATAATAAGAAGTTTGCTTCATAAAGAAAAAGAAATAGCTGAAACTAGAAATACGCCAGTAAATTTAAAAGATATGTTTAAAAATATTCCACCTTGACATTCAGAAGAGAAGGATGCCATAGCTGACATTCAGAAAAATACTTTTCCAAAGATGAAACTGACCTAGGAAGGACCAGTCGTATTAAGTTCTGTATTGAGGTTGGAGATGCAAAACCAATTAAGCATCCCCCAGACGAGCTACTATGGTATATGCCTTTGACGAAAAGAAGTTGGTTGACCAAATGACGAACCAAGGGATAATCCAGAAGTCAACATCTCCTGGATCGAGTCCCCTTGTACTAGTATTAAAGAAAAACGGGAAGGTTAAAGCGTGTTGTGATTACAGGATTTTGAATAAAGATACTAAATCCGAAGCATGGCCTCTTCAACGCATTCAGGATTGCTTGGATACTGTCGCTGGTGTTGGATACTTTATTGTCAACGAACATCCATGAAGAACCGAATAGCGGAAGATATTCATTAAATTTCTTTGAAAAGCTTAAGAGTATCTAGAAACTAAACAAAAAGTGATACGTAAACATTGACAAAAACTTTCCGTACTTGAAACCCGAATTAAACATGCTGGACTCGGTATTTAAACAGGTGTTTAGGAAAGATTAAATGAAAGACCTCATTTGGAAGTATCTAAAGTATTTAAAGGTGACCAACAGAACTTGTTATCATTTGCACATTTATTCACTAGTTACGTTTTTTACTACTGAAACGGTCATTTTAAACTGAACAACTCTGAAATGCCTGAATTAACCGCAAGGAAAAATGTCAAGACCTTTTTCAGTTGTCCAGTTCATGTTCAGTACACTGGCTACCTCGAGCGATAAAGTATAGATCAGTACTGGTTCAGGTAATTAAGAAAAAACGCCTTGCATTTAAGTAGAGTTAAGTACGTTTTAGATCATGTCAGTTCATCGATAGAATTGTTGTCCAGTAGTCTTCGGTGTATCAAAATAATATACGGGTTGCTTCCCTTTGGTAAGCAGAGAGTCAATTAAAGGAAATAGAAATAAATAAAAAAAAAAAATAATTAAAGACCATTAAATAAACACATAAATATTAAACGACACAATCGGCAACTGTTTTGGATACACGTTTTTGTAAACATGTGTTTCGTTTTTTATAAATTTATAAAAATAATAACTGTTATAATATTCTTCAGTAACCAAATGAAAAAATATAATGTCTTTTAATATTGTTACGCAATATAGATATTGAAGACTGTATATCGATCATTTGTATAAATGTTAGAATGAAGTAGAATCCCGATACCTTCCGAAAATATCCACGATATGATTTCGCGTCATTTGTCATTTGAGAATTATTTGCAGTGTCGATTGAAGTAACGTAAGTACATTGTTTGAAAACGTTTTGACAGTTTTGATGTATTTGCATACAGTCCTAGTGTAGAACAGTGTTTGTTGGTGAAATAACTCCTTGAATGATCATTAAATGTTGATACCGATGGCCAGACCAAGCATTTTTATAAAATAAAGGGGGGTTGGGTATACAGCTCTTCATTGAAATCCCTGTTCTTCGTCCTTTACATTTAAAGACAAATAAGCTATGTTCCATATTTTAAAATTAGTTTTAAGCATACCAGAACTTCTTGGATGACACAGAGAGGTAAGGACTGGGTAACACGAGCCCCATTTAAAACCGCGTTGATCACAGCAGCTTATGAAGACTAAGCAGATCCTGCTTTCGCAATGGTACCCACTGTGTTGCGCATGCCAGATAAAAATTCCGTAACAAGTTGTATTCAGTGATGTGATAATCGTGAAAAAGATGACGGGATTGAGCAAAAGAGAACGAGAAACTAAATTCTAACAAAACACTAAGAGAAAACAAATTTCGAACCCAACAAAAAACACTTTAAGATGCAGATTCACATGAGGCAACTCCTTCTTCACTACTTCTGGTGGCCACATGAAACTTAAAAAAACACTATAAGGTCATTCTTCTATCAGATAAGCATAACCCTCACGCATGATATATATACCAAGTAAGTATAGCAAAGAAACAAACACCGTACAAATTCCTGTTGTTGGAAGTCTCACACATCAAAACAAAGAAAGACAAAGTACTGCATCCGACATAAAGGCAATTTCTTGAACGCATTTTGAACTTGACAAAATTTAAATTAAAGTAAAGAGACAATAATGAAAAGTCTAGATAATTGACCGAAACAAAATATCAATTTAAGAAGTAGTGCCTACAGCAATCCAACCTTAAATCTGTTTATGTATCTTTTTGGTGTAAGTAAAGATCTCAAACCAGTTTGATAATCAGCCTAAGTAAAACTAGCTTAAGGCGTAACTGACTTTGACTTGTTCTTTAAAAGCATACGCGTTGTTATTATCTATAGATGGATTGGTTGATTGACTTAGTATCTACGAATTTATACATCCCGTAGTGGCAAATACGACTCTCAATTTATCACCTAAAGGGTTTTGCTGCCGGAAAGAGAGCAAATCCAGTAATGGCTATATTGTTTTATTATACTTCTTGTAAAAATGCCAAAACAGGAAGTTGATATCCCATGGCTCAGCGGGAGAAGATTTTTGAATGTCACCCTCTCGTGTGAATTAATTATAATCGATAATTTAAAGGACAATGAATTAATCGATAATTTAATAACAAAATGCTACAGTTTTACCTTTTGGCCTCAGAGACTGACAAAATAAAAAAAATACAGTTTGCTTCACTATTGTTAATTTTATAAAATCTGTAACGTGTTTATGTACATGACGTCATAGTTACATTTGTAAGTACTTTCAATTTGAAATATAAATGACTATAATGATAGAACATTCAGTATAATAAATTAAATAACACATAGCTAAGAGGGTGATAGAGCAGATTGGTACCGCTCGAAAAAATCATTGTCAACCTTGGCTTCTCTTCGGTAGACAATCTTTTCTCGGGGTAAAACTCTGCTCTGTCACCCCTTAAGCTATGTGTTATTTAGATAATATCCAAACAAACCCTCTTGGCTATTTATATACTGACCAATGACACATAGAATTTAAAGTCACGCGATTGACAGTTGTTAAAATAAATTTCTAGACGTGATAATGTCTGTGAGGGTAATTGCAGACCGGCAAGTTACTGTAACTAAACGATAACATAAACAGAAAATAGTGATAATCAATATCAGAATTAATGTTCATAGATAAAGTCAACATCACAATTCTTCATTTCTTCTCTGTACATTTCATCAAATTTCTCATTTTGTGCTACAGTAAACCAGTTCTTCCAGTCGCCTATAACACCTAAAAAAGTAAAAGTAAACATTACATTTCATAATTTTTACCTGATGTGGTATTGCCAAAAATGGCTAGTTTATGGAAGAGTGTTACATTAAGAAAAAGGTAAAACGTGAGTTAAGGATGTTTGCTAGTCTTGTTTTTGACTTTCTGTCAGATATTCAAAATCCTTTTGTTTTATCCATGAGGTACCGCTTAACCCTTCTATACCTTTCAATTTTTTTTTATTACATATAGTTTAAAATCCATTTTTGAAAATCTTAACAAATTGATTTTTTCATGGTTTTTGAAAGAAAAAAGGTGCCAAAAATCTAGACAGAATCATTTCCCGCCACATTTTCAATGGCTTATATCGTAAAAACAAAGACACATAGACCTTGCATTCTTCTTTTTTTTTTTTTTTTTTTGCTTTTTGTAGTTTCGTTATATATTTACTATCAATTTATAACTGTCTTTTAAAAATCTTGTTATTTTTTAAACAGAGTAGCGAACATCCTTAAATGAGTTTAATCTTTATACTTTTTACATGTTTTAGTAATACTTTCAATAACATTTGTATTGTGATGAACCAAAAACGTGACACCTTTTATTTTCTTGAATAGAACGTTAGTTCGATGTTTGATTTAATCAAAGGACCTTGAATAATTACATAGAAAGGCAGAACAGCGCATGTCAATTCAGAAATTGTGTTGTTGCTTTGAATGATGTTCTAGAGTATACTATTCACAATTTAATTTGTCTTTCGAAATACATATCTTGTGTATAAATATATATATAATTATCAGAACATTTTATAAACAACTTTTCTAGAACGGTTATTGTTCTTAGTGTAACGATCATTTATGCTCAAATTTCCCTTTACCCAACCTTTGAAAAATGGTTTAATCCGCCATTATGTACATCAGGAAATTCCCGCACATTGAAGTCAGGAATATGACATTTGTTTTCAATTCGTTTGATGTGTTTGAACTTTTTATTTTACCGTTTGTTGAGAGACTTTCCGTTTTAATTTTTCCTTGGAGTTCGGTATTTTTGCTATTTTACTTTTTTTAAGTACAAGGTACGACAAGGGCTACATTTGTCCTATTATATTTATTGAAAGAACTTTTATTTTAAGATATACGTTAACATGTTTTTAAATTTGAGTGAACACAAAACAAAACAAAAACTAGGTAGTTTATGGTCAAAGATGTCACAATAAATGTACTTGTGACGTTAAGAAAAAAGTCCAGTCTGTACGTATTGATGCATAGATGATAGGTTTGGGTAAATGTTCAAATAGTTGTTGGACCAGAAGATAAAACATGTATACGGCTATGAAGTACCAAATTAATAATTTACCACGACGTTTGAGTAACATCTCTCATGTAAATACTTTTGTTGAACGCGCATGTCCTCAAGATTTCCAACTCCCACTATAATAATAATGTTTCAAGATATACAATATTTGTCATATTTTGTAAATCAATTAAATTTTTGCTACCTTTCAATCGCAAAATCTCGGTGTATATTGATTGATTTATTGTTGGTTGCTAAACGTCCAGTGGAAAATATTTCGTGCAAGTTCAGGAAAAAAATAATAGATAGGTCCTGTAATAGAGGCCGTTCGGGATAAAGGTCGGAGAAATTCGTACTGCCACTAGAAAATGAGGGTATATTGGATAGAAACAGAAATTATGTCTTGCAACAGGACACCTACGGATCCCTCAAAGAGTTGTTGCAATGGTTCTTAACGTGTACAGAGCGTTGCACTTTCTTCACAAGAGGCATCGGATTAAACGTCACAATTCTGACCGGAAGTTGCTGTGAACTTGTACTTCCCGCACAGCTAAACGGGAGCCCCACTTTAGCGAGGGTTTTACTGCGGTCTAAGGAAGACCTATGGTGACCATTTTGGTGACCATTTTTCTATTCTCCAATCACCCTTGTGGGTCGTTTCCTTATGATTGTGAAGTAAATATTATCCATTACATTACTTGACCGTGTAATTCTTTACTTAAAAAGCTCTAGAATCTGTTTCATATAAACACGTGAATATTCCTGCAGAGTCGAATTTACAACGGAAAATTCAAATATGAAATAGCAGTCAAATGACAACAAAGGTAGTTTTTTTATTGGTTATTTGGAATTTGTCTTATTGACGCTTACATGGCTTAGTCAGAAATGTTACTCGAGCTAAACACAATTGATTAGTTTCAAAATATTTAACACAAAACCTATAGCATTATAACCTGGCAGCAACTTTAGGTCAGTTATCATTCACGTTCAAAATGCAAATCACCATTAAAGTGTTTTATTAGTTGTTCCCCTTTTAGAATAAATTAACCAACTTAACCCATTATGAGTTATGCATAAAACAAAGGTACCGTTTGAGAAATACAGACTTTTATCAGAAATCAAAATGACAGTAGCCCAATACAAATAACAAGTAGACATCTATGAAGTCACTTTATCTATTGTTATAAAATTACCTTTTCGGAATAATGTCGTTTCATGTTTGGGATCAATTATTCTTGTGGAATCATACTTGTGCTTTTTGATATTATCAAAACTGCACTTCTCTATTATCTCTCTAATGAACTCGTCAGTGTGCGAGACATTTATAAACTCGGCCATTTTTTTAATCGTTGAGAACGGATGCTGAAACAGAGAGATGGAGACATTTTGATAAGAGTATCATTTTCTAGAAGTGATGAAAAAAAAATGTTTATGATGGTATATATTGAAAAAAATGATACAACTTGCAATGTAACAGAATATATTTCCACAACAGAAAACGGCCAAAAGATGCATGTAAGAAACTATGTCAATTCAAAAATATTCTTGTGTATAAAAAGCTTTAAATTGTTATTGTTGTTAGAACGATTCAAATTATTTAGGCAGGTTTTGTTTCACTAAGGAATTAGGGAGATTGTAATCACATGATATATCACATTTTTCTTAAACTCCCCGTTCATAAATAGAAAAAATGCTTACAGACAAATGTTCCTACTCCTTTAGGTGAAGTTCACCCGAGTTGAATTTTACCCTTCTTTATATGCCCCTTTTGGTCACAAAGCTCTTAACGTTTCCATGTATTTATAAATCCCTGGCTTTCAAATGTTTTGGCTTTCGCAGTTCTGATGAAGGTAAATCCAGAGTTGACAGTTACCAACACTGTAACTTACCAACGAAAACCACTTGACAACAAGCCATTGCCTTGTGACATGCACGTAAAGAACGTGATAGACCTAAAACAAGTGTGTGCGCTGAACCCTCCCTTTACCTTAACAAACAATGTGACAGCTCAACATTAAAACAAATTCAGAACTTATTTAGAAGCAATAATACTTGTTCTAATAAATCAATAGCGCATCATTGCTTTTTTGTTTGTTAAATTTGACTTTATCTATGGTAAAGGCATGCATAATGTCATCCATCATTACTCTGAAATTGGCCGAAATTATGGAATTTAACAAAAATCAACAAACAAAGATAATACTAAAATTGAACGAAATTAAGGACATAAAGTCAAATTTAAAAATGAAATTATCCAGATAAATTAAAATAAATTCAGTTAAAGATGGTATAATTATCAACTCTATCAATTGTTTGGATTTTGTAGGTTTTAACCTTTAATACATGAACAGATTAATATCACTGACGGGTTTATTCGATCTTCAATTGAAGCTGATGGTGGTCAATTAGGTTATTAATAGCTTGAGTGCTATAAATATATCTTTTCGAATTTGTGTACTTGCAAGTGCAGTCTTAAAATTTCTTAGGCGTAAAAATAATCTCAAATAGTACAAAATATCATACTTGACACAAAGAATGTCAAAATACATATATCGCAAAATATTAAATCAATATAGACCATCTCCCTTTGGCGTCCATCCATCCCCGATATACACACCAACATAGGTTATATATCTCTATTTTTTTAAGTTGTGCTTGGCACATAGTTATCATTGCCATTTCTTTAAGGTTCGAAACTGTATCAATATCAAAATAAAGTAGATGTGGTATGATTGCAAATGGGACAACTATCCACTAAAGTTCAAAAGGAAGTGCATGTATGCAATTATAGGGAACCGTACGGCCTTCAATAATGAGAAAAACCCATATCGTATAGTCGGCTATAAAAGGCCTGGGCATGAAAAATATAAACCAATTCAATTGAGAAAAATAACGGCATAATTTATAACAAAACAATCTAGGAAAAGTAAATATGACAGTCACTAACCAACGAAAAACACTGCACTACAGGCTCCTGACTTGAGATAGGCTCATACAAAATGTGGCGTGGTTAAAATGTTTGAGAGCGTTTAACCCTCGCCTAACCCGGGACAGTGGTGTAACAGCACAACATAAGAACTAACTATAAAAAACGGTTGGGAAGGGCTTAACTCATCAGATTGATACATAGCAGAAAAAACATCTAACTGAAACACAGACCGAACGTAGGAGGGTATTTTTATATCCCTAACAACAAAAAAGATGTGAGAGTACTTATAGTTACTGGCAGCTAGTTTAAAGCCAATATCAACGTTTTTTTTTTTTTAAATAATGTATCTAAAACTAAAATATTAATCAGTAAACATCAAACAGCCAATGGATTTAGCGCAAAGACGTCATTAACAGTCGGAGAAAAACATGACCTTCAGTTTGTTATGCATTACAGATTGTAACCTAATAATATCTTATGTTTATGTCTATTTCACAGCTAGGTATATCTTTATCTCAACAAAAATACACACACACACACACACACAAATTTTTTTTAAGTACCAGTATATAAATTTTATTCTTTAGAGAAAAGCGCATATAAACAACTTTCAGAATGGTTAGGCTTTAAACGTCAAATAGTTTGATAAAAAAAAAAAAAAAAAACTATAAATATTCATGGTTTGTTTTGAAACTCGATGCTCACATCTGAATACGTGAGAAATCTTTTCTTAAATATAGTACTTGTTTTTAAAAAAGGAATAATGTACAACACATCGGTCCGTGTATATTTGTGTCCATTCGGTTTTCGTTTTGAAATATCAAAAACAAAAAACAAAAACCGAAAGTGTTTCCATTTTTTTGTTTTTGATTTCTTTAAAACCAAAACGAAAAACAAAAGTGTTTTCGTTTTTCATTTTTGATTTCTCGAAAACCAAAACGGAAAACGATAGTGTTTTCATTTTTCGTTTTTGATTTTTCAAAAACCTAAATGAATATTAAGTGTTTTTGTTTTTCGTTTTTGATTTCTCTAAAGAAGAAAAGAATCGACATTTGCATTCAATTTCTGCATTTTGCTCTATTTAATTCTCATTTTACGTTATACAATGTTTTCCTTTCCTTTTTGATAGCCATTGAAACCCCGGTGTATATACTACTTAATGTAGACAGAATAGACCGCCTGACTTATGATTTGAACAAAGGTAATTAATGAACCAAAGACTTTCAAATTTCCTTTTATTTATCTAAAATACAATATAAAATTTTTATATTTAAATATCAAATGAATCACAAATTTAAATAATACAATGAAATATTATATAAAGATGGTAGAAATACGATTGATTACAACATCACATTAACAAGGGAGGTTACTACTTATCTGATAAGAAAACTAGCCCTGTCGTTAAGTATATACAGCGGTTATCACAGCAATAGTATTTAAATCGGAGATAATGCCGACGAATGGAAAACACTTTATCAATCTGAACAATAAGGATGCATGATCTTTACTTTTTCAGTTCTGAAAGGTTAGTAATCTAAGATGATTAGAACTGATGACCAAGGTCCATCTGTCAGTATTAGTACTATTACACGAACATTCAGGACAATAATCTGTTTTTTTTTTTTTTTTTTTTTTTTTTTTTTTATTATAAAGGTCGTTTGATTGAAAAACAAATTTCCGAAAATTTACAATTCAAAATTGTGATTAGCATTAAATCATTTTACCATTTGAGGCCTATTCGTGATGACATTTACTCATTTGTGAAGGCTATAAGGTGACATATACTGGAGGGTGTGGAAATGGGGTGGGGGTTTACGGAATAGAGAATAATGGGTCAAATTATTTAGAATAGAAAAAATGGACCAAATAAAGAAAAGAGAATAATGCAGTGTTAGAATATAAAGAATAGAGAATAATTGGCAAATACTATAATGATTAGAAATAAATGGCCTAAAACATTAAAGAATTATACAAAAATGAATGACCCCAATCCAGACCCCCATACTAGTAGTTAGTTGCATATACCGACGTTTTTTGTCTCCAATAGATTGTTAAATGGTAATCATACTTTTTCTCTTTACTTTAATGACTATCAATTAAAACGTGAACTTCAATAATTTGTCATTATATGTTTACTTAACGTCTTTGCTTCCTGGTGACAAAATGTAAAAAAATTTCTTAATTTATTGCGTCTAAAGCACTTTTCTGGTTTTATCTTTATCAGGAGGGTTAGGCGGGGAAAAACAGCAGTGCATATCACCTGTTGGTACTGTAGCGTCACTCTTCTTTCATTTTCTGGTGCCTGTTTTTTTTTTTTTTTTTTTTATTTACACCAGGTTATACTTTTCATTTTCAAAACCTGTCTATCCCCCACTCCTCCTCATTTCATTAATGATGGCCTCTTTATGATAAACAATAATTGAAGAAAAAAACATATTATATGTATATGACATCCAGCTACCGAAGACAACAACAGAATCACGGGTGTCATTCGATATATCGAGAAAAAAGATCGTAAAAGAATGCCTAACGGTGGTCAAGTATAGTTGCGATTGGATCGTGAAAGCTCTGATAAAGTAACGTGAATTCAATCTTATCGAGAAGACATATGCAAGGTCAATTACTAATCTAAAATAATAAATTATACGGATAAATTTACAAAAAAATAAAATTGTCTGTCAAAATGGTTCAACATAACGACCAGTATCTGAGAAAAATCAAGGTTTAAAAGTAAACCGTTCTTTCAAAACTACAAAAGTCAGATTGCTCCCCGACATTCCAATGACATTAAATATGTAAACAAACTAAATGTTTTTAATAATTCGGATGACTAAACAACTTTTTCTTTGAAAAAAATTGTAATTCCATCTTAATGATCCAAATGGTTCTTACATTTATTAAGTGTTAAATGCCCAAAGACTTAGAGGAAAATGGGAATCCGGTGAAATACCTTTGCAATTATTTACGATGCATCTCTATGAAATATCCCCTGACTTTACTGAAAATAATACCATCGTATACAAATCCGCCCCTCCCCTCCCCGTTTGTTGTTTACAAAAGAAACTCCATGTGTGTGTCTTGGTGCAATTTTACAAACTGAATTAATGAAACAGAATGCTATTTACTTTGAAATATTCGCAAATGTAAGGAAAGGCTGTTCGCAAACGTAAACAGAAATTAATCCCCAAATGCGCGCAAATTTTAAATTTTCGGCCCGGTTTTCAAATTGGTTCACATTCAGTTCCAACGTGTTTATAATCAATTTTAGTTTGATTTTAACAAAAAAATGAGTTCAAGGGGTTTTTTAATTGCTTCATCTACACATGTATTTGTATGTTGGGTTTGGATCATGATAGGTAAATATCCAATTTTAATTTTTTTAAGTTCCTAGACCACTTTCATTCTGTGTCAGAAACCTATGATATGTCAAATATTTGATCGCAATCAAAATTCAGAGTTATATTGCACAGTTAATAGAAAGTGTAAGCAGATTCACAGTTAAAATAGATACCGTATTAAATATTAATTTTATATAAGAAATTATGTATAAGTATAGTTTGATATTTTCTATGCAATATGAGATCTTTTAACACATAATTAAAGGTACTAAGTTTTTTGATTATTTTAAAGATATTGTATTCAATATAATGATGAATGATATTGTGTTAATTGTCTTTTTTTTCATTTCATTTGTAAAGATTTTTGAGAACGTGGTGGTAGGTTTGTTTTTATTCTATATAAATTGATTTTTAGAATGCTATATATATGTGTGTAATATTTTTTTTATGAAGCTAACCCCTTGACAAACGTAGCTGTTATTGTCCATTGATGAATACTAGTAGATTAAGTTCTTGGTCCTGAATCGAACCTTGTACTAATATTTATATTTTGGATATTGGACCACATTCTGTATGTGCCTGTCTCAAGTCAGGAGCCCGTGTAGTACAGTGGTTATCGTTGGTTCTTGTCTGTGTTAAAAGTTAGGCCGTTAGTTTTCTGAACCGAATTGTTTCATATTTTTCATGCTTGGGCTTTTTATAGCCTACTATATGGTATGGGATTTTCTTACTGTTGAAGGCCTTACGGTTACATTTAATTGCTTATATCAACTTTATTTGAACCTTGGTGGATAGTTGTCTCATTGGCAATTATACCAAATCAAATCAGATCAAATATTTTATTATTCCAATCAGGGTCCCACAGGGGGCATTTACATTATTATGATAATATAAGCAACAAACATGAGACGTTGCACAGTATACAACGTGACAGATATTATAATAGAGAAATGAAAATAGCATTAATAATCCCCCCCCCAAAAAAAAAAATACATTCATAGTACTCTTGAGTATTTTTGTTTCCTTCCTTCCTTATTACTATTATTTTTTTCTATGTTCAGCAGTGCACAAATAAAGAAATATAAATAAAATTAAAATTAAAAAATAAAGAAAAAAAAATAATAAAGTTTGAACATATTTACATTATTATTTATAAAGATGGAAAATGTGTTTATCTGCAGGAGACACCAAGGGACGGTGCTCTAGGATATACTGTTGATTGCGATACGCAATGACATCAATCCTCCCCGTGTTAGAAGCAGATGAACAAAATAAATAGAGAAACTGACTCCAGTCAATTAACAAATATTTTTTTAAATAACAGCAATTGCTAATTATGCGAAACATGTCATATGAATCTGCTGTTTTTCAGTGTTTAACCAGGAATATACACAACAACAATTGCTAATTATGCGAAACATGTCATATAAATCTGCTATTTGCAGTGTTTAACCAGGAATATACACACTCTTTTAATACAGTCGAGTTCTCACAAGACAGCAGCCATAGCAATTTCTCTTTGGAATTCAAGTTAATGAAATTGGGACATGATTCCGGAATAATGTGATATGAATGGCGTCTGTCTTCGTTATATTTTGTGCAATAAAAGAGAAAATGAACTTCATCTTCAACATTACCAGAGTAACACTGCTGACATAGTCTAAGGTGTGGAGGATTACCATGGTATCGTCCTATTTCAATCTGCAAATGGTGAGATGACACCCTAAATTTTGTTAATGATCTCCTAAGCTCAAAATTGTTCATGATATTTAGATACTTTTCGAAACCATAATTATTCTTAAATTTTACATAAGTGGGGCGCTTCCCTTCTGAATTCTTGGTCAGTTGATCCTTCCAAATTTTTATATACGTCTCTTTCAATATTTTCCTGAAATATTTTTCCCATCATTTAGGTTTGCAAACCCAGGAAGAGTTTTTAAAATGTGTTGGAGAGAGCCATACCATGACGATTTATGCTTAGAGAATAAAGTTTTTGAAAGCTGGTTTGCATCTTGTAATAAAGGAAATGAGTCTCAATTTTCTAGTCTAAGCCAATAATTCAAAATAGATTTGACTAAGTCAAAGTACAGTGGAAACCAACCAAGTTCAGATAAGGCTGCAAAATTTGTGTGTTTTTTTTTTTTTTTTTGTGCAAACCCAGAATAAATTTACAAAATTTAATGTGTAGCATTTCACAAGTTAAATTCGAATAAACTTTATCTAATGTTAACTGGTTTTCAGATCAAAATTTTGCTAAAAAGGGATTAAATGAGCTCCAAAATTCACTTCCTCATACCTCATTGCCTTATATTATTTTTTATAAAAGTCCAATTTCAAATATTTCAGGTCTTTGACCACATTTATTCTGTGTCAAATATTGAATCAAAATTCAAATTCAGAGCTGTATCAAGCTTGAATTTAGTGTCCACACTTGTCTCAACTATTCATGGTTCGACATCTGCGGTCGTATCATTCTGCGCCCCGCTGAGCATTTTATTTATATTTGCAATTCATTTGGATATGTAATGTAATTGCAAAACCACCAAGGGACGGTGGTGCATGGCAAAATAGGAGTTAGACGCACATTGTTTACATGCTAGTATTTATAATTTGATTAAAATACCTCGTAACCGATGAAGTGGGGTTTATTTACATTGTAATTTTAATCCAGGCGGCACCTAGGGAACATGTCATGCACAATTTACTTTTGAAAAGAACACTTAAGAAAAAAGTGCAGAATGTCGTCGTCGTCCGTTAACTTTTACAAAAAATCTCCTCTAAAACTACTTGGCCAAATTTAAACTAACTTGGCCACAATGTGTCCAATGACCCGGCCTGCAAACCAACATGGCCGCCATGGCTAGAATAGAACATAGGGTAAAATTGCAAGTTTTTTTTCCTATGTTTTGACATGAGCAAAAATGTTCAGAATGTTGAGCTCTAATGTCCATACATGTCAAAATTGTCAGACGTCTCCTTAAAGGAGTTATTGCCCTTAAATGACAAATTTTACTATTTTTTTTTTTTTTTTTTTTTTTGCCTATTATCTCCAAGACTATAATAGATATACAGAAAAACATTAAAATGTAAAAATGATAAGCAAGACAAGTTCTACAAATAATTTCAATTGTCGAAATCGTCAGCCGACTCCTTATTAGAGTTATTGCCCTTGGATGACTACTTTTATCATTTTTTTTTTTTTTGGCGTTTTTGCCTTACAAATGTTTATCTTAAAAACTATAATAGATAGATAGAAACTTCAGTAAGCAAACGTTATCAGCAACACAAGATCTACAATTAAAACGACGCCTCCTTGCCCTTTAATAACGATTTTTATCATGTTTTGCTTTACATGATAAAAATTAAAATAGATAAATAGAAATTTTAAATCACAAAAATGACCGAAAAGGCAAGATCTACCAACAAGTCACTTGCATACACTCTTTTGTGTTTTGAGCAAAAAACTAGAGAAGATAGAGAGAAACTAAGCAGACCAAATGATCAGCAATACAAGATCAACAAAACAGAGATGTTTCTCATGCATTCTATTTTCGTCTTCTATGTATGTCCTTTGTTGAATATGCACATAGACCAAGGTGAGCGACACCGACTCTTAAGAGCCTCTATTAAAAAGTATACCAATCGTTAACTAAATTCTAAGTACACGTTTTGCAACCCAATGTATGTTTTCTAAAGTTCTAACAGTTCAATGGGTAATTTTTAAACAAATTACAAAACTATAAACGCCTAAAGAGTCTGCAGATAGTCCAAACCGGAAAATTTTGGAAAGATTTTGGCAACGTTTAAGTATTTATCGTGAAACTGAATAAACAAAAATAAAATATTTAACCAAACCACTACTCTATAAAATTTATATAAACATAGTGAAGCTATAATATGTATTGTCTTTCGGATACAAATTAGTTCATTTTGGTTAGCGTCGCCTGCCGATGTAAAAGTAAAAAACATTTACTGATTACCCCTTGATTTATTTCAAACCAGGGCCATTTACAAAAGTCTATCAATCTTAAAGTTTACTTAGATTCATAGTACCTCATCCCAAAGTGTACACTCTTTAGAGTTTTAAAGTATGAGCACCAACTTATAAACGCCTAAAGATAGCTCAAAATCGCGATTTTTGCAAATTTTTGCTTTTTAGTATTTATTCCTAAAACGGATAGGAAGGTCATCATTAACCAAAACAAAAATTGTGTTAGAAGTAAACCTATTTATTGTCTTTCTGACATTAATTAATGTTGCCCATCGACAGCCTTCCATGCAAAATTTGACAAAAACATGTAAAAGCAAATTCGTATCTTCAACAGCATGCATGCATGTACTGCTGAATCGCATTTTGAGTTTATTGGAAATTTAAGTGTAAAATTGTTAAAATAAAATTGAGAATTGAAATTGGAAATGTGTCAAAGAGACAACAATCCGACCAATGAGCCAAAAACAGACCATGACCACAAATGGGTTTTCAACACAGCGAAAAAATTCCGCACCCGGAGGCGGGCTTTAGCTGGCACATAAACAAAAATGTATACTAGTTCAGTGAAAATGGGCATCACACTAACTCCGAAACATATAAATGAACTAAAATTACAAAAAAGATATTTGAAGTATATAATTTAAACTTTTTAATATAATATTTCAAGTATGACAAAGGTATGAAAAACACATTTTGGGCCCTGTGAGTGAAAAAAAAGTTATTGAGAACTAGGCTCTAACCCTTGGCAATTTTGTATTACAATGCCTTCAACAGAAACATATAGCACTGAATAGTATTTTGATTTCAGGCGAATATGTAAAACATTGTTACAATATATAACGTCATCTTTAATTTTCAATGTGCAGACCAATTTTAGATTTTGACCCTATTGGTGAAAGTTCAGGGAAAATTGGCCTCGTCACTTTCAAAGACCCCCCTTCCCCGTTTCTTAAAACTTGGAGGACAGCCAAATGTTTCTCAAGTATCTGTGCTTTTGGCTATTTCTGTAGTTGACCTAACTTGCTACCAATAATTAGGTTTCGTTGCTTTACTGCTTGAAAAAAATGGTTAAACAAGTTCACGGTTATGAATGATTATCAAAATATCTTAACTGCAATCACGCAAAGTCGAAACCAACAAAATAAACCACCAATTACTGAGGCAAAATAGTAATAAACTGATCAAACTCAATAAGTCTCACAACCTAATGTTTTGTGATTTGCGAAGTCGTAGCAATTCTATCACATATTTTATATTTCTATATAAATCAAGTAAGGCAGTACAATAATGTGCCGAGCATCGTGATAGTCATCTTCTTTTGGACTGCTTCCTAGTGACTCATAAGATGACCTTCTAAACCACGACTTGGAGTGTGACCTTTTTTTCTTAAATAATCTAAATAACGTATACATATTACCGTCTTGAATGTTCGTGTAATATGTCTAATATTGGCTGATTGGCCTCAGTCAACATGCAATTCTAATAATCTAAGCTAACCAACCTTTCAAACTCATGCATCCTTAATTGTTCAGATTGATGAAATCTTTTCCATTCGTCGACATTATCCCCGGTTTAAAAAATACTATTGATCTGATAACCGCTGTGGATAGGCTAGTTTTATTATCAGATAAGTAGTAACCTCCCTTGTTAATGTGATGTTATCGTATTTTTACCATCTTTATATAATATTTTATTGTATTATTTATATTTGTGATTCATTTAATATTTAAATATAATAATATAGATAAAAACAAGGAAATTTGAAAGTCTTTGATTCATTAATTACCTTTGTTCAAATCATAAGTCAGGCGGTCTATTCTGTCTACATTAAGTAGTAAATACACCGGGGTATCATTGGCTATCAAAAAGGATAGGAAAACATTGTATAACGGAAGACGAGAATTAAATATAGCAAAATGCAGAAATTGAATGCAAATGTCGATTCTTATCTTGTTTGTAACAAAAACACTTTTGATATTCATTAAGGTTTTTGAAAAATCAAAAACGAAAAATGAAAACACTTCCGTTTTGGTTTTCGAGAAATCAAAAATGAAAAACGAAACACTTTTGTTTTTCATTTTTTGTTTTTAGGAATCAAAAACGAAAAATGAAAACACTTTCGTTTATTGTTTTTTGTTTTTGATATTTCAAAACGAAAAACGAATTGACGCAAATATACACGGACCCACATCTACAACAAAATGCTTATGGTCGACTAAATATATTGTTATACGAACAGAAAATAGAAAACTAAACTTAAGGCAATACGAGTTTCAATTAAGGATGTTAGTTACTTTTTTAAAAGCCTGTTATAAATTGAAAGAATTTTCATACATTTAACATTTGCACCTTTTTTCTTTCAAAAACAAGAAAAATAACAATGATTTTATAAGATTTTCAAATATGGCTTTTTAAACTATATGTGATAAAAATATTAAAACAAAAGTAGGGGTTTGCGGGCAAAATTTGTAATGGCACTGCATTTATAAAACCAAAGAATTCCGAATATCAGGCAAAAATTCAAAAAAAAAACAAAGAGGAACGAGCATCCTTAAATCAAGGAAAACCTTTATTTGCATGTATTTATTATTTCCATTTGTTTGTTTATGCAGCAAAGAGAAGCGATCACATTAGTTAAGATGTCACAAACGACAATATGATGAGGTCCATTTTCTTTTATAGATTGGTTTAAGAATCCTAGGGATTTACATCTTGAATGATAAATTAGTTTGTAGGCCCCATTGTGACTTCTAGGAGATATTTCTTTGCTTTTGTCAAGTCCATGTATGAATGTTATTTGATGTAATAATACCAACTATTTATTTTTATAACAGAACTGAAAGCTTCTTATTGTCATTTTATTTGGATATAGAAGCTCTGATCGAAGTTCATTTTATATAAATAAAACCCTACCTCAAAAGATGCTAAGTTTTAGAGAGAAAAAAAATTGTCAATTTAGGCACCTGTTAATATCAGACAGCGTACCAACTGAATATTGGTAATTTGAATTCTGATGACTTTTCTAGTTTTATACATAAAAGTATGTGAATATGGTTGTTCGTACACTTACTAATTTCAAATCTTCATATTTAACTGGTAGTATATTTGCTGTTTTAATTTGTGCCGCCTTTTCGAATTCTCTTGTAAAGTTGAACCAACCTCCTTGTAAGTCGTCTGAAAAAAAAATTCAGAATTTACAATTTGAAATTATTAATTGACTAAAACATTTGAATGTATAACTGAATGATTTGGGCTTCAGCTGCGCGTTTAAAATTTTGAGAACGTATTGGATTTCCTCAATACTAATTGTATGTTTTCATGATTCAAATTAAGAACGACAAGGAGAAAACAGATATTCAAAAACTATGTTTTGAAAATCCTGTTATATTATTTAAGTCTTATCAGAAGATATAAAAACATAGAACCCGTGTGGATCGACTAACATTGAATTTTTCAGAAATGTTGCAAAACATACAATTTAATGTGTACATAACAACTTCAAAAGGGGTTTTTAATACTATTAAAGGTAAAAACGCTTACAGTGTGAACAAATTAGAGAGGTCAATGGAGAATTCAATGTTTCATTTGGTAATTTGGTACGACTGTCGTTGGCTGTAATCCTTTACATAACTGTGTACATTTTATGTCCCCTCAATACTTTTCTAGACTACGATGAATGGAAAGCATTTAATAGATCATTGGTCAATCAGTTTTTACATTATTCCAAAAATAGTTTTAAAAATAAATATTCACGTTTACAGCTATTGTAATGTAGACCTGAATCAGATAACTTCTAATCCTGCAACAATAAACATCAGATCATTCATTTTTTTTTTCATTTGCCCATGAAATGTCACAAAAACGAATTTCGTTTTTTCCCCTAATTAAGCTAACATTTGATTCCTTTTCCATTTGCTAAAAAAATATACTTACCTATCCTACATCGTCCTCGGGAACTACCTATCATTTTCAAGTTTTACCTTATATGACCGTCGGAATTATGAATAAAGTGGTTAAAGTTACTTGAAAGTCGACAACAAAGTCCCTAAAATAATGGTATATAGAAACGGACACCAAAGGTCGAGTTTGTTTAAGATTCAATTATGACCCAACGTTTGAATTTCTATATCTGAACATTTCTTCAAAGAAAAAAAAACATTGTAATTGGTACCGGAATAAAGTTTTAAACTTAAACACCGAGGTACTGAAGCCTAACACCATTTCAGGTCCAATATGCCTAAGAGAGTTGTGAGTGAATTTTAGTATAATATGTAGAATGAAAACAATTGTTCAGTTATTAAATTAAAAGTTTAAAATAGACTAGGTTGTCGTTGTTTCATGTCTATCAAAAATATTTTTCGTAGATTAAATTGTATAAATAAGGCTGTTAGTTTGTTCGTTTCAATTGTTTCACATTTTTCATGTTGGGGTCTTTTATAGGTGACTGTACGGTATGAGTTTTTCTCATTGTTGAATACCGTAAGGTCACCTGTGATTGCTTTTATCTCCGTCGTTTCAATTCAAGCGGAAAGTTGTCTTATTGGCAATCATACCACATCTCCTTATTTTTCTATAGTGTGCAGAGTGGTTAGAGGCACTTGACACTCCATGTTGACACATCCCAACAGGCTTTGTTAAAATATCGATGATTTCAAGTACAATGCTGCATTTACATCATTGTCAATTATTGTCATGATGAGTTAAAGACGACAAGTGTGATATGTGTACCTTTAAGGATCATATTATCAAAGAATTCATTCCATGTCCAATCAGGAATTCCGAGCTTTCCATGAAGAAATGTGTAGTTAGAAGCCCATCTATCTTTTGGATTTCGATTCAGGTATATAATTTTGTTTCCATTTTTCACATGATGAATTGGTAGGTGATGTAAAGGCAAATGTGTTGTGAATAGTCTAGGGTCATCTACTTCATCTAACTTATCCATGAAGTATGCAGCGAAGTCCAACAACATGTGATGTAAAACACCTTTTGTGTTATATTCTAGAGACTGAGAGAGTAACATGGACAATATTTCATGGCACCAGTGTGTACCTGTAAAAACAAATGTTGAACTCTTTATCTGTGTTGGCTTGATAAAAGCGAAGAGGCAGATTTTAAACAAACCTTGCATTAGATATAAATAAAACAGCAGACGAGATTGATACTTATATATTTTCATAATTGTTCGAGGCTTAAGTACAACAAAACAAAAAAGTTAAGTTCGATCTTCGTAGAATAAATGTGTTACTTTTTGTCAATATCTTTAACCTATACAATCAATAAAATTGCAAAACAAAGAAACACTATGTTAAAGAGAGTCTAAAAATACCAAAGTGTTATATTCAAATTCGTAAGTCCAAAACAACCGACTAATAATCTAAAATTTCCATCGCATCAGATCAGTATATAAAACACAATATAGAAAACTTAAAACTTGCAACACGAACCACACCAAAAGCCGGGCTGATCTGAAAAATTAAGATATAAACACGGTTCACACACGGTGTTTTACTTGAAATATTAGCTAAATTTGCAAAGATTCCGAAATTTCTCACATTTATAATTGTTAACATCTATCGTAACTCATCCTGATTTCCTCAAAGAATAAAACGCACCTTTTTCCAACTTGAAGTGATAGCGGTATCCAATGCATACATTCTTAATTAACAGACCGGATGCGTTTACTGACAGTACTTTATACAAATGATTAAAGTGCGAACATCTCTTATACACCCCTCAACTAGCATACGTCCATGCATTCATTTAACCGTATTATCCGTGTATAGTACGCATCTGTGTATAATAGGCACCCCTTTTTCATCACTCCAAAATTGAGAAAAAATTAAAAGAAAAAAAAAAAGAAGAAAAAGAAAGAAAACGTAAAAACAAAAAAATTGAAAAGTCTAGTTCACTGTAAAAACCCTTAAATAGGGAACTATTCAACTATGTATTTAATCTTCATTTAAGTCTATCAAAAGATAAAAAGAATATAAGATTGATTGTTCAATCAAATTGTTAGATTAAGTCATTTTAACGTCATTAACAATAAAATGGTAGAGCTTTCGTCATGTAATTAACATTTATTAATTTTATAAAAGTATAGTTAATAATTAAATATCCCTTTTGAGATCAATTTTTGTCTAAGCCTGTCAAAGCTTATGCACTGTTCAATTATTATAAAAGAAATAATTGGAAAATTATGAAACAAAGGAAATTAGACCTCATTTCTAAATTGATGAGCAGTAATTAAAATTTAATTACTCTTTTATCCGAAATTTTCTTTTCATTGATCATGTTGATTTTGGCCTGAGATTATTATATTGAACACCTGTCAAAAGTTGATTTGATTACACACCCATACTTACTCCTTATTTCATTTTAAGCTGACTAATGCAGGATGTCACACCAGTTCTGTGAATTTTCAATAATGAATGAATAAAAAAAAATAACGTTATTAAAAAAAACACAACTGAAAAACGTCTTGAAAATATAAAAGAATGAAAAAAAAAATTTTTAATTGAAAAAAATAAATAAATAAAAGAATGAAAAAACTATTTTTCAAAATAAAATAAAACGTCTATAGTTGTGTATAATACGCACCCTTCTACCAAATACATTTGGGGAGCCGGGTGGGTACGAATTGCGTATTATACACGGCTAAATACGGTAGTTACTTTTTCGCAATCGGAAAAATCGGGGGAAATTAAGTGAATTGAGTATTCCATATTGAGTCTGTTTTTTACATTTTCTTATGTAATCGGGACAATTATAAAAAAAATTATCAGGGTAATCAAGAAATTTTATTCCAATTGATATTGGACTCCATTTTGATTTCACACAATATGCTTCACACCAAAGATATTGCTGGTTATCAATTATACAAACACGTCATATTAATTAATACTTTTGAGGTGACTGATATATGCATTAATCAAATACTTTTTTTATATGCAATAAAGGGAGTCATACGGCAACTGTCATGCATGGTTCTGAAATGTCGGCCGAGTGACCGCTTCGTTTGATTGATAGATTTTTTGGTTTTTAAACGTCCAGTGGCAAATATTCATGCATCATTGCATGTTCAGTCTGAGAACAAATTAATAATTTATACAAAAGATAGGTCCTGTAATAGACCTAAGCGCTATTTGGGAATCTGCAACACTTGACCTGAGAATTTGCGACACTTGAACTATTAACGTCATACAACAATCACTATTCTTTTTGAAGTCCAAATGTTACATAGCTCATTTCATTTTTAAGGTCTTTTCATTCATATTCAGAGCGATCCACAGCCTAACATTATCAACATTTATATAATGAACTACAAGCTGTCTTATACAACGATTGTCATGTGGATAAAATGTTTTTGTCGGTAAGGTTGTGGCTCATCATTAATTTTGCCAAAACACTGTTTTAAATTGTTTTTTCAGGTCAGTTTATTTGGGAGGAAAAGGGAGGGGGACAAATTTAGTGGCCAAGTAAAGTATGTTATCAATTCTTCCTCTATGAGGGAGTATACCATGAAAATACGCCAACAATTGTGATATTATTAATTTTTATATAGATAATGCATACATGTAATTGTTAATAGGAAATGAACAGTTATAAGAATTTGTAACTTAAGTTTTATATTTCATTTTGAGTCCTACGTAATGTACATTATTTATTATTTGGATTGGCAGAAATAAAAACCTGATTTCATAGTTGTACATAGTAGTATATCTGTGTCTTTTGTTTTGAGTGTCCGAACATTTTCCAAATGCTTTTCTATACCGTGTTCTTCGATGGGAGGACCCGAAATAAATGTTTCCTCTCCTAGTCGAGTAAACGGATAAATCACCAAATTGGACTCGATAACGCTGAAAAATAAACAAGAACAAACTTGAAAAAAACCAATAAACATGTATATGATATGTATGAGTTTCTAAAAGCGGTTAATGTTGAATACCACCGACATAAAACTGGAACAATTATGGCATAGTTTTACGTACAAACGTTTCTTGGCAGAACATAGGAGTCAAAATACTAATCTGAAATACAATAAAAAGCATGGCTAAAAGAATAAAGACGAACAAAAGTCTATAAAGCACTATACTAAAAAAATATAGAATAATTGAACAACACAAACCAAACCAAAAACCCGGGGTGAACTCGTGTTTTCTAGAGGATCAGCAGCACCTGCATCAACAGATGACATAATGTTTTTGTTTTACTGCAAATCGTAGATCGTATCACGGAAATCATAGAAAGTACGGAGAAAACGTGTTAGCCGACAGCTCCGTTAATAATACGAAACATATTTTAGATAATCTGTCAAATAGTTTAACAAACGTATTTATTTATAATGGTTTTTTCGTGAAGCTACATGAAAACACTGGTAAAACTGTATTGAAAAGTATGTTTCATCGTGTATTTGCTGTATTAATCCACTTTATTGATTGATTGTTGTTTGCTTACCGTCCGGTGGCAAATATGTCATGCATGTTCTGAACGGAAACAAATTAACAAATAAAACAATAGGTAGGTTCGTCAATAGTTGACGACTAGAAAGAGAGCAGGAAATTTGGACTGCCGCTGGAAAATGAGTATACATTGGATAGGTATATAAATTTAGCCTTGCAACAGGTCCCTTATCGACCCCTCAAATTTTTGTTGAAATAGTTTTAGCTTGCAGAAAGCGTGACACTCTCTCTACACGAGGCATCGAATTTCATATTACTATTCCGATCGGTCGTGGCGACGAATTTATACATCCCGCGACCTACTTTAGGAAGGGTTTTACTGCCGGTCGAAAGAAAACTAAGGAATTACCATATTTCTATACCTCAGTCAACCCTTGTTGTCTTAATCCACTTTAAAGCAGATGTCAACCGTAACAAATACAATAACTGTTAAAAAAACACAAAACCTTCCTCAGAATGCATATACATAGTGTATCATCTGCCAACGATAGAGCAAACTTGTTTTAAAAGCTTAAACTTTTTTTATTGTTTCGTGTGTATAGTTGCCAGAGTTTCTTTTACGTCAGATAAACATATTTTACTATGAACAGCAGAAAGCCCTTCATAAAACTAATATATAAGTATTAATCAATAAATTTTACCTTTCGTGATGTATTTTTAGGGGAACATCGTGTGCATCCGCCATTATAAGTTGTAAACTTGTGTACAGGTAATGTTTGTGATTGATATTGTATCATTTACATGTGTATATTTACGAAGGTTAATAAATGCACAGTACATGAAATAAACAACTTTAACAAAAGGCAATAGGTAGAACGCCGGCTATGTCAGTTAAATTGATAATTACAGATGAATATATAAATGTGCTTGTATAAAATTCAGAATGGATGAAGTATTCTGTTTGGGGGATGTTGACAAAGTTATGTTTTTAAATTCTTGTTCTGTTATGATCGTCATAATATAAGGACTTATGTAAAATTTACAGTCAAATTGATTTTTAAAAAAAGTGAACTATGCATCCTCAACTCTACTTTGAAAGAAAAATCACTATAATTTATGTTCAACAAACTAAATGAAAGAAACAGTAGTTATTGATGATAATGTTATTCTAATTATAATATATAACATACTATTTAGCTTTCCTTAGTCATGGACGAAAAATGTTCATAAATAATTGTTTTAACTTTCATGTTAAAAATAATAATTTTGAAAATTTTATGTGTTTATATTAGCGGTGGTCCGAGGTCTTTCACCTTCAATTCTTTTGTTTGAATCTTCTCGCCTTTAAGGAGCTAGAGGGTTGGAAATAACTTTTTTCGGGACGTCGGGATTGGGCCTTTTTTGCGGGAATTTGGAATGGGGCCTTTATTTTCATTGAAATTTGCGATTTACACTTATCGGGACTCGGGAACTAACGATTATATTAAGTACATTCTCGGATTAAAAAAAATGATTTAAGGTAATTAACCATAAAGCTGTACATGTACATGTGGTCTCATCAACTTTAATTCATTGTGAGGCAAACTTTTAAAATTGTATGCCGAATGATGTAGCGTTGTTCGTACAGAGACAACAGGAGATATGTTTCATTTACATATCCTGCAATGTCGTAAGTTATCTAGAACAATGGTTGATATAATCTGGTGCAATTCAATTTAAATCCAAATACAAGGACGATACCAAAAAAAGTGGCGAAAAGATACCAAAAGGATATCATTGAAATACACACTCATAAGTCGGAAACAACGGGTCAATTAAAAACGTAGGTCAAAGAAAGTCTTTCAAAATTAAAGCCTACACCCAACCCTTGTACTGTGGAATGGTGGTCTGCTGCATACAGATTTATGTTGCTCATACACAATTGAATATAAATGAGAAGTCTCATTCATTGATAATGATAACTGAATAAATGAGAACAGGACACTGATTATGATAAAAAAAAGACATCCTTATTTAGATTTGAGTTCAGTTATGAAATCAATTTATTTTCATTTCAAGAACTATTCCTCTTTTTTATTTAGTAGACAGGGATATGCTTTTTCCCGATAGATCTGTCGATAAGTCGGAACAACGACACAAGCACAGGCAGATTGCATACTAATTGCAATTGTGAACCTATTTTCATAGAATAATTGTAGGTTGCTTGACGTCCAGTGGCAAATATTTTATACATGTTCAAGATGAGAACAAATAAACAATAAATACAATAGAACAGGCCGTTCGGGATAAAGGACGGGAAAAATTTAGACTGCCACTGGAAAATGAGGCTATATTTTATAGGGATAGAAATTTTGCCTTGTACAGGTAACCTATAGACCCCTCAAACATGTGTTACAAGGGATCTTAACGTGAAGAGAGCGTGACATTCTTTCTACGCGTGGCATTGGATTTAACGTCCCCAATCTGACCGAACGTGGCTTCGTACATTTACATTCTGCAGAGCCTAACGGACGCGCCACTTTAGCAAGGGTTCTACTACCGGTCGGAAGAAGACTTTTAGTGACCATATTCCTTTGCCACAGTCACTACCAAAAAAAAATTACTAAAGACGGTATCAATTTGTGTGATTAAGTTTTCTTATTATTGATACCAATTTATGTAATTAATTTGTCTTATTATTATTTAACGGAAACTACCCATGAACTAGCCAAACCGGTTTCTGTTTAAATAAACTCAAAGCAAACTGTACAGTATATATAGGTTAATGTGTTACAAACTCAATAAGCAAAATAGTACTAATACCTGTGCTATCAAAGACGTCGAACTGTGAGCTATTAATCACTAATGATATCCTCGAGCTCGCTTTAAGTATTCGATAAATAGAAAGTGGAAGTAAATTGAAAACGCATTACATGTTACAGCAGATACACATAAAGCCTCATAGTATATTTCAGGAAGCACTTATTTGAAGTTCCGTAGAAAAAATCGACGAAAATTTCAAACATTTGTACATTCAAAACTTGATATTAATTTGAAAGGGTAATAACATGGTAAATAGGAAAAAATCAAAAAGTTATATAAAGCCAAAACTGGACAAGGTATCAGAGCTATTTAAATCGTTTCTGTTCTTGATAAATATAACCGGTCTAATTTATTTATCAGGTCTAATTTATTTAAGACAAACACTTTTGATGAAAAAGCATTTAGCACCCGAAACATGTGTTTTGAGGACGGAAATCATACCAATGCATGTTGACTTTCAGCTCTAGTAAAACAGACCACACAGTTGCAAATGGTTCGATACAGATTTTTTCAATGACACAAATAGTTAATTTCCAATTCATATAATACAAAACAAACTAAGGTTGTGACTCCTTTAGGCAAATCTGACATTAGATTGATTGACTGATGTAAAGTTCAGTGGCAAATATTTAATGCATGTTCAGGACGAGAACAAATTAACAATAAATACAATAGGTAGGTTCCGTAATAGAGGCCTTCCGGGATGAAGGTCTGGGAAATTTGGACTGCCACAAGAAAATGAGGGTATGTTGGATAGGTATAGAAATTTTGCCTTGTAGAGGTAACCAACGGACCCCTCAACGTGTTGTTACAAGCGTTCTTAACGTGTAGAGAGCGTGAGATTCTTTCTACGCGTGGCATCGGATTTAACTTCCCAATTTTGACCGGACTTGGTTTCGTACACGTACATTCCACTGAGTCAAACGGACGCCCCACTTTAGCAAGGGTTCTACTGTAGGTCGGAAGAAGACCTGTAGTGACCATATTTCTATTCCACAGTCACTAGAGTAAAACAAAGTTACAAATGACGGTTCCAATTTTTGTAATTGAATTCTCTTATTATGTTCTAGTGGCTTATCAATAAAAAAGTCTTTTTGTCGACTTTTTGATTAAAAAAAACGACGCCATCCTAATGATATTGTAATCTTTTAGGAATTGAACGTTAACTCAGCACAGGAATAACGTAATTCCTAAACATCTTGGCCAATTTCTGAAACTTAGAAATGACAAAGAAAAGCTACAACACTGGATCCTAGATATAAATGAACAGTTGTAGAATGTCGGAAGTAGCTCCGGAAGTTATGTTGACCTAATTCCGAAGCAAATCTGCAAGTTTTCCTGCAGCGGGTACTACCCACGAACTATCCAAACCAGTTTCTGTTGTTATAAACTCAAAGCGTACTGTACAGTATATATAATTTAATGTGTTACAAACTCAATAAGAAAAACAGTACTAATAACTGTGTTATCAAAGAATTGTGGGCTATTATTCACTTATGATACCCTCGCTTTCAGTTTTTGATAAATAGGAAATGGAAGTAAAATGAAAACGCATTACACGTTAGAGCAGCTTGACATAAAGCCTAACACCATACTTCACGAAGCACTTATTTGTTTTTCCGTAAAAAATTCGACGAATAATTCAAACATTTGTACATTCAAAACTTGATATCAATTTGAAAGGGCAATAGTAACATGAGTAATCAGGAAAAAAATCATAAAAATGTATAAAGCCAAATCCGGACAAGGTATCAAAGCTATTAACATGTTAATGTTCTTAATAAAAGAGAGGCGAAAGATACCAAAGGAACATTCAAATTCGCAAGTCGAAAATAAACTGACAACACCATGGCTATAATAGAAAAAGACAAACAGACAAAGAACAGTACACAAAACAACATAGAAAACCAAAGACTGAGCAACACGAACCCCACCAGAACTGGGGGTGATCTCAAGGGTACTCAGGAAGGGTAAGCAGATCCTGCTCCACATGTGGCACCCGTCGTGTTGCTCATTTAAGTATAGAAAAGTGAGATTGCTAATTCGGTAGATCACATTCGACAATTGGAACATATTCGTCGTCATCTGTGAAACAGATATTCTATTAGAGTCAACCAACTCGTGATGGCGTCCGTAAAATTTACGAAGGGATGATTTTGGCGTGTGAACGTGTTAATAAATATATAACAGGTCTAAACTTTTAGAAGACACGTACTTTTGATGAAAACGAATTTTGCACCTAAAAAGGTGTTTTGCGGACGAAAATCATACCTTTCGTTTTACTACCACTGTTGGATGACTTCCAGTTCTAGTAAAACAGACTATCCAATTGCAAATAGTTTGTTACAGACCAAATTTTACATGACACACATTGTTAATTTCCACTTCATAGAATATAAAAAGTTGTTATACAACGAAAGTTTTGACTTCTTCTGGCAAATCTAACATTAGAGGAGTTTCTGCTATACTGTTATTCTATTACACAAACTACTTATAATTAAGTTTTCTAAACTGTGGGTCTCTAACGATCTTGATTGATTATTGTTTGCTTAATGTCTTGTAGCAAATAAGTCATGCATATTCGGGACGAGAACAAACTCTCATTTATTACAAAAAATAGGTCCTGCAATGGAGTGTCGATCGGGATGATATATTAAAGATTTAAAAGTCACTGAAAAATTAGTGTACTAGTATTTGATCAGGACCGACTTAATTTATCCTTGTATACGACCACAAACGGACCCCTTAAATAGACGTGACAAGGGTCCTGAACGTGTACAGCGAGTGGTACTTTTTTACAATGACTTCAGATTTATCGTTACATTTTGACCGAACGTTGCTGAGAATTTATACATCCCTCACAACCAAACGGACGCTCTACAGTGGCAAGGGTTTAGCTGCAGACGGAATAAGGCCAAGGAATGACCATATTTCTATACCACTGTCAACGCTTCGGGATGATAGTACTCGATAAAGGTTATTTCAGAAACAAGTATTTAGCCAGGAAACAAACATGTATCAAGTTTTTTTATTCTTTTTATACATTTTATTAAAATCTAGTAGACCCTCCAGCTGTCACTTTTCTTTTTAAGACTGAAAAAAAAAATTGGCCGTGAAAAATATGAAAACTTACTATTATGTGTTCTTTAATTACCTTACAAATTGGTATTTCTTCTGTTTATATTTTTCATATTAAAAGTTCAGTTTACAAAATCTTTTCAAATCTAGATATAATGTAATGGAACCTTAAATACTGATTAAGTTCTATTTTGAAATTTGAACACAATGTCATGGATCATCACATACAGGGCAAATTTGATTAAGAAGATTTTGACATCTACGGTTCAAGAATTGGTTACCTTAAAATTAATTTTGGGTTCGCATGTGGTAATAAAAGTCCTGTTTGATTAAACAATTAATTATACTTACGCAATGCTATGAAAGATAAAATGGGACATATTCAAATTGATCTTTGGTTCTGGCAATACTGTTAAAGATTTCTTTGTGCATGGTGATTATTGTATCGTCTAATTCCAGATTATTTTTTTAAGTTTCACTGTCTTTCTCGATTGAAAAATCTTATACAATTTGGCTTATCTCCCTAACTTGTCTTTCCATAATACATCTTTTACTACATTTCTAGTAAATCTGGTTAAATCCTAGTCATTTCTTAAGATATGAAGTCAGAAATAGCATGTGTATGCACTATATCTATATTCAGAGGAAGAAGAATTCTGTTTCGAGTAAACGTTTTAATTTGTTCAAACATATTTTTAAGACTAAATATAATATCTAGGGATTTCAACAAATAAAAACTTTTTGGAATCATATTAATTAGAATATCACGAGCAAAAGGCCTTTGAAATAAAAACAATTTAAATATTCATATTGAATGCTTTATTGATAGAATAAGTCGAAGAAAACAACACCATGACAAAAAAAAAAAAAAAAAACGACGGAAAGTCCATAAAACACCAAATAGAAAACTAATGATTGAGTAACACAAACCCACCAAAACCTGAGGGTTCTCCACATGTGGCAGCTATCGTGTTGCCAACTTATACGAAATGAGGGAGCTTCATCAAATGTTGTCTGTACTGAGTGATACCTCAAACATAAATGCAGTGCTATGATAGTAAATAATATATCATATATATATATATATATATATATATCTGATGGCCTATTTAATGCAAAGCATATATACTAGTGACAACCTTAAGTGAAAGCCAATCGTATACATAGTGAGCAAAATTAATGAAAAATGTTCAGTTTTTGACGAATTTACACAGAACAGTTTCTATTAGAAATCAACAAAAAGTCAAATTATTCTCATAATGGTCACCCATCAACCTCTTGAGTTGGTTTCTAATTTCAAAAATCAAAATCAAATCATGTTTGGAAAAACAGTCATAGGAATTACTAGTTGAGTGAATTAAGTTAAAGATATGATTAACATGAGGAAATGACGTATGTTTACCCCTTGATACTTGACAAACACAAGATGCAACATTTACTCCAAATTAATTCTTCGTTCGTTGAAACTGTTATGCAAGGAACAGAAACTTGTAAAGATGTATAACTTTTTGACCTTTTAATCATTATAGTTTAAACGCTTAAGATGTCTATAGTTTCAATACATCTTTCTATAATTAAATGTATTTTTGATTCCATAAATTCCGATGGACTCCAAATGAATCAAGTTAACTGTTAAACCGGTACTGCAAAGTGAATGACAAGGATGAACGACGAACAAGAATCAGGTATTGAAATAATATGATAGGAACGTAGACAATATTAGGTCAATGTCAGAAAAATATAAACTTTTTTGTATGAGGCTGGGGTAGGGCGAGAATGTACCGAACTCTTCCCCAGTTTTGTGCCGAATACCAAAAAAAAATCATATTTTTCAGACATTGACCTAATATTGTTTTTATACTGCAACTTAAATTAATACATTGATAGCTATTTGAATTGTAACACAAATTTCAAACTTATTTTCATCATTAAATGAACCCCTGATGGTGGAAAACGTTCGCCATGATGACATTGACATTGCACAAAATATAGCTTTGTTACTATATTTAGGAAATAAACTCAACTAGTTGCAGTATGAAGTATATTATACAGAGGAACACGTTTTGACATTTAAATCCTAGCAATAAACATGCTGTAGATCCATAAAGGTAAATAAGTCTTTTATCTATTTTGAATCCACAATTTCGAGGAGGACAACACATTAATATATTTAATAGTTAAACAGAATTTGTAAAGCTATAGACCAGGATTAAAAATAAGAAAGTATTCTGCCATCATTAAACCATGTTTTTACGAATGACAAATGTTTTCTTGCAATAGTTTTCCATCAACCTCCAAGAATTCCTATATGTGCAGCAATCGTGGTCCTTAACAAACTGACATCGGAGTAGACAGTGGTTCCTTAACTTGGCTTCATGTTAATACTTTGATTACTATAGCTGGATATTTTATTGTCAATGAACATCCAAGAAGAATCGAAAAGCGGAAGATATTAATTAAGTTGCTTTTAAAAGCTTCAGAGTATCTAAAAACAGAACCAAAAAGTCATACGTGAACATTGACAAAAACTTTCTGTACTGGAAACCCGAATTAAACATGCTGGACTATTTAAACAGGTGTATAGGAAAGATTACATGAAAGACCTCACTTAGAAGTATCTAAAGTATTTAAAGGTGACCAACAGAAGTCCTTGTTATCATTTACACATTTATTTAAGGACAAATAAGCTATGTACTATATTTCAAAATTAAAGTTTTTCATGTACCAGATTTTCTTGGATGACAAAGAAATGTAAAGACTGGGCATCCCGAAACGCATATAAAACCGGGTTGATCACAGAAGCTTATGAAGATTAAGCAGAACCTGTCTATGTAATGGCACCCACTGTGTTGTGCATGGCAGGTTAAAATTCAGTGACAAGTTGTATTCAGTGATGTAATAATTGTGAAAAAGATGACGGGATTGAGCAAAAGAGAACGAGAAATGACTAAATTCTAACAAAACACTAAGAGAAAACAAATTTCGAACCAAGCAAAAAACACTAAAAGATGCGGACTCACAAGAGGCAAATCCTCCTTCACTACTTCTGTTGGCCACCTAAAAATTCGTAAAAACGTTATAAGGTCATTCTTCTGTCAGATAATCATTTCTCTCACGTATGTTATATGAACCAAGTTAGTATAGCAAAGAAACAACCACCGTACAAATATTCTGTTGTTGGAAGTCTCACGAATCAAAACAAAGAAAGACAAAGTACTGCATCCGATATAAATGCAATTTCTAGAACGCATTTCGAACTTGCCAAAACTTGAAATAAAGTAAAGAGACAATGAAGAAAAGTCTCTAGATAATTGACCAAAACTAAATATCAATTTAAGAAGTAGTGCCTACAACAATCCTACCTTAAATCTGTTTATTTATTTGTTTGGGATAAGTAAAGAGTTCAATCCAATTTGATAATCACCCGAAGTAAAACAAGCTTGAGGCTTTAATGACTATGAATTATTCTTTAAAAACATACGCGTTATTATTATCTATAGACGGACTGGTTGATTGACTTCGTGTATACGAGTTTAAACATCCCACAGAGGAAAATACGACTCCCAGTTCAACACCTAAAGGGTTTTGCTGCCGGAAAGGGAGCACATCCAGTGATGGCTATATTGTTTTATTATACTTCTTATCAAAATGCCAGATTTAGATTGGTTAACAGGAGGGTGATAATTTACTCTATCACATTGCTCAACGGGAGACGATTTTTTGAATGTCACCCTCTGGTGTGGATTAATTATAATCGATAACTTAATTGATTAATTGATTGTTGGTTGCTTAACGTCCATTGCCAAATATTTCGTGCATGTTCAGGACGAGAACAAATTGACAATAAATAGAATAGGTAGGTCCTGCAATAGAGACCGTCCGGGAAGTAGGTCGGGGAAATTTAAACTGCCACTGGAAAATGAGATTATATTGGATAGGGACAGAGTTGTTACAAGGGTTCATAACGCGCAGAGAGCGTGGCACTCTCTCTACACGAGGGCATCGAAAAAACATTGTCAACCTTGGCTTGACCTCGGTAGATAATCTTTTTTCGGGGTAACACTCTGCTCTGTCACCCCTTAAGCTATGTGTTATTTATATAATATCAAAACAAACCCTCGGGGCTATTTATATACTGACCAATAACACTGAGTATCTAAACGCATGTGATTGACTGTTGTTACAAATAGATTTCTTGACGTGATTATGTCTGTGAGGGTAATTGCAGACTAGCCAGTTACTGCAACAAAACGATTACATAAACAGAAAATAGTGATAATCAATATCATGATTAATGTTCATAGATAAAGTCAACATCACAATTCTTCATTTCTTCTCTGTACATTTCATCAAATTTCTCATTTTGTGCTACAGTAAACCAGTTCTTCCAGTCGCCTATAACACCTAAACAATTAAAAGTAAACATTATATTACAAAATAATTTTAACCTAATCGGGTATTGTTTTTAAATGGCTAGGTTATGGAAGAGTACTACATTAAGAAAAAGGTAAAACGTGAGTTGAGGATGTTCGCAAGTCTTGTCTTTGACTTTCTGTCAGATAGTCAAAATCATTTGGTTTTATCCATGAGGTGCCGATTAACCCTTCTATTCCTTTCATTTTTTATAACATAGAGTTTTTAAAAGCCATTTTTGAAAATCTTTTAAAAATCTGTTTTTTTTTCATGGTTTTTGAAAGAAAAAAGGTGCCAAAATCTAGAAAAAATCATTTCCATGTAGTAAAAACAAAGACACAGACCTTGTAATTTTTTCTGTTTCTGTAACAATTTATTACTGTCTTTAAAAAATCTTGTTATTTTTGAAAGAGAGTAGCGATCATCCTTAAAGTGGATCATTGGTATAAATTTCCTCAGATAGAATTTTCCCAATACTTTGCCAGAATGTAGATTTTTTTCATATAAAAAAGAAGATGTGGTATGATTGCCAATGAGACAACTGTCCACAAGACCAAAATGACACAGAAATTAACATCTGTAAGTCACCGTACGGCCTTCAACAATGAGCAAAAATATGATAAAAAGTATGCGTCACCGTGCTATTTTTCAAGCTACAAGTCGTGCAAAATTGCCCAAATGTGCATAGATTGTTCATAAAAAAACACTTTTTTGTGAATAAAAAGCAATCTATGAGATAGAATTTTGAAATAAAATATAAGAGGACAGGTTTTAACATATGCTTTAAGAAAATAAACATAAAAAATGGTGTCACCGACCTTGTTCTCTTGCTACAAGTAAAAATTGAAAATTCTTTATAAAAGTTTTACAATTCGAGTTGCCTCCCCTTAAATTGCTTAGTTGACAATTTGATATGAACAAACACAATTTTGGTATTTGATAAATCAGTCTGAATAATGCAAAAAATCACTTATTCTCTTTATTCCAATAAAAGTCTAAACCACTAATTGCCAATGTGTCTCAAAAAATGAAGATATAAGACCTATTGTGAATTGCTATTTTACAACCCAAGATGGCGGTATGCAGTTATTCTACCTTAAATGAGTTAAATCTTTATACTTTTTACAAGTTTTATTAATACGTTGAATAGCATTTGTATTGCGATGAAACAAAATCATGACCACCTTTAATTTACTGGAATAGAACGTCAGTTCCTGTTTGATTTAATGAAAGGACCTTAATTGATAACACAGAAAGGCAGAACATCGCACGTCATTTCAGAAAATTATATTGTTGCTTTGACTGATGTTCTAGAGTATACTATTCACAATCTAATTTCTCTTTCGAAATTCATATCTTGTGCATAAATATATATAAATAACGGAACATTTTATAAACAACTTTTCAAGATCGGTTATTGTTCTTAGTGTAACGATCATTTACGCTCCAATCTCCCTTTACCCAACCTTTTAAAAAATGGTTTAATCCGCCATTATCTACATAAGGAAGTTCCTGTATATTCAAGTCAGGAATATGACAATTGTTTTCAATTCGTTTGAAGTGTTCGAACTTTTGATTTTGCCGTTTGTTGAGGAACTTTCCGTTTTAAATTTTCCTTGGAGTTCGGTATTTTTGCTATTTTACTTTTTTTAAGTTCGAGGTACGACAAGGGCTTCATTTGTCCTATTTTATTTATTGAAAGAACTATTATTTTAAGATATACGTTAAACCTTTTTTTTAAATTTGATTGAACACAAAACAAAACAAAAACCAACTAGGTAGTTTATGGTCAATGATGTCACAATAAATGTATTGGTGACGTCAAGAAAAAAGTCCAGTCTGTACGTATTGATGAATAGATGATAGATTTGGGTAAATTTTTAAATAGTTGTTGGACCAGAAGATACGGCTATGCAAGTACCAACTTAATAATTTACCACGACGTTTGAGTAACATCTCTCATGTACATACTTTTGTTGAACGCGCATGTCCTCAATATTTCCAACTCCCACTATAATAGTAATGTTTCAAGATATACAATGTTTGTCATATTTTGTAAATTAGTTAAATTTATGCTACCTTTCAAACGCAAAATCTCGGTGTATATTGATTGATTTATTGTTGGTTGTTTAACGTCCAGTGGAAAATATTTCGTGCATGTTCAGGACGAGAACAAATTAAAAAAAAATAAATAGATAGGTCCTGTAATAGAGGCCGCTCGGGATAAAGGTCGGAGAAATTCTGACTGCCACTAGAAAATGAGAGTATATTGAATAGAAACAGAAATTTTGTCTTGCAACAGGACACCTACGGACCCCTCAAAGAGTTGTTGCAATGGTTCTTAACGTGTACAGAGCGTTGCACATTCTTCACAAGAGGCATCGGATTAAACGTCCCAATTCTGACCGAACGTTGCTGCGAACATGTACTTCCCGCACAGCTAGACGGAAGCCCCACTTTAGCGAGGGTTTTACTGCCGGTCTAAGGAAGACCTATGGTGACCATTTTGGTGACCATTTTTCTATTCCCCAATCACCCTTGTGGGTCGTTTCCTTATGATTGTGAAGCAAATATTGTCCATTACATTACTTGACCGTGTGATTCTTTACTAAAAAGCTCTATAATCTGTTTCATATAAACACGTGAATATTCCTGCAGAGTCGAATATACAACGGAAAATTCAAATATGAAATAGCAGTCAAGTGACAACAAAGGTAGATCTTTTATTGGTTGTTTGTCTTATTGACGCTTACATGGCTTAGTCAGAAATGTTACTCGAGCTAAACATGATTGATTAGTTTCAAAATATTTAACACAAAACCTATAGCATTATAACCTGGCAGCAACTTTAGGTCAGTTATCATTCATGTTCAAAATGCAAATCACCATTAAAGTGTTTTATTAGTTGTTCCCCTTTTTGAATAAATTGACCAACTTAACCCATTATGAGTTATGCATAAAAGAAAGGTACCGTTTGAGTAATAAAGACTTTTATCAGAAATCAAAATGACAGTAACCCAATAAAAATAACCAGTAGATATCTAAGGAGTCACTTTATCTATTGTTATAAAATTACCTTTTCGGAATAATGTCGATTCATGTTTGGGATCAATTATTCTTGAGGAATCATACTTGTGCTTTTTGATATTATCAAAACTGCACTTCTCTATTATCTCTCTAATGAAATCGTCAGTGTGCGAGACATTTATAAACTCGGCCATTTCTTTAATCGTTGAAAACGGATGCTGAAACAGAGAGATGGAGACATTTTGATAAGAGTATCATTTTCTAGAAGTGATGAAAAAAAATGTTTATGATGGTATATATTGTAAAAAATGATACAACTTGCAATGTAACAGAATATATTTCCACAACAGAAAACGGCCAAAAGATGCATGTAAGAAACTATGTCAATTCAAAAATATTCTTGTGTATAAAAAGCTTTAAATTGTTATTGTTGTTGGAACGGTTCAAATTATTTAGGCAGGTTTTGTTTCACTAAGAAAATAGGGAGATTGTAATCACATGATATATCACATTTTTATTAAACTCCCCGTTCATAAAAAAAATGCTTACATACAAATGTTCCTACTCCTTTAGGTGAAGTTCACCCAAGTTGAATTTTACCCTACTTTATATGCCCTTTTTGGTCACAAAGCTCCTAACGTTTCCATGTATTTATATATCCCTGGCTTTCAAATGTTTTGGCTTTCGCAGTTCTGATGAAGTTAAATCCAGAGTAGACAGTTACCAAAAAGTAACTTATCAACGAAAACCACTCGACTACAAGCCATTGCCTTGTGACATGCACGTAAAGAACGTGACAGGCCGAAAACAAGTTTGTGCGCGCTGAACCCTCCCTTTACCTTAACAAACAATGTAGCAGCTCAACATTAAAACAAAATGCAGAACTTATTTAGAAGCAATAATACTTGTTCTAATAAATCAATAGCGCACCATTGCTTTTTTGTTTGTTAAATTTGACTTTATCTATGGTAAAGGCATGCATGATGTCATCCATCATTACTCTGAAATTGGCCGAAATTATAGAATTTAACAAAAATAAACAAACAAAGATAATACTTAAATTAAACGAAATTAAGGACATCAAGTCAAATTTAAAAATGAAATTATTCAGATAAATTAAAATAAATTCAGTTAAAGATGGTATAATTATCAACTCTATCAATTCTTTGGATTTTGTAGGTTTTAACTTTTAATACATGAACAAATTAATATCACTGACGGGTTCATTCGATCTTCAATTGAAGCTAATGGTGGTCAATTAGGTTATTAATAGCTTGAGTGCTATAAATATATCTTATCGAATTTGTGTACTTGCAAGTGCAGTGTTCAAGTTTCTTAGGCGTAAAAATAATCTCAAATAGTACAAAATATCATACTTGACACAAAGAATGTCAAAATACATATATCGCAAATTAAATCAATATAGACCATCTCCCTTTGGCGTCCATCCATCCCCGATATACACACCGAAATAGGTTATATATCTCTATTTTTTTAAGTGGTGCTTGGCACATAGTTATCATTGCCATTTCTGTAAGGTTCGAAACTGTTTCAATATCAAAATAAAGTAGGTGTGGTATGATTGCAAATGGGACAACTATCCACCAAAGTTCAAGGAAGTGCATGTAAGCAATTATAGGGAGCCGTACGGCCTTCAATAATGAGAAAAACCCATATCGTACAGTCGGCTATAAAAGGCCTCGGCATGAAAAATATAAAACAATTCAATTGAGAAAAATAACGGCATAATTTATAACAAAACAATTTAGGAAAAGTAAATATGACAGTCACTAACCAACGAAAACCACTGAACTACAGGCTCCTGACTTGAGATAGGCTCATACAAAATGTGGCGTGGTTAAAATGTTTGAGAGCGTTTAACCCTCGCCTAACGCGGGACAGTGGTGTAACAGCACAACATTAGAACTAACTATAAAAATCGGTTGGGAAGGGCTTAACTCATCAGATTGATACATAGCAGAAAAAACATCTAACTGAAACGCAGAACGGACGTCGGAGGGTATTTTTATATCCCTAACAACAAAAAAGATGTGAGAGTACTTATAGTTACTGGCAGCTAGTTTAAAGCCAATATCAAAGTTTTTTTTTTTACATAATGTATCTAAAACTAAAATATTAATCAGTAAACATCAAATATTCAATGGATTTAGCGCAAAGACGTCATTAACAGTCGGAGAAAAACATGATCTTGAGTTTGTTATGCATTACAGATTGTAACCTAATAATATCTTATGTTTATGTCTATTTCACAGCTAGGTATATCTTTATCTCAAAAAAATACACACACACACACACACACACATATATATATATATATATATATATATATATATATATATATATATATACCTTTTTTTAAGTACCAGTATATAAATTTTATTCTTTAGAGAAAAGCGCATATAAACAACTTTCAGAATGGTCAGGCTTTAAACGTCAAATAGTTTGATAAAAAAAAAAACTAAAAATATTCATGGTTTGTTTTGAAACTCGATGCTCACATCTGAATGCGTCAGAAATCTTTTTTCAAATATAGTACTTGTTTTTAAAAAAGGAATAATGTACAACACATCGGTCCGTGTATATTTGTGTCCATTAGTTTTTCGTTTTGAAATATCAAAAACAAAAAACAAAAAACGAAAGTGTTTTCATTTTTTGTTTTTGATTTCTTTAAAACCTAAATGAAAAACAAAAACCTAAATGAATATCAAGTGTTTTTGTTTTTCGTTTTTTTTTTATTTCTCTAAACAAGAAAAAAATCGACATTTGCATTCAATTTCTGCATTTTGCTCTATTTAATTCTCATTTTACGTTATACAATGTTTTCCTTTCCTTTTTGATAGCCATTGAAACCCCGGTGTATATACTACTTAATGTAGACAGAATAGACCGCCTGACTTATGATTTGAACAAAGGTAATTAATGAACCAAAGACTTTCAAATTTCCTTTTATTTATCTAAAATACAATATAAAATTATTATATTTAAATATTAAATGAATCACAAATTTAAATAATACAATACAATATTATATAAAGATGGTAAAAATACGATTGATTACAACATCACATTAACAAGGGAGGTTACTAAGGGAGGTTAGATAATGCCGACGAATGGAAAACACTTTATCAATCTGAACAATAAGGATGCATGATCTTTACTTTTTCAGTTCTGAAAGGTTAGTAATCTAAGATGATTAGAACTGATGACCAAGGTCCATCTGTCAGTATTAGTACTATTACACGAAAATTCAGGACAATAATCTGTTTTTTTTTTTTTTTTTATTATTATTATTATTATTAAGATCGTTTGATTGAAAAACAAATTTCCGAAAGTTTACAATTCAAAATTGTGATTAGCACTAACGGTGGTCAAGTATAATTACGATTGGATCGTGGAAGCTCTGATATAGTAACGTGAATTCAATCTTATCGAGAAGACATATGCAAGGTCAATTACAAATCTAAAATAATAAATTATACGAATAAATTTACAAAAAATAAAATTGTCTGTCAAAATTGTTCAACATAACGACCAGTATCTGAGAAAAATCAAGGTTTAAAAGTAAACCGTTCTTTCAAAACTACAAAAGTCAGATTGCTCCCCGACATTCCAATGACATTAAATATGTAAACAAACTAAATGTTTTTAATAATTCGAATGACTAAACAACTTTTTCTTTGAAAAAAATTGTAATTCCATTTTAATGATTCAAATGGTTCTTACATTTATTAAGTGTTAAATGCCAAAAGACTTAGAGGAAAATGGGAATCCGGTGAAATACCTTTGCAATTATTTACGATGCATCTCTATGAAATATCCCCTGACTTAGGTTTTCCGTCTTTACGGAAAATAATTCCATCGTAAACAAATCCGCCCCCCCTCCCCACCCGTTTGTTTTTTACAAACGAAACTCCATGTGTGTGTCTTGGTGCAATTTTACAAACTTAATTAATGAAACAGAATGCTATTTACTTTGAAATATTCGCAAATGTAAGGAAAGGCTGTTCGCAAACGTAAACAGAAATTAATCCCCAAATGCGCGCAAATTTTCGGCCCGGTTTTCAAATTGGTTCATTCAGGTCCAACGTGTTTATAATCAGTTTTAGTTTGATTTTAACAAAAAATGAATTCAAGGGGTCTTTCAATTGCTTAATCTACACATGTATTTGTATGTTGGGTTTGGATCATGATAGGTAAATATCCAATTTATTTTTTTTTTTAGTTCCTAGACCACATTCATTCTGTGTCAGAAACCTATGATATGTCAAATATTTGATCACAATCAAAATTCAGAGTTGCATTGCACAATTAATAGAAAGTGTAAGTAGATTCACAGTTAAAAATACATACCGTATTAAATATTAATTTTATATAAGAAATTATGTATAAGTATAGTTTGATATTTTCTATTCAATATTAGATCTTTTTAAAAAATAATTAAAGGTACTAAGTTTTTTGGATTTTTTTTAAAGATATTGTATTCACTATAATGATGAATGATATTGTGTTAATTGTCTTTTTTTTCATTTCCTTTGTAAAGATTTTTGAGAATTTGGTGGTAGGTTTGTTTTTATTCTATATAAATTGATTTTTAGAATGATATATATATATGTAATAATTTTTTTATGAAGCTAACCCTTTGACAAACTAGCTGTTATTGTCCATTGATGAATACAAGTAGATTAAATTCTTGGTCCTGAATCGAACCTTGTACTAATATTTATATTTTGGATATTGGACCACATTCTGTATGTGCCTGTCTCAAGTCAGGAGCCCGTGTAGTACAGTGGTTATCGTTGGTTCTTGTCTGTCATGTTTGTTTTTCGTTAATTGTTTTGTTAAAAGTTAGGCCGTTAGTTTTCTGAACCGAATTGTTTCATATTTTTCTTGCTGGGGCTTTTTATAGCCTACTATATGGTATGGGATTTTCTTACTGTTGAAGGCCTTACGGTCACATTTAATTGCTTATATCAACTTTATTTGAACCTTGGTGGATAGTTGTCTCATTGGCATTTATACCAAATCAAATCAGATCAAATATTTTATTATTCCAATCAGGTCCCACAGGGGGCATTTACACTATTATGATAATATAAGCAACAAACACGAGACGTTGCACAGTATACAACGTGACAGATATTATAATAGACAAATGAAAATAGCATTAATAATCCCCCAAAAAAACACATTCATTTTTTCCTTCCTTCCTTATTACTATTATTTTTTCTATGTTCAGCAGTGCACAAATTAAAAAAAAATATAAATAAAATTAAAATTAAAAATTAAAAAAAAAATAATAATAAAGTTTGAACATACTTACATTATTATTTATAAAGATGGAAAATGTGTTTATCTGCAGGAGACACCAAGGGACGGTGCTCTAGGATATACTGTTGATTGCGATACGCAATAACATCAATCCTCCCCGTGTTAGAAGCAGATGAACAAAATAAATAGAGAAATTGACTCCAGTCAATTAATAAATATTTTTTTTTAAATAACAGCAATTGCTAATTATGCAAAACATGTCATATGAATCTGCAATTTGCAGTGTTCAACCAGGAATATACACAACAACAATTGCTAATTATGCGAAACATGTCATATAAATCTGCTATTTGAAGTGTTTAACTAGGAATATACACAACTCTTTTAATACAGTCGAGTTCTCACAAGACAGCAGCCATAGCAATTTCTCTTTGGAATTCAAGTTAATGAAATTGGGACATGATTCCGGAATAATGTGATATAAATGGCGTCTGTCTTCGTTATATTTTGTGCAATAAAAGAGAAAATGAACTTCATCTTCAATATTACCAGAGTAACACTGCTGACATAGTCTAAGGTGTGGAGGAGTACCATGGTATCGTCCTATTTCAATCTGCAAATGGTGAGATGACACCCTAAATTTTGTTAATGATCTCTTAAGCTCAAAATTGTTCATGATATTTAGACACTTTTCGAAACCATAATTATTCTTAAATTTTACATAATTGGGGAGCTTCCCTTCTGAATTCTTGGTCAGTTGATCCTTCCAAATTTTTATACACGTCTCTTTCAATATTTTCCTGAAATATTGTTCCCATCATTTAGGTTTGCAAACCCAGGAAGAGTTTTTAAAATGTGTTGGAGAGAGCCATACCATGACGATTTATGCTTAGAGAATAAAGTTTTTGAATGCTGGTTTGCATCTTCTAATAAAGGAAATGAGTCTCAATATTCTAGTCTAAGCCAATAATTCAAAATAGATTTGACTAAGTCAAAGTACAGTGGAAACCAACCAAGTTCAGATAAGGCTGCAAAATTTGTGTGTTTTTTTTTTTTTTTGTGCAAACCCAGAATAAATTTACAAAATTTAATGTGTAGCATTTCACAAGTTAAATTCGAATAAACTTTATCTAATGTTAACTGGTTTCCAGATCTAAATTTTGCTAAAAAGGGATTAAATGAGGTCCAAAATTCACTTCCTCATACCTCATTGCCTTATATTATTTTTTATAAAAGTCCAATTTCAAATATTTCAGGTCTTTGACCACATTTATTCTGTGTCAAATATTGAATCAAAATTCAAATTCAGAGCTGTATCAAGCTTGAATTTAGTGTCCACACTTGTCTCAACTATTCCTGGTTCGACATCTGCGGTCGTATCATTCTGCGCCCCGCTGAGCATTTTATTTATATTTGCAATTCATTTGGATATGTAATTTAACTGCAAAACCACCAAGGGACGGTGGTGCATGGCAAAATGTGAGTTAGACGCACATTGTTTACATGCTAGTATTTATAATTTGATTAAAATACCTCGTACCCGATGAAGTGGGGTTTATTTACATTGTAATTTTAATCCAAGCGGCACCTAGGGAACATGTCATGCACAATTTACTTTTGAAAAGAACACTGAAGAAAAAAGTGCTTTTAAAAGCTAATACGTGCAGAATGTCGTCGTCGTCCGTTAACTTTTACAAAAAATCTTCTCCTCAAAAACTACTTGGCCAAATTTAAATTAACTTGGCCACAATGTGTCCAATGACCCGGCCTGCAAACCAACATGGCCGCCATGGCTAGAATAGAACATAGGGTAAAAATGCAAGTTTTTTTCCTATGTTTTGACATGAGCAAAAATGTTCAGAATGTTGAGCTCTAATGTCCATACATGTCAAAAATTTCAGACGTCTCCTTAAAGGAGTTATTGCCCTTAAATGACAAATTTTACTATTTTTTTTTTTTTTTTCATTTTTGCCTATTATCTTAAAGACTATAATAGATATACAGAAAAACATTAAAATGTAAAAATGATAAGCAAGACAAGTTCTACAAATAATTTCAATTGTCGAAATCGTCAGCCGACTCCTTATTAGAGTTATTGCCCTTGGATGACTACTTTTACCATTTTTTTGGGGGGGAGGGGGCGTTTTTGCCTTACAAATGTTTATCTTAAAATCTATAATAGATAGATAGAAACTTTAGTAAGTAAAAATGATCAGCAACACACGATCTGTAATTAAAACGATATTGAGGAAATCGTCCAACGTCTCCTTGCCCTTTAATAACGATTTTTATCATGTTTTGCTTTACATGATAAAAATTAAAATAGATAAATAGAAACTTTAAATCACAAAAATGACCGAAAAGGCAAGATCTACTAACAAGTCAATTCCATATACTCTTTTGTGTTTTGAGCAAAAACTAGAGAAGATAGAGAGAAACTAAGCAGACCAAATAATCAGCAATACAAGATCAACAAAACAGAGATGCATTCTATTCTCGTCTTCTATGTATGTCCTTTGTTGAATATGCACATAGACCAAGGTGAGCGACACCGACTCTTAAGAGCCTCTATTAAAAAGTATACCAATCGTTAACTAAATTCTAAGTACACGTATCGGAACCCAATGTATGTTTTCTAAGGTTCTAACAGTTCAATGGGTAATTTTTAAACAAATTACAAAACTATAAACGCCTAAAGAGTCTGCAGATAGTCCAAACCGGAAAATTTTGGAAAGATTTTGGCAACGTTTAAGTATTTATCGTGAAACTGAATAAACAAAAATAAAATATTTAACCAAACCACTACTCTACAAAAAATTGATATAAACATAGTGAAGCTATAATATGTATTGTCTTTCGGATACAAATTAGTTCATTTTGGTTAGCGTCGCCTGCCGATGTAAAAGTAAAAAAAAAATTTACTGTTTACCCCTTGATTTATTTCAAACCATGGCCATTTACAAAAAGTCTATCAATCTTAAAGTTTACTTAGATTCATAGTACCTCATCCCAAAGTGTACACTCTTTAGAGTTTTAAAATATGATCACCAACTTATAAACGCCTAAAGATAGCTCAAAATAGCGATTTTTTCAAATTTTTGCTTTTTAGTATTTATTCCTAAAACGGATAAGAAGGTCATCATTAACCAAAACAAAAATTGTGTTAGAAGTAAACCTATTTATTGTCTTTCGGACATTAATTAATTTTGCCTATCGACAGCCTTCGATGCAAAATTTGACAAAAACATGTAAAAGCAAATTTGTATCTTCAACAGCATGCATCCATGTAATGCTGAATCGCATTTTGAGTTTATTGGAAACTTATGTGTAAAATTGTTTAAATAAAATTGAGAATTGAAATTGGGAATGTGTCAAAGAGACAACAATCCGACCAATGAGCCAAAAACAGACCATGGCCGCAAATGGGTTTTCAACACAGCGAGAAAATCCCTCACCCGGAGGCGGGCTTCAGCTGGCACATAAACAAAAATGTGTACTAGTGAAAATGGGCATCACACTAACTCCGGAACATATAAATGAACTAAAATTACAAAAAAGATATTTGAAATATATAATTTAAACTTTTTAATATAACATTTCAAGTATGATAAAGGTATGAAAAACACATTTTGGGCCCTGTGAGTGAAAAAAAGTCATTGAGAACTAGGCTCTAACCCTTGGCAATTTTGTATTACAATGCCTTCAATAGAAACATATAGCACTGAATAGTATTTTGATTTCAGGCGAATATGTAAAACATTGTTACAATATACAGCGTCATCTTTAATTTTCAATGTGCAGACCAATTTTAGATTTTGACTCTATTGGTGAAAGTCCAGGGAAAATTGCCCTCGTCACTTTCAAAGACCCCCCTCCCCGTTTCCTAAAACTTGGAGGAGAGCCAAATGTTTCTAAAGTCTCTGTGCTTTTGGCTATTTCTGTGGTTGACCTAACTTGCTACCAATAATTAGGTTTCGATGCTTTACTGCTTGAAAAAAAATGGTTAAACAAGTTCACGGTTATGAATGATTATCAGAATATCTTAACTGCAATCACGCAAAGTCGAAACCAACAAAATAAACCACCAATTACTGAGGCAAAATAGTAATAAACTGATCAAACTCAATAAGTCTCACAACCTAATGTTTTGTGATTTGCGAAGTCGTAGCAATTCTATCACATATTTTATATTTCTATATAAATCAAGTAAGGCGGTACAATAATGTGCCGAGCATCGTGATAGTCATCTTCGTTTGGACTGCTTCCTAGTGACTCATAAGATGACCTTCTAAACCACGACTTGGAGTGTGAACTTTTTTTAAAAATAATCTAAATAACGTTTACATATTACCGTCTTGAATGTTCGTGTAATATGTATAATATTGGCTGATTGGCCTCAGTCAAAATGCAATTCTAATAATCTTAGCTAACCAACCTTTCAAACTCATGCATCCTTAATTGTTCAGATTGATGGAATCTTTTCAATTCGTCGACATTATCCCCGATTTAAAAAATACTATTGATCTGATAACCGCAGTGGATAGGCTAGTTTTATTATCAAATAAGTAGTAACCTCCCTTGTTAATGTGATGTTGTAATCAATCGTATTTTTACCATCTTTATATAATATTTTATTGTATTATTTAAATTTGTAATTCATTTAATATTTAAATATAATAATTTTATACTTTATTATAGATAAAAACAAGGAAATTTGAAAGTCTTTGATTCATTAATTACCTTTTTTCAAATCATAAGTCAGGCGGTCTATTCTGTCTACATTAAGTAGTAAGGCATTGGCTATCAAAAAGGATAGGAAAACATTGTATAACGGAAAACGAGAATTAAATAGAGCAAAATGCAGAAATTGAATGCAAATGTCGATTCTTTTCTTGTTTAGAGAAATCGAAAAACGAAAAACAAAAACACTTTTGATATTCATTTAGGTTTTTGAAAAATCAAAAACGAAAAATGAAAACACTTCCGTTTTCCGTTTTGGTTTTCGAGAAATCAAATAGAAAAACGGAACACTTTTGTTTTTCATTTTTTGTTTTTCGGAATCAAAAACGAAAAATGAAAACACTTTCGTTTTTTGTTTTTTGTTTTTGATATTTCAAAACGAAAAACGAATTGACGCAAATATACACGGACCCACATCTACAACAAAATGCTTATGGTCGACTAAATATATTGTTATACGAACAGAAAATAGAAAACTAAACTTAAGGCAATACCAGTTTTAATTAAGGATGTTCGTTACTTTTTTAAAAGCCTGTTATAAATTGAAAGAATTTTCATACATTTAACATTGGCACCTTTTTTCTTTCAAAAACAAGAAAAATAACAAGGATTTTCAAATATGGCTTTTTAAACTATATGTGATAAAAATATTAAAACAAAAGTAGGGGTTTGCGGGCAAAATTTGTAATGGCACTGCATTTATAAAACCAAAGAATTCCGAATATCAGGCAAAAATTCAAAAACACAAAGAGGAAAGAGCATCCTTAAATCAAGGAAAAGCTTTATTTGCATGTATTTATTAATTCCATTTGTTTGTGTAAGCGGCACAGAAGCGATCATATTAGTTAAGATGTCACAAACGACAATATGATGAGGTTCATTTTCTTTTATAGATTGGTTTAAGAATCCTATGGATTTACATCTTGAATGATAAATTAGTTTGTAGGCCCCATTGTGACTTCTAGGAGATATTCCTTTGCTTTTGTCAAGTCCATGTATGGATGTTATTTGATGTAATAATACCAACTATTTATTTTTATAACAGAACTGAAAGCTTCTTATTGTAATTTTATTGGGATATAGAAGCTCTGACCGAAGTACATTTTATATAATAAAACCCTACCTCAAAAGATGCTAAATTTTAGAGAGAAAAAAATTGTCAATTTAGGCACCTGTTAATATCAGACAGCGTACCAACTGAATATTGGTAATTTGAATTCTGATGACTTTTCTAGTTTTATACATACAAGTATGTAAATATAGTTGTTCGCATACTTACTAATTTCAAATCTTCATATTAACTGGTAGTATATTTGCTGTTTTAATTTGTGCCGCCTTTTCGAATTCCCTTGTAAAGTTGAACCAACTTCCTTGTAAGTCGTCTGAAAAAGAATAATTCAGAATTTACAATTTGAAATTATTAATTGACTAAAACATTTGAATGTGTAACTGAATGATTTGGGCTTCAGCTGCGCGTTTAAAATTTTGACAACGTATTGGATTTCCTCAATACTAATTGCGTGTTTTCATGATTCAAATTAAGAACGACAAGGAGACAAAATATATTCAAAAACTGTGTCTTGAAAACCCTGTTATATTATTTAAGTCTTATCAGAAGATATAAAAATATAGAACCCGTGTGGATCGACTAACATTGAATTTTTTCAGAAATGTTGCAAAAAATACAATTTAATGTGTAAATAACTACTTCAAAAGAGGTTTTTAATCCTATTAAAGGTAAAAACGCTTACAGTGTGAACAAATTAGAGAGGGAGAATTCAAAGTTTCATTTGGTAATTTGGTACGACTGTCGGTGGCTGTAATCCTTTACATAACTGTGAACATTTTATGTCCCCTCAATAATTTTCTAGACTACGATGACATGGAAAACATTTTATAGATCATTGGTCAATCAGTTTTTACATTATTCCAAAAATAGTTATAAAAATAAATATTCACGTTTACAGCTATCGTAATGTAGACCTGAATCAGATAACTTCTAATCCTGCAACAATAAACATCAGATCATTCATTTTTTTTTTCATTTGCTCATGAAATGTCACAAAATGGAATTTCGTTTTTTTTTTTCCTAATTAAGCTAACATTTGATCCCTTTTCCATTTGCTAAAAAATATACTTACCTATCTTACATCCTCCTCGGGAACTACCTATCATTTTCAAGTTTTACCTTACATGACCGTCGAAAATATGAATAAAGTGGTTAAAGTTACTTGAAAGTCGAATAACAGAGTCCCTAAAATAATGGTATATAGAAACGGACACCAAAGGTCGAGTTTGTTTAAGATTCAATTATGACCCAACGTTTGAATTTCTATATATGAACATTTCATTAAAGAAAAAAAAAACATTGTAATTGCTACCGGAATAAAGTTTTAAACCTAAATACCGAGGTACTGAAGCCTAACACCATTTAAGGTCCAATATGCCTAAGAGAGTTGTAAGTGAATTTTAGTATAATATGTAGAATGAATACGATTGTTCAGTTATTAAATTAAAAGTTTAAAATAGACTAGGTTGTCGTTGTTTCATATCTATCAAAAATATTTTTCGTACATTAAATTGTATAAATAAGGCTGTTAGTTTTGTTCGTTTGAATTGTTTCACATTTTTCATGTTGGGGTCTTTTATAGGTGACTGTACGATATGGGTTTTTCTCATTGCTGAATACCGTAAGGTCACCATTGATTGCTTTTATCTGCGTCGTTTCAACTCAAGCGGAAAGTTGTCTTATTGGCAATCATACCACATCTCCTTATTTTTCTATAGTGTGCAGAGTGGTCAGAGGCACTTGACACTCCATGTTGACACATCACAACAGCCTTTGTTAAAATATCGGTGATTGCAAGTACAATGCTGCAGTTCCATCATTGTCCATTATTGGTATGATGAGTTAAAGACGACAAGTGTGATATGTGTACCTTTAAGGATCATATTATCAAAGAATTCATTCCATGTCCAATCAGGAATTCCGAGCTTTCCATGAAGAAATGTGTAGTTAGAAGCCCATCTATCTTTCGGATTTCGATTCAGGTATATAATTTTGTTTCCATTTTTCACATGATGAATTGGTAGGTGATGTAAAGGCAAATGTGTTGTGAATAGTCTAGGGTCATCTACTTCATCTAACTTATCCATGAAGTATGCAGCGAAGTCCAACAACATGTGATGTAAAACACCTTTTGTGTTATATTCTAGAGACTGAGAGAGTAACATGGACAATATTTCATGGCACCAGTGTGTACCTGTAAAAAAAATGTTGAACTCTTTTTCTGTGTTGGCTCGATAAAAGCGAAGATGCAAATTTTAAACAAAACTTGCATTAGATATAAATAAAACAGCAGACGAGATTGATACATATATATTTTCATAATTGTTGGAGGCTTATATATTTTCATAATTGTTGGAGGCTTAAGTACAACAAAACAAAAAAGTTAAGCTCGATCTTCGTAGAATAAATGTGTTACTTTTTGTCAATATCTTTAACCTATACTATCAATAAAATTGCAAAACAAAGAAACACTATGTTAAAGAGAGTCTAAAAATACCAGAGTGTTATATTCAAATTCGTAAGTCAAAACAACCGACTAATAATCTAAAACTTCCATCCCATCAGATCAGTATATAAAACACAATATAGAAAACTTAAAACTTGCAACACGAACCCCACCAAAAGCCGGGTTGATCTGAAAAATTGAGATATAAACACGGAACACAAAATAAGGTGTTTTACTTGAAATATTAGCTAAATTTGCAAAGATTCCGAAATTTCTCTCATTAATAATTGTTAACATCTATCGTAACTCATCCTGATTTCCTCAAAGAATAAAACGCACCTTTTTCCAACTTGAAGTGATAGCGGTATCTAATGCACACATTCTTAATTAACAGATCGGATGCGGTGACTGGCAGTACTTTATACAAATGATTAAAGTGCGAACATCTCTTATACACCCCTCAACAAGCATACGTCCATGCATTTATTTAACCGTATTATCCGTGTATAGTATGCATCTGTGTAAAATAGACACCCCTTTTTCATTACTCCAAAATTGAGAAAAAATTAAAATAAAAAAATTAGAAAAAAAAGAAAGAAAACGTAAAAACAAAAAAATTGAAAAGTCTAGTTCACTGTAAAAACCCTTAAATAGGGAACTATTAAACTATGTATTTAATCTTCATTTATGTCTATCAAAAGATAAAAAGAATATAAAATTGTTTGTTCAATCAAATTGTTAAATTAAGTCATTTTATAGTCATTAACATTAAAATGGTAGAGCTTTCATCATGTAATTAACATTTATTAGTTTTATAAAAGTATAGTTATTAATTAAATATCCCTTTTGAGATCAATTTTTGTCTAAGCATGTCAAAGCTGATGCACTGTACAATTATTATAAAAGAAATAATTGGCAAATTATGAAACAAAGGAAATTAGACCTCATTTCTAAATTGATGAACAGTAATTAAAATTTAATTACTCTTTTATCCGAAATTTTCTTTTCATTGATCATGTTGATTTTGGCCTGAGATTATTATATTGAACACCTGTCAAACGTTGACTTGATTACACAACCATGCTTATTCCTTATCTATTTTAAGCTAATGCAGGATGTCACACCAGTACTTTGAATTTTCAATAATGAATGAATGGAAAATAACGTTATTAAAAAAAACACAACTGAAAAACGTCTTGAAAATATACACGAATGACGAAAAAAACAATTTTAATTGAAAAAAATAAATAAATAAAAGAATGAAAAAACAATTTTTCAAAATAAAAAAAATGTCTATAGTTGTGTATAATACGCACCCCTTCCACCAACTACATTTTGGGAGAGGGGTGGGTAAGAATTGCGTATTATACACGACTAAATACGGTAGTTAAGTGAATTTAGTATTCCATATTGAGTCTGTTTTTAAATTTTCGGGACAATTATAAAAAAAATTATGAGGGTAATCAAGAAATTTTATTCCAATTGATATTCGACTCAATTTTGAATTCACACAATATGTTTCACACCAAAGATATTGCTGGTTATCAATTATACAAACACGTCATATTAATTAATACTTTTGAGGTGACTGATATATGCATTAATCAAATAATTTTTATATGTAATTAAGGGAGTCGTACGGCAACTGTCATGCATGGTTCTGAAATGTCGGCCGAGTGACCGCTTCGTTTTATTGATAGATTTCTTGGTTTTTAAACATCCAGTTGCAAATATTTATGCATCATTGCATGTTCATTCTGAGAACAAATTAATAATTTATACAAAAGGTAGGTCCTGTAATAGACCTAAGCGCTATTTGGGAATCTGCAACACTTGATCTGAGAATTTGCGACACTTGAACTATTAACGTCATACAACAATCACTATTCTTTTTGAAGTCCAAATGTTGCATAGCTCTTTTCATTTCAAAGGTCTTTTCATTCATATTCAAAGCGATCCACAGCCTTACATTAACAACATTTATATAATGAACTACAAGCTGTCTTATACAACGATTGTCATGTGGATAAAATGTATTTTGTCCGTAAGGTTGTGGCTCGTCATTAATTTTGCCAAAACACTGTTTTAAGTTGTTTTTCAGGTCAGGGGAGGAGGGGACAAATTTAGTGGCCAAGTAAAGTATGTTATCAATGCTCCCTCTATGAGGGAGTATACCATGAGAATACGCCAACAATTATGATATTATAAAATTTTATACAGATAAAACATACATGTAATTGTTAATTGGAAATGAACAGTTGTAAGAATTTGTAAGTTTTCATTTTGAGTCCTACGTGATGTACATTATTTATTATTAGGATTGGCAGAAATAAAAACCTGATTTCATAGTTGTACATAGTAGTATATCTGTGTCTTTTGTTTTGAGCGTCCGAACATTTTCCAAATGCTTTTCTATACCGTGTTCTTTGATGAGAGGACCAGAAATAAATGTTTCCTCTCCTAGTCGAGTAAACGGATAAATCACCAAATCGGACTCGATAACGCTGAAAAATAAACAAGAACAAACTTGAAAAAAACAATAAACATGTATATGATATGTATGAGTTTCTAACAGCGGTTAATGTTGAATACCACCGACATAAAATTGGAACAATAATGGCATAGTTTTACGTACAAACGTTTCTGGGCAGAACATAGGAGTCAAAATACTAATCTGAAATACAATAAAAAGCATGGCTAAAAGAATAAAGACGAACAAAAGTTTCTTAAGCACTATACTAACAAATTATAAAATAATTGAACAACACAAACCAAACCAAAAACCCGGGGTGAACTCGTGTATTCTCGAGGATCAGCAGCACCTGATTCAGCAGATGACATAATGTTGTTTGTAAGTTTTGGTAGCATGACGTATCCAGTCTGATTCACTAGTCTTTAACATGTTCGAATGAATTGTTGACAATGACTATTGCTGGTCTTAAAGACATGATTTTCGATGCACTTTCATGAAGTTTCCAAAGCTGCTGTTATTGATCATTAACTTACCATTGTCTTCAGCGTTTTACAAATAATTATTCGAAACTCATATTATAGGTTTTACATTACATTAAATGGTTGTAGTTTGCTGGCTTCTTCCTTGGAAACTTTACTGCAAATCGTAGATCGTATCACGGAAATCATAGATAGTACGGGGAAAACGTGTTGTCAAATAGTTTAACAAACATATTTATTTATAATGGTTTTTTCGTGAAGCTACATGAAAACACTGGTAAAACTGTATTGAAAAGTATGTGTCATCGTGTATATGCTATATTAATCCACTTTATTGATTGATTGTTGTTTGCTTACCGTCCGGTGGCAAATATGTCATGCATGTTCTGAACGGAAACAAATTCACAAATTAAACAATAGGTGGGTTCATCAATTGTTGACGACTAGAAAGAGAGCTGGAAATTTGGACTGCCGCTGGAAAATGAGTATACATTGGATAGGGATATAAATTTAGCTTTGCAACAGGTCCCTTATCGACCCATCAAATTTTTGTTGAAATAGTTTTAGCTTGCAAAAAGCGTGACACTCTCTACATGAGGCATCGAATTTCATATAATTATTCCGATCGGTCGTGGCGACGAATTTATACATCCCGCGACCTACTTTGGGAAGGGTTTTACTGTCGGTCGAAAGAAAACTAAGGAATTACCATATTTCTATACCTCAGTCAACCCTTGCTGTCTTAATCCACTTTAAACCAGATGTCAACCGTAACAAATACATTAACTTTAAAAAAAACACAAAACATTCCTCAGAATGCATATACATAGTGCATCATCTGTCAACGATAGAGCAAACGTGTTTTAAAAGCTTAAACTTTTCTTATTGTTTCGTGTGTATAGTTGCCAGAATTTCTTTTACGTCAGATAAACATATTTTACTATGAACAGCAGAAAGCCCTTCATAAGACTAATATATAAGTATTAATCAATAACTTTTACCTTTCGTTATGTACTTTTAGGGGAACACCGTGTGCATCCGCCATTATAAGTTGTAAACTTGTGTACAGGTAATGTTTTTGATTGATATTGTATCATTTACATGTGTATATTTACGAAGAATAATAAATGCACAGTACAGGAAATAAACAACTTTAACAAAAGGCAATAGGTAGAACGCCGGCTATAACAGTTAAATTGATAATTACAGATGAATATATAAATGTGCTTGTATAAAATTCAGAATGGATGAAGTATTCTGTTTGGGGGGATGGTGACAAAGTTATGTTTTCAAATCATTGTCCTGTTATGATCGTCATAATATAAGGACTTGTGTAAAATTTACTGTCAAATTGATTTAAAAAAAAAATGTGATCTATGCATCCTCAACTCAATTTTGGAAGAAAATCACTATAATTTATGTTCAACAAACTAAATGAAAGAAATAGTAGTTATTGATGATAATGTTATTCTAATTATAATATATAACATTCTACTTGGCTTTCCTTAGTCATGGACAAAAAATTTATAATTGTTTTAACTTTCATGTTAAAAAAAATAATAATTTTGAAAATTGTATGTGTTTATATTAGCGGGGTCCGAGGTCTTTCACCTTCAATTCTTTTGTTTGAATCTTCTCGCCGTTAAGGAGCTAGAGGGATGGACATAACTTTTTTTGGGACGTCGGGATTGGGCCTTTTTTGCGGGAATTTGGGATGGAGCCTTTCTTTTAACGGAAATTTGCGATTTACACTTATCGGGACCTAACGATTATAATAAGTACTTTCTTAGATTAAAAAAATGATTTAAAGTAATTAACCATAAAGCTGTACATGTATATGTGGTCTCATCAACTTTAATTCATGGCGAAGCAAACTTATAAAATTGTATGCCGAATGATGTAGCGTTGTTCGTACAGAGACAACAGGAGATATGTTTCATTTACATATAATGTAATGTCGTAAGTTATCTAGAACGATGGTTGATATAATCTGGTGCAATGCAATTTAAATCCAAATATAAGGATGATACCAAAAAAGTGGTGAAAGATACATAAAGGATATCATTGAAATACACACTCAAAAGTCGAAAACAAGGGGTCAATCAAAAACGTAGGTCAAAGAAAATCTTTCAAAATCAAAGCCTACACCAAACCCTTGTACTGTGGAATGGTGGTCTGCTGCATACAGATTTATGTTGCTCATACACAATTAAATATTAAATGAGAAATCTCATTCATTGATAATGATAACTGAATAAATGAGGACAGGACAATGGTTATGATAAAAAAAAAAACATCATAATTTAGATTTGAGTTCAGTTATGAAATCAATTTATTTTCATTTCAAGAACTATTCTTCTTTTTATTTAGTAGACATGGGTATGCTTTTTCCTAATAGATCTGTCGATAAGTCGGAACAACGACACAAGCACAGGCAGATTGCATACTAATTGCAATTGTGAACCTATTTTCATAGATTAATTGTAGGTTGATTGACGGCCAGTGGCAAGTATTTCATACATGTTCAAGATGCGGAAAAATAAACAATTAATACAATAGGTATGTCTTGTGGAACAGGTCGTTAGGGATAAAGGACGGGGAACATTTAGATTGCCACTGGAAAATGAGGCTATATTGTATAGAGATAGAAATTTTGCCTTGTACAGGTAACCTAGGGACCCCTCAAACAGTTTTTACAAGGGATCTTAACGTGTAGAGAGCGTGACACTTTTTCTACGCGTGGCATCGGATTTAACGTCCCCAATCTGACAGAACATGGCTTCGTACATTTACATTCTGCAGAGCCAAACGGACGCCCCACTTAAGCAAGGGTTCTACTGGCGGTCGGAAGAAGACTTGTAGTGACCATATTCCTATGCCACAGTCACTAGAGTAAAAAACAATTACAAAAGACGGTATCAATTTGTGTAAATAATTCTTCTTATTATTGGCACCAATTTTTGTAATTAAATTTTCTTATTATTATTTAACGGAAACTACCCATGAACTAGCCAAACCGGTTTCTGTTTTTATAAACTCAAAGCATACTTTACGGTATATATATATATATATATATATATATATAGGTTAATGTGTTACAAACTCAAGAAGCAAAACAGTACTAATACCTGTGTTATCAAAGACGTCGAACTATCCTCGAGCTCTCTTTAAGTATTCGATAAATAGACCGTGGAAGTAAATTGAAAACGCATTACATGTTACAGCAGATACACATAAAGCCTGATAGCATATTTCAGGAAGCACTTATTTTAAGTTCCGTAGAAAAATTGGACGAAAATTTCAAACATTTGTACATTCAAAACTTGATATTAATTTGACAGGGTAATAGTAAACATGGTAAATAGGAAAAAAAATCTAAAAGTTATATAAAGCCAAAACCGGACAAGGTATCAGAGCTATTTTAATCGTTTCTGTTCTTGATAAATATAACCGGTCTAATTTATTCATCAGGTCTAATTTATTCAAGACAAACACTTTTGATGAAAAAGCATTTAGCACCCGAAACATGTGATTTGAGGACGGAAATCATACCAATGCCTGTTGACTTTCAGCTCTAGTAAAACAGACTACTTAGTTGCAAATGGTTCGGTACAAATTTTTTCAATGACACAAATATCTAATTTCCAATTAATATAATACAAAAAAAAACTAAGGTTGTGACTCCTTTAGACAAATCTGACATTAGATTGATTGACTGATGTAAAGTTCAGTGGCAAATATTTAATGCATGTTCAAGACGAGAACAAATTAACAATTGATACAATAGGTAGGTCCGTAATAGATGCCGTCCGGGATGAAGGTCTGGGAAATTTGGACTGTCATTGGAAAATGAGGGTATGTTGGATAGGGATAGAAATTTTGCCTTGTAGAGGTAACCAACGGACCCCTAAAAGTGTTGTTACAAGCGTTCTTAACATGTAGAGAGCGTGACATTCTTTCTACGCGTGGCATCGGATTTAACTTCCCAATTTTGGCTTCGTACACGTACATTCCGCAGAGCCTAACGGACGCAAGGGTTCTACTGTAGGTCGGAAGAAGACCTGTAGTGACCATATTTCTATTCCACAGTCACTAGAGTAAAAAAAAGTTACAAATGACGGTTCCAATTTTTGTAATTGAATTCTCTTATCATGTTCTAGTGGCTTATCAATATAAAAGTCTTTTTGTCGACTTTTTGATTAAAAGAAAACGACGCCATCCTAATGATATTGTAAGCTTTTTGGAACTGAACGATTACTCAGCGCAGGAATAACGTAATTTCTAAACATCTTGGCCAATTTCTGAAACTTAGACATGACAAAGAAAAGCTACAACACTGGATCCTAGAAATGAATGAACAGTTGTAGAATGTCGGAAGTAGCTCCGGAAGATATGTTGACCTAATTCCGAAACAGATCTGCAAGTTTTCCTACAACAGGTACTACCCACGAACTATCCAAACCAGTTTCTGTTGTTATAAATTCAAAGCATACTGCACAGTATATATAATTTAATGTGTTACAAACTCAATAAGGTAGTAGGTATCAGTGAGGGTAATTGCAGACTAGCCAGTTACTGCAACAAAACGATTACATAAATAGAAAATAGTGATAATGGAATTTAAGTTAATAGACTTAAATTCAGTTATCGCTGGGGCCTCTGTCAGATAGTGTTTCATGTTTTAGCTTTACAAATATGAGTGACGTCATATTCTGTGACGTAATTAATATAAAAAAGAAGATGTGGTATGATTGCCAATGAGACAACTGTCCACAAGAGACCAAAATGACACAGAAATTAACAACTATAGGTCACCGTACGGCCTTCAACAATGAACAAAGCCCATACCGCATAGTCAGCTATAAAAGGCCCCGAAATGACAATGTAAAACAATTCAAACGAAAAAACTAACGGCCTTATTTATGTACAAAAATGAACGAAAAACAAATATGTAACACATAAACAAACGACAACCACTGAATTACAGGCTCCTGACTTGGGACAGGCACATACATACATAATGTGGCGGGGTTAAACATGTTAGCGGGATCCCAACCTCCCCTAACCTGGGAGAGTGATATAACAGTACAACATAAGAACGAACTATAAAAATCAGTTGAAAAGGCTTAACTCATCAGATGGACAAAATACAAGTGGACGTGACAGGGTACTTGTACATCCCAACAACAAAAGACACTAGGAACAGATCTGAGAGTACTCGCAGTTATCTGACAGCTAGTTCAAAGCCACTAACAACTAATAAAAAATCATGCATCTAAGACTAAATTATCAATCCGTACACATCCAACATCCAATGGATTTAGTGTAAAGACGTCATAAACAGTCAGAGAAAACATGACCTTGTGCAATGCCAAGATACAGGTATCGACAGATTGTAGATCCATGAATGTGTATATGTATATAACATACTAGTAATATTTAGTTTGCTTTTAATAACAAAATCAATATTTATACCAATAAAAACAATATTCAATGATCTTATTACAGTGTTGAATTGGTAACCTTTAGAATACGTTTATTTAAAGGAGCGATAAGTTTACAAGGATCATTTCTAAATTTCCGGGCACGGTTAACAACATTTCCGTAAAATGAGGATGTGCTATCCCGTTTGAAATAAGTTTTCTACAGGTACAACCAAACTTCAAAACCAAATCTTTATATCTATGGAAAAATTTAGTAAAGGTTTTAAGTAATTTATGGTAACGATATCCCTGGTTTAATAATTTACCAGTAATATATAGATTACGTTCGTTAAAATCAAAACGTCACAACAGACACGGGCATAGCGAACGAGCTGTGAAATATAAACACCGTAAGATGGTGCCAAAGGAATATCACCATCTAAAACTGGAAAATTAACAATAGGGAACGAAAATCGTCCCTTTGTCGTAAATTTTAGTGTGGAGTTTCCGTTTAAAACCGAAATATCTAAATCTAGGAAAGGACAGTTATTACCGTTTAAATTTGATTCATTTAAAGTAAGTTCCTTGGGTTAAATTTCAGCAGTATATTGAGAAAATTCTTGATTATTTAACGAAAAAATATCATCAAGATAACGGTAAGTGTTGTTGAATTTATCAATTAAATGCAATTTCGACGGGTCTTTACTGAGTTTAGTCATAAACTGTGATTCGTAACAGTACAAAAACAAGTCTGCTATTAAAGGGGCACAATAAGTGCCCATAGGGATACCTACAACCTGTCGATAAACTTTGTTGCCGAAACGTACATAAATATTATCAAGGAGAAAATTAACAGCTTCACTCATCTCATCATCTCATAAGTCTTTTGCAGAAATTCCAAGGAAGCAAGCTGTGTATTTTTAATTGTTAGCGGACAATTTGTAAAAAGCTATCTTTAATTCTAAAATAGGGTTAGAATGGGATAGTTTTGACGTGTTTCATGCATTCAATATCGATTAGCATTCTTAGGAAGGAATTTCATTTTAAAGTAATTTTTTTTTACCAATTTTAAATATTCCAAATTATCGCCACGTGGTGAACACATGCGACAAAAGCATGATCTAAATCTATTCTTCGTGTTACATTATTATTTTATTTTAACAAATAAATCTTATGAGTTATGATATTGTTCAAAGTTTTTCCGATGAAAAATAATGATCTCGTCCTTATTTCTTAGTTTATTTCAATTAGAATTCATGTAGTTAGCCTGGCATGATACAGTGTTAACAATAACAGTGTTACACATTTATGACGATGAGTCAACATTTGTTTTTATATTATGTTTAGCTTTTAAAGAACGGTTGTGTGATGTTGTAATACGCTGTAACAATTAAGTAACGGTTATAACTTTTCGCAACTAGAGCATTGAACCAATGCATGCAGTATATCATTATATATGGCAGGAGGCAAGCGTTTTTTTGATGGGCCCCCGCATGTTCATTAAGTTTTTTTTCCTTAAAAGGTAGTCATCGTGATATGTATCCAGATCTTACATAAAAAGTATCAATAAAATATCACTACAAAGGATATTAACGGACCAATGTGCGAAGGAACGAACACGGCTATGGGGCGAAAGGACATTCACACTTTGGTGCGAATGGACCCTATTTTAAAACCGGAAGTGAAACTTTCGTTACAAAAACAAACTTAGTTTGAAAATTGGAAAACTTACAGAGTCGAGAGATAGCAAGCAGTAGTTGTAGCACAAATCGTTACGTTTATGATCATAGCATTGGTCTTGAGTATACCAAATATAGTTAGGTACCCTACAAGTTTTTGCGTGTTCCTACACTAGAACACCCCTCAGATCACTTGATCTTAAAAACTGATTGATTGATTGTTGGCTGTTTTACGCCGCTCTTAAAAACTGAGCCGAGGGTCGGTATACATGTAAAAGTACAATGAATGGTTGAGATAAATCACAAAAGCCATAAATTACAATGTCATCAAGTTACCGGTCACAGCTTGAATATTATGTAAATGTGATTATTATTTTGCTTTAACACTCATTTAATTTTGTTAAGCTATTACTAAAATGTTATATAGAAACACTTGTTAAAATTTACTTTGGGTGAGTTGTAGCACAATGTTGAGAAGAACAACCAGGAAACGTAAAGCAAAGGGACAGGAAATTACTCTCCCGAGGAACACCAACCAAGGGCCGAAATACTTACAACAGGACACCAGACACAGACATCCATGCCAAGGCCACCAACATTTTCGACAGCTATGTCTACGTCTGGACCAATCCCTTACGCAACCAACGTAGGATCTGTCATATCACCACATTCAGGTGCCACTTATGCAACTGCTAGCCCACAGAGCTCCACATCAGCAGATACAAACACAGTGTCAAGCCACACGCACCTCACACTCACAGACATTAACGTACCCATGCAAAATGCAGGTAATCAGTTCATTAATTTAACCCCTTCATGTACATCCAATACTAGTATACAACAAATGTATATCCCACAGCAAATATACGGTGTAAATACTGATATTGCAATAAATGTACCACAAAATATAAAAGACAAACTTTATAAAAGTGAATATATAGATTTGGCTGTATTATTGGCACAAAACATGCCATCAGATTCAAACACGCAAAAGTTAGTGGTACTAAATGGGCAACTTGTCTTGCAGTCTGCTCCAAACCTGTCAAGAATCTTTGGTATTGAGGTGTGGACAACCGCTTTTATAATATTTACAAGTATTTATTGCAACCTGGAAGATTTCAGGAGTTGCTCAAATACATGAGTATTATACGCTTAGGTGCCAAGCGTTGTAATAATTTAGGTTGGAAGCATTATGACGAACAATTTTGTTTGCGTAAAGCCTTTGACCCTACTGGTTCCTGGGCTACAGTTGATTCTGAATTATGGTTGATATATATTAATGATAGTACGGAGAACAAAAATTGCAGTACTGGTAGTACTTCAGTTAACTTGAACACTGGGTCTAACTTGAAATGTTATACTTTTAATTATGAGGGTAGTTGTTTTAAACAAGCTTGTTTTTATAAGCATGTTTGCATGCGTTGCAGTGCAGGTCATCCTGTTATAACCTGCCCAAATGGGCAGACATTGGCATTGCATAATCAAAGCAGATATAATTTTTCATTTAGGCAACCTGATTCAAACCCAAGACAGAGACCTGCTAATGCATTTATGGGACATGGGGCATTCCCCCATAAGAATTAAATGTTTAGAAGCATGTTTGGTAAGTTACCCTGACAAAGTGGTTGCTGCTGAAATTTTATTTGGTTTTTCACATGGTTTCAGACTCCAGTATACAGGACCTCGCATTCATTCTTTTTCAAAAAATTTAATTTTAGCTCAACAATAGTGATGCAGTTTTACACAAGTTGCAAGACGAGGTAAATCGTGGTAGAATGTTAGGGCCTTTCAAAGTTATGCCAATTTCAACCCTCCGTATAAATCCTTTAGGTCTTGTGCCTAAATCAGACAGTAGTTGGAGACTAATAACAAATTTATCGTTCCCGCCAGGTGAAAGTGTAAATTCATATATTGATCAGGTATATTGCAAGGTGAATTACACTTCATTAGACACTATTTTAGAAAAAAATTTATGAATGCGGTTTGTCATCAGAACTGGCTAGAATTGATGTTAAGTCGGCTTTTTGGAATTTGATAGTAAATCCTGCTGACTTTGATTTGCTTGGAATCAAATTCAATGACCACTTTTACATTGACCAATCTCTTCCTTTTGGTTGTTCGATATCGTGTAATTTATTTGAAAAGTTTGCAACGTTTCTTCAGTTTCTTTTTGAAGAACGTAGTAAGTTACATTCAGTTGATCATTACTTAGATGACTTAAGTTTTATTAGTGCCAAATCAACTGGCCATTGTGGTATTTTAATGGAAGCTTTTAGCAAGGTTTGTAATGAATTGGGGGTTCCTATTGCAGAAAACAAAACAATTGGACCTGCTACAGTCATCCCCTTTTGGGGTTTTGTCATTGATACTGTTCGTATGATGGTTGTTATTCTTCAAGAGAAATTGGAAAAACTGCAATCTGAGTTGAGTTCTTTATTATAAAGATAAGAGAGAGCTGGAATCCATCACAGGTTTAATGTCTTTTTGTTCAAGGGCAATTCTTTCTTCCCGAGCTTTTATACGTAGGTTTTATGATCTCATTGCATCAGTTAAGTGTAAAAAGCATCACTATAAGGTTAGAATAAATAAAGAGGTTAAAGCTGACGTTATGCTTTGGTTACAATTTTTAGACACTTTCAATGGTCAGTGTTTTTCCCTGAAAGAGTTTGGTTATTAAATGATATTCTACAGCTTTTCACAGATAGTTCAGGCAATCAATATTTAGGTTGTGGAGCTTTCTTTAATGGTAAGTGGTCTCAGTTAAAGTGGCCTCAAATTTGGTGTTCATCACCCATATTGAGAAATTTGGCTTTGCTTGAGTTGATTTCTATTATTCTTGCTTTGTATTTATGGGGAGAATTGTTACGTAATAAGAAAATTTGCTTCAACATAGACAACTTAGCTCTAGTGAGTACAGTTAACAAGATAACTTCTAAGGACAAGCAATTAATGAAACTTATTCGTCCCCTGGTGTTGTTAACCATGCTTAATAACATTCAGTTTACTGCTGTGCATATAAAGGGTTCTGAAAATAAAATAGCCGATGCCATTTCTCGTTTTCAGATGGATCTTTTCAGATGTTTGGCCCCAACAGCGGATATTTACCCTGCTCCAATTCCACTGGAATTTATGACTGTTATTTCAGACCTTTAGTAACCAGTTTGATTGAAAGTTCCATAGCACCCAGTACATTGTAGATATACTAAAGAGAGGTCTTTTTTACGAGTTTAGATCTCTATGGTTTAATGAATACATAGCCTATTCCTCTCTGTGAGTTGTTAAGTTTTATTGCTTACTTGTTCAAGAAAAAATATCCCATTCAACAATTAATTGTTACGTTACTGGGCTGGGATTTTTTAGTAAGGCGACAAATTATGAGGACGTGACACGTGGTTCGGAAGCTTTTAGAAGGTATAAAACGCTCAAGTCCTAAGAAAAATGATTTACGTTTACCAATAACCAGAGTCATGCTGAAATCTATCATTCTTTCTTTAGTTTGTGTTTGTAAAACTCGCTATGAATTAAGTTTATTTAAAGTTGCCTTTTCACTTGCTTTTCATGGTTTATTTAGGGTAGGAGAATTGGTTGTTACCAATAGTTTACAGAACCATACATTACAGTTATCAGACATACATATTTTAAGTGGTTTGCTTCAGGTGTGCATTCCTTCGTCCAAAACAGACCAATTGGGTAAAGGTTCAAACATTTAGATTTATCCTCAGTCAGATTTAATGATTTGTCCTGTTAAATTGGTCAGTGAGTTTATTAAGTTTAGACCCCCAGTTTTAGGTCCTCTTTTTTGTCATTTTGACGGTAGTCCTTTATCTAGGTATCAGTTCGTGACTTTATTAAAAAAGGCTATTGATTTGTCTGGTATTGATCAAACCAGATATAGTTCCCATTCCTTTCGTATTGGTGCAGCAACCACTTTGTCAGTGGAAGGGGTATCCGATAGTGAAATAATGAGGTTGGGTCGCTGGAGTTCCAATGCTTACAAGGGTTACATAAGAATTTAGTATCATTTATCATGCCTTAAGTTGTTGATTGTATTTGTATTATATATAGGTATTGTAGGAGATCCTGTAAATGTTTGGATAGTAGGATCCTCTATAGTGAAGCACGCTTTTGTGACAGCTCGTGATCGGCAGGTGGGGTAAACTTAGGTCTAGGTCGGTTGAATGCCTCATTTTGGTGGCAAGGCAAGGATGGCATGATAGTGAAGCATGTTAAAGGTCAGCTCAGAACAATGAAAAATTATGAGGATCCACCACATTTTTTAGTATTATATGTAGCTGGTAACGACATAGGTAGTTCCAAGGTGGGTTTTTTGCGTAATGAAATAAAGAACATGATCAGATGGATAATGAAGGAGTTTCCCAACTCTAAGTTTATATGGTCTCAAATTTTGACCAGGTTGAAATGGCGTCTTTCAGATGACCGCAAAGCAATGGACTTGTGTCGCTATAGGATTAACAACTCTATTGCTGCCTTTATAATTACTTGTGGGGGTTACTACATAAAACATCCAGATTTTCATGCAGATCAAAAAATTTTTCAATCGGATGGTGTTCACTTGTCATCCTTAGGAAATGAATTGTGGTAGAACATATAACAAGGTGCAATGGAACATTTTATTCAAAAGAAGGACTGTGCTTCCACTTTTCCTTGTTAGTTATATAGTATATGATATACAAATATAGATACAATCAATAGATGATATACAAATACAGATATAATTAATATATGATATACCATATTATCAGATACTATCAATATATGATATACTAATACAGATACTATCAATATATGATATACTAATACAGATACTATCAATATAATGATACTATCAATATATGATATACAAATAGATACAATCAATATATGATATACTAATACAGATACTATCAATATATGATATACAAATATAGATACAATCATATATATGATACTATCAATATATGATATACAAATATACAATATATGATATACAGATACAATCAATATATGATATTCATCAGATACAATCATCTATATGTATATAGTGACTTGTTGTTGTTTTGGTTAATTTTGTTTGTTTCTTTTTACCTGTGTATGTAAATATTTTTCGAACAGTTGTTCGAATAAAATCAAAGAGATTATCTATCATAATAATCTGGTTCACAGCTTTGCAGCGAACCGCCCTTTTTATGGCGGTTGACGGAGTCTCTGTTTTCCATCGTCAATGTGGCAGAATTCGCTGCATAGAATCTTAATTTTAACTATGACATTTTAGGTTTTTGGATAATACAGACTACACTTGTGTATTCCACGGTGTTTTCTAAATTTAAAGCACCCGTGTATCCCACGGTGCATCTTTACATTTTAATATATCTATCTATCTATCTGCAAGGTTGCCATATTATCTTCGGGTAACCAACCACTTATTTATCTACATATACATCTATCTTTATATATATATATATATATTATATGAATCTGTATTGTGAATAAAAGCTGTGGCCAGATATCGCCAATCCATATATGTATTTTGTTTTAATGGCACCATCTGAGATAATGGAATTTAAGTGAATAGACTTAAATTCAGTTATCGCTGGGGCCTCTGTCAGATAGTGTTTCATGTTTTAGCTTTACCAATATGAGTGACGTCATATTCTGTGACGTAATTAAGTCTTTTGCAGAAATTCCAAGGAAGCAAGCTGTATATTTTTAATTGTTAGCGGAAAATTTGTAACCCGTCCTCCACTCCTTTTTGTGTAAGATACTGCTCTTTTGCGTTTATTTTTCAGGTTTCTCTCCATGGCAGTGGTAATCCAGATTCGACTGTGATGATCTTGACTCGTTTGTTGTTCAGACTAAATAGATATAAGAAGATGTGGTGTGAGTGCCAATGAGACAACTCTCCATCCAAATAACAATTTATAAAAGTAAATCATTATAGGTCAATGTACGGCCTTCAACACGGAGCCTTGGCTCACACCGAACAACAAGCTATAAAGGGCCCCAAAATTACTAGTGTAAAACCATTCAAACGGGAAAACCAACGGTCTAGTCTATATGAAAAACGAGAAACGAGAAACACGTATAAATTACATAAACAAACGACAACTACTGTACATCAGATTCTTGACTTAGGACCGGTGCAAACATTTGCAGCAGGATTAAACGTTTTAATGGTACCAAATCTTCTCCTTTTTCTAAAAAAATAGTATAACATCACAACATAGAAAACACACGATAAAATATCAATTGGAAGGCTTAACTCAATCAAAAATCGTAAATTAACACACTATGAACGAATAAATTCGATCTGTGATACCTGAAAGTAAATACATAACACTTTAAAGACTTTATTTGAACTTTAAGGATCATAAATAGATTCCCAGTAAATGGCAGAATTCGCTGCATAGAATCTTAATTTTAACTATGACATTTTAGGTTTCTGGATAATACAGACTAAACTTGTGTATCCCACGGTGTTTTCTAAATTTAAAGCACCCGTGTATCCCACGGTGCATCTTTACATTTTAATATATCTATCTATCTATCTGCAAGGTTGCCATATTATCTTCGGGTAACCAACCATTTATCTATCTACATATACATCTATCTATCTATATATATATATATTATATGAATCTATATTATGAATAAAAGCTGTGGCCAGATATCGCCAATCCATATATGTATTTTGTTTTAATGGCACCATCTGAGATAATGGAATTTAAGTTAATAGACTTGAATTCAGTTATCGCTGGGGCCTCTGTCAGATAGTGTTTCATGTTTTTGCTTTACCAATATGAGTGACGTCATATTCTGTGACGTAATTAAGTCTTTTGCAGAAATTCCAAGGAAGCAAGCTGTATATTTTTAATTGTTAGCGGAAAATTTTTAATCCGCCCTCCTACTCCTTTTTGTGTAAGATACTGCTCTTTTGCGTTTATTCTTCAGGTTTCTGTCCGTGGCAGTGGTAATCCAGATTCGACTGTGATGATCTTGACTCGTTTGCTGTTCAGACTAAAGACTCTATTTGAACTTTAAGGATCATAAATAGATTCCCAGTAAATGGCAGAATTCACTGCATAGAATCTTAATTTTAACTATGACATTTTAGGTTTTTGGATAATACAGACTACACTTGTGTATCCCACGGTGTTTTCTAAATTTAAAGCACCCGTGTATCCCACGGTGCATCTTTACATTTTAATATATCTATCTATCTATCTATCTATCTGCAAGGTTGCCATATTATCTTCGGGTAACCAACCATTTATCTATCTACATATACATCTATATATCTATCTATATATATATATATATATTATATGAATCTTTATTATGAATAAAAGCTGTGGCCAGATATTGCAAATCCATATATGTATTTTGTTTTAATGGCACCATCTGAGATAATCAATATCATGATTAATGTTCATAGATAAAGTCAACATCACAATTCTTCATTTCTTCTCTGTACATTTCATCAAATTTCTCATTTTGTGCTACTGTAAACCAGTTCTTCCAGTCGCCTATAACACCTAAAAAATTAAAAGTAAACATTATATTACAAAATAATTTTAACCTGATCGGGTATTGTTTTTAAATGGCTAGGTTATGGAAGAGTTACATTAAGAAAAAGGTAAAACGTGAGTTAAGGATGTTCGCAAGTCTTGTCTTTGACTTTCTGTCAGATATTCAAAATCATTTGGTTTTATCCATGAGGTGGCGTTTAACCCTTCTATTCCTTTCATTTTTTATAACATAGAATTTTTAAAAGCCATTTTTGAAAATCTTTTAAAAAATCTGTTTTTTTTTTTTTTTTTTTCATGGTTTTTGAAAGAAAAAAGGTGTCGAAATCTAGAAAGAATCATTTCCCGCCAAATTTCAATGGCTTTTGTCGTAAAAACAAAGACACAGACCTTGTAAATTTTTCTGTTTCTGTAACAATTTATTACTGTCTTTAAAAAATCTTGTTATTTTTGAAAGAGAGTAGCGATCATCCTTAAGATGGATCATTGGTATAAATTTCCTCAGATAGAATTTTCCCAATACTTTGCCAGAATGTAGATTTTTTTCATGCTTTTTTCAAAAATATGATAAAAGTATAGGTCACCGTGCTATTTTTCAAGCTACAAGTCGTGCAAAATTGCCCAAATGTTCATAGATTGTTCATAAAAAAACACTTTTTTGTGAATAAAAAGAAATCTATGACATGCATTGTATGAGATAGAATTTTGAAATAAAATATAAGAAGATAGGTTTTAACATATGCTTTAAGAAAATAAACATAAAAAATGGTGTCATCGACCTTGTTTTCTTGCTACAAGTAAAAATTGAAAATTCTTTATAAAAGTTTTACAATTCGAGTTACCTCCACTTAGATTGCTTTGTTGACAATTTGATTCGAACAAACACAGTTTTGGTATTTGATAAATCAGTCTGAATAATGCAAAAAATCACTTTTTTTCTTTATTCAAATAAAAGTCTAAACCACTAATTGCCAATGTGTCTCAAAAAATGAAGATTTAAGACCTATTGTGAATTGCTATTTTACAACCCAAGATGGCGGTATGCAGTTATTCTACCTTAAATGAGTTAAATCTTTATACTTTTTACAAGTTTTATTAATACGTTGTATAGCATTTGAATTGCGATGAAACAAAATCATGACCACCTTTAATTTACTGTAATAGAACGTCAGTTCCCTGTTTGATTTAATGAAAGGACCTTAATTAATAACACAGAAAGGCAGAACATCGCACGTCATTTCAGAAAATTATATTGTTGCTTTGACTGATGTTCTAGAGTATACTATTCACAATCTAATTTCTCTTTCGAAATTCATATCTTGTGCATAAATATATATAAATAACGGAACATTTTATAAACAACTTTTCAAGATCGGTTATTGTTCTTAGTGTAACGATCATTTACGCTCCAATCTCCCTTTACCCAACCTTTAAAAAAATGGTTTAATCCGCCATTATCTACATAAGGAAATTCCTGTATATTCAAGTCAGGAATATGACAATTGTTTTCAATTCGTTTGATGTGTTTGAACTTTTGATTCTGCCGTTTGTTGAGGGACTTTCCGTTTTAAATTTTCCTTGGAGTTCGGTACTTTTGCTATTTTACTTTTTTTAAGTTCGAGGTATGACAAGGGCTTCATTTGTCATATTTTATTTATTGAAACAACTTTTATTTTAAGATATACGTTAAACCTTTTTTTAAATTTGATTGAACATAAAACAAAAACAAAAAACAACTAGGTAGTTTATGGTCAATGATGTCACTATAAATGTATTGGTGACGTCAAGAAAAAAGTCCAGTCTCTACGTATTGATGAATAGATGATAGATTTGGGTAAATTTTTAAATAGTTCTTGGCCCAGAAGATACAACATGTATACAGCTATGCAAGTATCAACTTAATAATTTACCACGACGTTTGAGTAACATCTCTCATGTACATACTTTTGTTGAACGCGCATGTCCTCAATATTTCCAACTCCCACTATAATAAGAATGTTTCAAGATATACAATGTTTGTCATATTTTGTAAATTAATTAAATTTATGCTACCTTTCAATCGCAAAATTTCGGTGTATATTGATTGATTTATTGTTGGTTGTTTAACGTCCAGTGGAAAATATTTCGTTCATGTTCAGGACGAGAACAAATTAAAAATAATAAATAGATAGGTCCTGTAATAGAGGCCGCTCGGGATAAAGGTCGGAGAAATTCGGACTGCCACTAGAAAATGAGGGCATATTGGAAAGGAACAGAAATTTTGCCTTGCAACAGGCCACCTACGGACCCCTCAAAGAGTTGTCGCAAAGGTTCTTAGCGTGTACAGAGCGTTGCAATTTCTTCACACGAGGCATCGGATTAAACGTCCCAATTCTGACCGGACGTTGCTGCGAACTTGTACTTCCCGCACAGCCAAACGGACGCTCCACTTTATCGAGGGTTTTGCTGCCGGTCTTAGGAAGACCTATGGTGACCATTTATCTATTCCCCAATCACCCTTGTGGGTCGTTTCCTCATGATAGTGAAGCAAATATTATCCATTACATTACTTGACAGAGTAATTCTTTACTTAAAAAGCACTATAAACTGTTTCATATGAACACGTGAATATTCTTGCAGAGTACGAATTTACAACGGAAAATTCAAGTAAGAAATAGCAGTCAAATGACAACAAAGGCAGGTCTTTTATTGGTTATTTGGAATTTCTCTAATTAACGCTTAGTCAGAAATGTTACTCGAGCTAAACACGATTGACTAGTTTAAAAATATTTAACACAAAACATTATAACCTGACAGCAACTTTAGGTCAGTTATCGTTCACGTTTAAAATGCAAATCACATTTAAAGTGTTTTATTAGTTGTCCCCCTTTTAGAATAAATTAACCAACTTAACCCATTATGAGTTATGCATAAGACAAAGGTACCATTTGAGTAATACAGACTTTTATCAGAAATCAAAATGACAGAAACCCAATACAAATAACCAGTAGACATCTAAGAATTCACTTTATCTATTGTTATAAAATTACCTTTTCTGAATAATGTCGATTCATGTTTGGGATCAATTATTCTTGTGGAATCAAACTTGTGCTTTTTGATATTATCAAAACTGCACTTCTCTATTATCTCTCTAATGAAATCGTCAGTGTGCGAGACATTTATAAACTCGGCCATTTTTTTAATCGTTGAGAACGGATGCTGAAACAGAGAGATGAAGACATTTTAATAAGAGTATCATTTTCTAGAAGTGATGTAACGAAATGTTTATGATGGTATATATTGTAAAATATGATACAACTTGCAATGTAACAGAATATATTTCCACAACAGAAAACGACCAAAAGATGGACGTAAGAAACTATGTCAATTCAAAAATATTCTTGTGTATAAAAAGTTTTAAATTGTTATTGTTGTTAGAACGGTTCAAATGTTTTAGGCAGGTTTTGTTTCACTAAGAAAATAGGGAGATTGTAATCACATGATATATCACATTTTTATTAAACTCTCCGTTCATAAAAAAAATGCTTACAGACAAATGTTCCTACTCCTTTAGGTGAAGTTCACCCAAGTTGAATTTTACCCTTCTTTATATGCCCCTTTTGGTCACAAAACTCCTAACGTTTCCATGTATTTATACATACTTTGCTTTCAAATGTTTTGGCTTTCGTATTTCTGATGAAGTTAAATCCAGAGTAGACAGTTACCAAAACTGTAACTTACCAACGAAAACCACTCGACTACAAGCCATTGCCTTGTGACATGCACGTAAAGAACGTGACAGGCCGAAAACAAGTTTGTGCGCGCTGAACCCTCCCTTTACCTTAACAAACAATGTGACAGCTCAACATTAAAACAAAATGCAGAACTTATTAAGAACCAATAATCTTTTATCTAATAAATCAATAGCGCATCATTGCATTTTTGTTTGTTAAATTTGACCTTATCTGTGGTAAAGGCATGCACAATGTCATCCATCATTACTCTGATTGGCCGAAATTACAGAATTTAACAAAAAAAAAAACAAACAAAGATTATACTACAACTAAACGAAATTAAGGAAATCAAGTCAAATATAAAAATGAAATTATCCAGATAGATTAAAATAAATTCAGTTAAAGAAGATGTAATTATCAACTCTATCAATTGTTTGGATTTTGTAGGCTTTAACCTTTAATACATGAACAGATTAATATCACTGACAGGTTCATTCGATCTTCAATTGAAGCTAATGGTGGTCAATTAGGTTATTAATAGCTTGAGTGCTATAACTATATCTTTTCGAATTTGTGTACTTGCAAGTGCAGTCTTAAAATTTCTTAGGCGTAAAAATAATCTCAAATAGTACAAAATATCATACTTGACACAAAGAATGTCAAAATACATATATCGCATATTAAATTAACATAGACCATCTCCCTTTGGCGTCCATCCGTCCCCGATATACACACCGAAATATGTTATATATCTCTAATTGTTTAAGTTTTGATTGGCACGTAGTTACATTGCCATTTCTTCAAGGTTCGAAAAATATAAAACAATTCAATTGAGAAAAATAACCGCCTAATTTATAACAAAACAATTTACGAAAAGCAAAATTAAATTGAAAGAATTTTCATACATTTAACATTGGCACCTTTTTTTTCTTTCAAAAACTATGAAAAATAACAAGGACTTGATAAGATATTCAAATATGGCTTTTTAAACTATATGAAATAAAATGATAAAAACAAAAATAGGGGTTTGCGGGAAAATTGGTAATGGCACTACATTTGTAAAACCAAAGGATTCCGAATATCTGGCAAAAATTCAAAAAAAACAAAGACGAGCGAACATCCTTAATTCAAGGAAAAGCTTTACTTGCGTGTATTTATTATTTCCATTTATTTGTGTATGCGGCAAAGAGAAGCGATGACATTAGTTAAGATGTTACAAACGATAATATAACGAGGTCCATTTCCTTTGCTTTTGTCAAGTCCATGTATGGATGTTATTTGATGTAATTATACCAACTATTTATTTTTATAACAGAACTGAACGCTTATTGTAATTGTATTGTGGTGTAGAAGCTTTGACCGAAGTACATTTTATATAATAAAACCCTTCCTCAAAAGATTCTAAGTTTTTGAGAGAAAAAAATGGTCAATTTAGGCATATATTAATATCAGACAGCGTACCAACTGAATATTGGTAATTTGAATTCTGATGACTTTACTAGTTTTATACATAAAAGTATGTAAATATGGTTGTTTGCACACTTACTAATTTCAAATCTTCATATTTAACTGGTAGTATATTTGCTGTTTTAATTTGTGCCGCCTTTTCGAATTCCCTAGTAAAGTTGAACCAACCGCCTTGTAAGTCGTCTGAAAAAAAATTAATTCAGAATTTACAATTTGAAATTATTAATTGACTTAAACAAAGTTATTTTTCATTTACCTGTATATATTATGAAAACCGGTTTTTTCAAAAGTGATTATTTTCTAAGGGTTTAATATTTCGCGGTAGTGTTTTGCCATGGCTTTATTTGGACTTGTTTGTTTGCTTTTTGGCCTTGAATGTTTGTCCCTAATATTTTATTAACTATGTATTTACTTTCAGGTATCACAGATCGAATTTATTCGTTCATAGTGTGTTAATTTACGTTTTGATTGAGTTAAGCCTTTCAATTGATGTTTTATCGTGTGTTTTCTATGTTGTGATGTTATACTATTGTTTCAGAAAAAGGGAGAAGGTTTGGTACCATTAAAACGTTTAATCCCGCTGCAAATATTTGCACCTGTCCTAAGTCAGGAATCTGATGTACAGTAGTTGTCGTTTGTTTATGTAATTTATACGTGTTTCTCGTTTCTCGTTTTTTATATATACTAGACCGTTGGTTTTACCGTTTGAATGGTTTTACACTAGTACTTTTGGGGCCCTTTATAGCTTGTTGTTCGGTGTGAGCCAAGGCTCCGTGTTGAAGGCCGTACATTGACCTATAATGGTTTACTTTTATAAATTGTTATTTGGATGGAGAGTTGTCTCATTGGCACTCACACCACATCTTCCTATATCTATTAAAACATTTGAATGTGTAACTGAATGAGTTGTGCTTCAGCTGCGCGTTTAAAATTTGGAGAACGCATTCGATTTCCTCAATACTAATTGTATGTTTTCATGATTCAAGTTAAGAACTCGATATTTTCTTCAGAAAGCTTCTTAAAAGCTAATTTTAATCCAGATATGCATAGAGTATTAAGCCAAAAGAAAGAATGACAAGGAGACAAAAGATATTTAAAAATTGTGTTTTGAAAATCCTGTTACATTATTTAAGTCTTCTCAGAAGATACAAAATTAAAGAACCCGTGTGGATCGACTAACATTAAATTTTTCAGAAATGTTGCAAACAAATACCATTTTAAGTGTAAATAACTAATTCAAAAGAGGTTTTTAATAATATTAATGGTAAAAACGCTTAAAGTGTGAACAAATTAGAGAGGTCAAGGGAAAATTCACAGTTTCATTTGGTAATTTGGTACGACTGTCGGTGGCTGTAATCCTCTACATAACTGTGTACATTTTATGTCCCCTCAATACTTTTCTAGACTACGACGACATGGAAAGCATTAAATAGATCATTGGTCAATCAGTTTTTAAATTATTCCAAATATAGTGATACAAATCAATATTCACGTTTACAGCCATCGTATGTGAGACCTGAATCAGATAACTTCTAATCCTGCTACAATAAACATCAGATCATTCATTTTTTTTTCATTTGCTCATGAAATGTCACAGAAACGAATTTCTTTTTTTTTTTTTTTTTTTTTTCCAAATTAAGCTAACATTTGATCCCTTTTCCATTTGCTAAAAATATAAGTATACCTACATATCGTACATCCTCCTCGGGAACTACCTATCATTTTCAAGCTTTACCTTACATGACCGTCGGAAATATAGTGGTTAAAATTAGTTGAAAGTCGAATAAGAAAGTCCCTAAAATAATGGTATATAGAAACGGACCCAACGTTTGAATTTCTATATCTGAACATTTCTTTAAAGAAAAAAAACATTGTTATTGGTAACGGAATAAAGTTTTAAACTTAAACACCGAGGTACTGAAGCCTAATAGATATAGGAAGATGTGGTGTGAGTGCCAATTAGACAACTATCTAACACCATTTAAGGTCCAACATGCCAGTTGTAATTGAACTTTAGTATATATAGAATGAATACAATTGTTCAGTTATTTAATTAAAAGTTTAAAATAGACTAGGTTGTCATTGTTTTATATCTATCAAACATGTTTTTCGTAGATAAAACTGTATAAGTAAGGCTGTTAGTTTTGTTCGTTTGAATTGTTTCACATTTTTCATGCTGGGGCCTTTTATAGGTGACTGTACGGGATGGGTTTTTCTCAATGTTGAATACCGTAATGTCATCTATGATTGTTTTTATCTCCGTCATTTCAACTCAAGCGGAAAGTTGTCTTATTTGCAATCATACCACATCTCCTTATTTTTCTACAATGTGCAGAGTGGTCAGAGGCACTTGACACTCCATGTTGACACATCACAACAGCCGTTGTTAAAATATCGGTAATTTCAAGTACAATACTGCAGTTCCATCATTGTCCATTATTGTTATGATGAATTAAAGACGACAAGTGTGATATATGTACCTTTAAGGATCATATTATCAAAGAATTCATTCCATGTCCAATCAGGAATTCCGAGCTTTCCATGAAGAAATGTGTAGTTAGAAGCCCATCTATCTTTCGGATTTCGATTCAGGTATATAATTTTGTATCCATTTTTCACATGATGAAGTGGTAGGTGATGTAAAGGCAAATGTGTTGTAAGTAGTCTAGGGTCATCTACTTCATCTAACTTATCAAAGAAGTATGCAGCGAATTCCAAATACATGTGATGTAAAGAACCTTTTGTGTTATATTCTAGAGACTGAGAGATTAACATGGACACTATTTCATGGCACCAGTGTGTACCTGTAAAAAAAAATGTTGAGCTCTTTATCTGTGTTGGCTTGATAACTACGAAGATGCAGATTTTAAACAAAACTTGCATTAGATATTAATAGAACAGCACACGAGATTGATACATATATATATATGTTCATAATTGTTGGAGGCTTAAGTACAACAAAACAAAAAAGTTAAGCTCGATCTTCGTAGAATAAATGTGTGACTTTCTGTCAATATCTTTGACCTATACTATCAATAAAATTGCAAAACAAAGATACACTATATTAAAGAGAGTCTAAAAATACCAAAGTGATATATTCAAATTCGTAAGTCCAAAACAACCGACTAATAATCTAAAATTTCCATCGCATCAGATAAGTATATAAAACACAACATAGAAAACTTAAAACTTGCAACCCGAACCCCACCAAAAGCCGGGCTGATCTGAAAAATCAAGATATAAACACGGAACACAAAATAAGGTGTTTTACTTGAAATATTAGCTAAATGTGTAAAGATTCCGAAATTTCTCACATTAATAATTGTTAACATCTATCGTAACTCATTCTGAATTCCTCAAAGAATAAAACGCACATTTTTGCAACTTGAAGTGATAGCGGTATCCAATGCACACTGGCAGTACTTTATACAGATGATTAAAGTTCGAACATCCCTTATATACCCCCCAACTAGCATATGTCCATGCATTTATTTATTTAACTGTATTAGCCGTGTATAGTACGCACCTGTGTATAATAGGCACCCTTTTTTCATCACTCCAAAATTGAAAAAAAATAAAACAAAAAACAAAAAACAAAAACAAAAAACAAAAACAAAAAGAAAACGTAAAAACAAAAAACAAAAACAAAAAGTTTAGTTCACTGTAAAAACCCTTAAATAGGGAACTATTAAACCATGTATTTAATCTTCATTTAAGTCTTTCAAAAGATAAAAATAATATAAGATAGATTGTTTAATCAAATTGTTTAATTAAATCATTTTAAAGTCATTAACAAAAATGATAGAGCTTTCATCATGTAATTAACATTTATTAATTTTATAAAAGTATAGTTATCAATTAAATATCCCTTTTAAGATCAATGTTTGTCTAAGCATGTCAAAGCTGATGCACTGTTCAAATATTATAAAAGAAATTATGCTGAATCACATTTGCAATTATATGTACTATAACGTCTATTGGATTGAATTTTCAGACATTCATATTTTCCGGAAATAATCTGGACTTATCCGTATGTTCACTACCGTTTACTTTCTCTTCCTCGCCTTTCAATCGCAAATGGATGACACGACAAAATTGATCCTGTGGATATTGTGACAAATCACCGTCAAGTACGTTTCAAAATGATTATAAACTGTTAAATATATATACCGTTAATTCCGTTAACTTGAATTACACGTTTATTCAACAAATACGAACTGTAATTGTTTATTTCTTTGAATTGAACTTCAAATTCTACTTTCGTTTTTGACTTGATATTTATATTGCATTGAACGTTCATATATTTCTTTCGTATATATTGTAAAATATTGTATTTTTATTTCTTTCAGTTTACCAAACAATACAAACTCTGTATAAACTCCTGTATTCCTTTTGGTGAAATTATAATCTACAATCTTCAAACACAAGTTGTTATTTTTATAATTTGTCGAGATTACGATTCAGTCACATGGTTATACAAGCTGAGTCAGGCTCAGGATAGTAAATTGATGACAACCTGTCTTTACATATCCAGACAAGGAACGACAACGAAGCAACGTACGTACTGTTACACTGACAGTGTCAGCGCGCAACACAACTTGTGTGTACCAGGCAGCAAAACAACAACGTTGAGAAATTAAGGATCCCAGTCACACGGAACATCAAGACGAGGTTCAGCCCCCAGAGGGAGACATTTCTGAAAAACGAATAGAAAATCCGTCTAATACCACACATTTAGATGAAAATCCCGAGACTAGGCGAGTACGTGATCTCACTAAAAAAGGACATGAAGCATTTGCAGAGAAACGTGACAAGTTCTGTCAGGAGCTAGAGGCCCTTTGGTCAGGTTTAGAATTCCAGTTATTGGAAATGACCACTCCTCCAAACGAGCTACAACAACTGCTTACAGCAGAGGATAAAATCGTACAAGCCTATACTCATTATCGCAAGCGCATAGATGAGTACCTGAACTTTTTGAAGAAGACCAGAACGCCGGAAAGTCTTAAGAACATAGACACATGTAATCAGTCATCAGAAATTCCACTGTCTAAAGTGGACCTGGCTATAGAAACCCTACACGAGCATCGTCTCGCTCTGACAAAGGCTAAATCCACCAAAACAAAAACATCTAAGGGTAAGAAACCTTCGCATAGCGGAAGCTCCAATGTCTCCGATATGTCAAATCTGGCACGGAGGAAGCGTGCCAAAGCAGAGGCTGCTAAATCAAAAATAGCCTTTGCCTTGATCATTAAACAGGAGACATTATTAGAGGAACAAGCTCTGTTCAGACAAACTGAAATCAAAGCCGAAATGGAGCAACAAGCCATTCAAGCAGAACAAGAAGCCTTACATAAAAAAGTTTAAATGGAACAAGAGGCTGCACAAAGAAAAGTTCAAAGGAACAAGAGGCCGCGTACCTGAAAACTCAAATGGAACAGGAGGCAGCACAAAGGAAAGCTAAACTAGAACAAGAAGTCATACGCAGAAAAGCTCAACTAGAACAAGAGGCTGCACGTGTAAGCCGGGAAAAGGCTGAACTAAAGGCCAATTTGAACCTTCTCAAAGCACAGAGAGAAGCTGCAGCCGCAGAAGCAGAGGCTTGTATCCTGGAATACGACGGCAGCCAAGCATTTAGCGATCTCCCTGTGACGGAAGACCCTCTCCAGCGTGTGCAAGATTTCGTCAATAAACATCCTGTACCAACTGCTGTACAGGAAGTAACAGGACCTCAAAAGATAGAACAAATTCCTGTTAAGATTAAGCTAAGTCATGAAGCACCAGCGTTCGTGCCATCCGTGGCACTGAACTTGCCATCACAAACACCTGCGGTCTTGCCTACACATGCTAAGTCACCAGAAGTTAATGTATTCCCAGATCTGGGAACAATAACTGGCATAGGAAAACAGGGCGTTTCAGAAAAGATCCCTGTCTTACACCAAAAACAAGGCGTTATAGAAGAGATCCCTGTTTCACACCAAAACAAGGCGTTATAGAAGAGACCCCTGCTGCACACCTGCAACAAACCAATCCTACATCAGAGATAGCTAGATGTCTTCTACGTAAATACCTGCTTTTCTCCCGCTTAGCAAGCTTTAACGATCAGGCAGAATCCTTCCATACATGGAAAGCAAGCTTTAAAAACGTGACAGACGAGTTACAAGTTTCTGACTCGGAACAGAATGATCTACTGATTAAAAGTTGCTCGGTCCAGAGTCTGCTAAACATGCCATTAGCATAAGAGCGTCGAACGCCAATAACCCTACAAAAGGCATACAGAGATTATGGAAGAGGCTTGACGAGCGGTATGGCGCTCCAGAAATGTTGGAGGCCTCTCTCACGAGTAAACTTGCCAAATTCCCGACCTTGACGAATAAGGACAACGCACGTCTCTATGAACTGTCTGATATTCTATCAGAAATAGAATATCACAAGGAAAATCCCAAGCTGGGATGTCTGCTAGCTTTTTCGACTCACCGTCCGGAATAAACCCTATCATTAAAAAACTACCCTATGGACTTCAGGAAAAGTGGATTACAAGGGCTTCTAGATATAAATCTAACCACGACGTTGCCTTTCCGCCCCTTGCAGAGTTATTTACATTCATCAGTGAAATTAGCAAAACTAAAAACGATCCTGGGTTCATCTTTGGGTCAAAATTCACACCAAATACAAAAGGTGCTGCGCCAAGGTTCACGTCTTACCCCAAGACTAAAGTTGGTGCTCATAAAACAGCGGTTGAGCAGCAATCTGGGGACGCCAGCAAACAAGGTCTTTGTATTCTGCACAATACAAAGCATTCCTTAAATGAATGTCGAGCGTTCCGAGCCAAGTCAATAGAGGAACGCAAAGGTCTTTTAAAACAAAACAATGTCTGTTACAAGTGTTGCGAATCCACCACACACAGGAATGCAATGCACGCATAAGTTGTAAAGAATGTGGAAGTAAACAACACACTACCGCACTTCACATCACTAGACCACAGCAACCTGCAAGTTCTCAGTCTAGCTCGCCCAAGCAAGCCTACGACGGGGAGCACACAAAATCCGCTGAAACTAAGTCAACCTCAGTTAACTCTACCTGTACTGAGATCTGCAAGGATACATATAGCGGGAAATCTTGTGCTAAAATACTACCCGTGAATGTTTATCACAAGGATAACCAGGACAAAGTTATCCGGATGTACGCCATCATTGATGACCAAAGCAACCGGTCACTAGCATCGCCTGAATTCTTCAATCTTTTCAACGTGAAAGATAAACCGGAGAACTATACCTTATCAACATGCTCCGGCAGAGTAGTCACTTCCGGGAAAAGAGGCAGAGGTTTCGTCACGGAATCAATAAATGGTAATGACAAATTTGACCTGCCTGTACTGATAGAATGTGATGATATTCCCAATAATAGGGACGAAATACCTACTCCTGAAGTCACAATGCATCACCCTCATTTAAAAGAACTCAGAGGTAGCATTCCACCAATAGTGGAAAATTGCCAAATTCTTCTCTTAATTGGCCTTATAGAGGCACACCATGTTCTTGACCAGCGCATAGGACCACCCAGAACTCCATATGCACAACAATTGAAACTGGGTTGGGTAGTGATAGGAGAAACTTGCATTAACAAGCAGCATGTGCCTCTCGAATTAAACGTCAAAATAACCAACATTTTATCTACTGGACAACCGTCAACATTTCATCATGTACAAGCAAGTTTGACATCCTGAAAAATTACACAGACTCTGTAAAGAAAGATTTACAATCGCCACTCTTTGAAAAAACAAGGGACGATGATAAGCCTGGAATGTCATATGAAGACAAAATGTTCATGAAGCAGATGGACAACGAATTTGTAAGGGACCCGGAAGGAAGTTGGGTAGCACCGATACCGTTTTGAGTGCCAAGACAGCCATTGCCAAGCAATAGACCACAAGCTCTTCATCGTGCTAATATGTTAGACGCCAGTCTGAATAGAAACCCAGTAAAGCGGGAACACTTTCTTACATTTATGAGTAAGATCCTAGACAATAATCATGCAGAGCTAGCTCCACCGTTGAACGACTACGAGGAGTGCTGGTATTTACCATTGTTTGGTGTTTATCATCCGAAGAAACCCGATCAGATTAGGGGTGTGTTTGATTCTTCCGCCAAATGTAACGGAGTTTCACTTAACAGCGTCCTGCTAACAGGTCCAGACTTCACCAATGATCTCTTGGGAGTACTGCTGCGTTTCAGGAAAGAAATGGTCGCAGTAACTGCAGACGTTCAACACATGTTTCACTGTTTTGTGGTCAGAAAAGACCACCGAAATTATCTGAGATTTTTATGGCATAAAGACAACGACCTACAAGAGAACCTTGTTGAATACCGTATGAGAGTTCATGTTTTCGGAAATAGTCCCTCAGCTGCCATTGCTACGCTTGGACTCCGAAAAGTAGCTCAGGCATCAGAAAAAGAGTTCGGCAGTCACGTGACTAGCTTTGTTACAAGAGACTTCTATGTCGACGACGGTCTTACGTCATGTCCTACAAAAGAGGAAGCTGTTAAGCTCATGAAGGACACACAGCAAGCTTGATCAAAATATGGAAACTTTAGGCTTCACAAGTTCGCCTCTAATTGTGCGGAAGTTATGTCCGCGTTTCATGCCAGTGATTTGGCTTCAAATTCAAAGGATCTAGATTTAGAATCCGACAGCAAACCCCTACAACGTAGTCTTTTGGACTCAGCTGGGACGTAAACACTGACAACTTCTTATTTCAATTATTATCAGAAAACAAACCGATCACTCGGAGAGGAATTTTATCATCGATAAACAGTCTCTACGATAATCTTGGATTGTTGGCTCCGGTGATTATACAAGGGAAACTCCTATTAAGGAAAATAGTATCAGAAACCGTCGATTGGGACCAACCTCTCTCTGATTAGACATCAGCTGAGTGGAAATCTTGGAGAGATACTCTAATTGCTATCGAAACATTACGCATTCCACGTACCTACGTGCCGTATCTCAGCAAAACCGCCACAAAGGAGTTACATGTCTTCTCTGATGCATCAGAAAAAGCCATAGCAGCTGTTGCATATCTACGCACGACCGACAGTAGTGGTGAACCAAACATAGGGTTCATTCTTGGGAAAGCTTAAGTTGCATACTATTGGTCATACTATTCCACGACTTGAACTATCTGCTGCTGTATTAGCAGTTGAGATCACACAAACCATCATGGATAATTTAGATTTAGATATAGACACCGTAAAATTCTACACAGACAGTAAAGTGGTCTTAGGTTACATCAGTAACGACACAAGAAGGTTCTTTATCTACGTCGCCAATAGAGTAGAAAAAATAAGGAAATTTAGCTCTCAAGTCAATGGAATTATGTACCAACTAACCGTAATCCCGCAGATTCGGGAACAAGGGCCGTACCAGCCCACGAAATTCATAGCAGTGAATGGTTATTGGGACCAAGACAACTTCTTACCTCAGAACAGAAGAATACTGAGGACATATATTAGCTAATAGATCCAGAAGAAGATGGAGAAATCCGTGTAACTGTTAATGTCGCGAGAACATTTGCCACACCTGAGCATAAAGGTATCGGAACTGATAGATTCAACCGATTCTCCAATTGGACATCACTTGTGCGAGCGATAGCCTTTTTGGAACGTATCTCCCGTTTACATGTGTCAAAACAGGCAGCATCAGTGACTTCTCTGGAAAGTTTTTCCAATGCCGAAAATTTCATCTTAATATCTGCTCAACATGAGGTTTACGGAGATGAAATAAATTGCATTAAACGTCAGGAACAAATTCCTAAGCGGAGCACGATAGCTAACCTCAATCCGTTTTTGGACGAACGAGTACTATTACGAGTAGGAGGCCGTATTGCCAAATCTGACTGAAACCTCCGTGAAAAGAAACCATTAATCGTCCCTGGACGCCATCATATAGCGACATTATTAGTTCGACACTACCACGACAAGAAAAAAACATCAAGGTCGCCATTTCACAGATCGAGCGATTCGATCCGCAGGATTCTGGATCGTCGGAGCAAAACGCTTGATCTCTTCTATTATTCACAAATGTGTGACATGCCGCAAACTCAGAGGAAAAACCGAGTATCAAATCATGTCTGATTTGCCAGAGGACCGTCTCGAACCGTCACCTCCGTTTACTAACGTTGGCATAGACACCTTTGGGCCCTGGACAATTGTTTCACATAAAACACGTTAAAATTAACTCCGGCTATGTTATTGACACAGAAAACCGACTACATCTACACTTCAGATCATCTTGGAGAATTCGACAAACGAGATCTATGTCTTGCCGAATGGAGACGAGTACAGGCTCTGGCCAGTGTTTTCTGGTCCCATTGGAGAAAAGAGTACCTGCCGTTACTACAACAACGACGAAAATGAACCGAAGATCGCCGTGATCTCATCGAAGGAGACGTCATTCTTCTAAAGGACAAAACCATTTGCCGTACCCAATGGCCCGTTGGAATTATAGTGAACTCATTTAAAAGTTCCGACGAACATGTCCGCAAAGCAGAAGTGCTAGTAATCGTTAATGGAAAAGCCACAACCAACATACGACCTATGGTATACATGATCCTTCTCGTAGAGAACAACCCGGTGTAATTATATGTATATATTTGGATTTATATAGTGATATTCATATGTGTTATATTTTATGGAATAGTGATATCAGATAGATTTCAGACGGTGAGTATGCTGTATCACATTTGCAATTATATGTACTATAACGTCTATTGGATTGAATTTTCAGACATTCATATTTTCCGGAAATAATCTGGACTTATCCGTATGTTCACTACCTATTACTTTCTCTTCCTCGCCTTTCAATCGCAAATGGATGACACGACAAAATTGATCCTGTGGATATTGTGACAAATCACCGCCAAGTACGTTTCAAAATGATTATAAACTGTTAAATATATATATACCGTTAACTCCGTTAACTTGAATTACACGTTTATTCAACAAATACGAACTGTAATTGTTTATTTCTTTGAATTGAACTTTCGTTTTTGACTTGATATTAATATTGCATTGAACGTTAATATATTTCTTTCGTACATATTGTAAAATATTGTATTTTTATTTCTTTCAGTTTACCAAACAATACACACTCTGTATACACTCCTGTATTCCTTTTGGTGGAATTATAATCTACAATCTTCAAACAGAAGTTGTTATTTTTATAATTTGCCGAGATTGCGATTCAATCACATTGTTATACTAGCTGAGTCAGGCTTCGCATAGAAATAATTGGAAAGTTATGAAATAAAGGAAATTAGACCGATTTAGAAATTTCTAAATTGATTTTTGATTTTTGGTGTTTTAACGCCACTTTTAAGCACCGCTTTTGGGCTATTTCGTGGCGGTCAGTTTTTATTGGTGGAGGAAGCCGGAGTGCCCGGAGAAAACCACCGACCTTCGATAGGAAAACTGACAATCCTAGTCAATTAAGATTGGAGTCGAGTGCAACACACAAATGAAAAACGTCTTGAATTTATACAAGAATGAAGAAAAAAAAACAATATTAATTGAAAAAAAATAAATAAATAAAAGAATGAAAAAACAATTTTTCAAAATAAAAAAAAAGTCTATAATTGTGAATAATATGCACCCCTTCTACCAACTACATTGGGGAGGGGGTGGGTCAAAATTGCCTATTAAACACGACTAAGTGGGTAAAAATTGCGTATTATACACGACTAAATACGGTAGTTATTTTTTTCGTGAACGGAAAATTGGGGCAGATTAAGTGAACTGAGTATTCCATATTGAGTCTGCTTTGACATTTTCTTATGTAATCGCGACAATTATAAAAAATTTATCAGGGTAATCAAGAAATTTTATTCCAAATGATGTTCGACTCAATTTTGAATTCACACAATATGCTTCATACCAAAGATATTGCTGGTTATCAATTATACAAACACGTCATATTAATTCTTTTGATGTGACTGATATATGCATTACTCAAACACTTTTTTATATGCAAAAAAGGGCGTCATACAAGTCATATTCTGAAATGTCGGCCGAGTGACCGCTTCGTTTGATTGATAAATTTCTTGGTTTTTTAACGTTCAGTGGTAAATATTCATGCATCATTGCATGTTCAGTCTAAGAACAAATTATTAATTTATACAAAAGGTAGGTCCTGTAATAGACCTAAGCGCTATTTGGGAATCTGCAACACTTGACCTGAGAATTTGTGACATTTGAACTATTAACGTCATACAACAATCACTATTCTTTTTGAAGTACAAATGTTACATAGCTCTTTTCATTTTTACGGTCTTTTCAATCAGAGCGATCCACAGCCTTACATTATCAACATTTATATAATGAAATACAAGCTGCCTTAAACAACGATTGTCATTTGGATAAAATGTATTTTGTCGGTAAGGTTGTGGCTCGTCATTAATTTTGCCATAACACAGTTTTAAATTGTTATTTCAGGTCAGTTTATTTGGGGAAAAGGGGAGGGCAAATTTAGTAGCTAAGTAAAGTATGTTATCAATGCTGCCTGTATGTGGGAAAATACCATGAGAATACGTCAACAATTGTGATATTATAAATTTTAACACAGGTAATACATAATTGTTAATAAGAAAATGAACAGTTATAACAATTTGTAACTTAAGTTTGATATTTCATTTTGGGTCCTACGTGATGCACATCATTTATTATAAGGATTGGCAGAAATAAAAACCTGATTTCATAGCTGTACATAGTAGTATATCTGTTTCTTTTGTTTTGAGTGTCCGAACAGTTTCCAAATGCTTTTCTATACCGTGTTCTTCGATCATGGGAATCGAAATAAATGATTCCTCTCCTAGTCGAGTAAATGGATAAATCACCAAATCGGAATCGATAACGCTGAAAAATAAACAAGAACAAACTTGAAAAAAAAACAATATACATGTATATGATATGAATGAGTTTCTAACAGCGGTTAATGTTGAATACCACCGACATAAAATTGGAACAATAATGGCATAGTTTTACGTATAAACGTTTCTGGGCAGGAGTCAAAATACTAATCGGAAATACAACAAAAAGCATGGCTAAAAGAATAAAGACGAACAAAAGTCTCTAAAGCACTATACTAAAAAAATATAGAATAATTGAACAACACAAACCAAACCAAAAACCCGGGGTGAACTCGTGTTTTCTGGAGGATCAGCAGCACCTGCATCAGCAGATGACATAATGTTGTTTGTGAGTTTTGGTAGCATGACGTATCCAGTATGATTCACTAGCTATATATAGTCTTTAACATGTTTATGTTCGAATGAATTAATGACAATGACTAATGCTGGTCTTAAAGACATGATTTTCGATGCACTTTCATGAAGTTTCCAAAGCCGCTTTTATTGATCATTAACTTACTATAGTCCTCAGCGTTTTACAAATAATTATTCCAAACTCATATTATAAGTTTTACACTACAATAAATGGTTGTAGTTTGCTGGATTCTTCCTTGACAACTTTACTGCAAATCGTAGATCGTATCACGGAAATCATAGAAAGTACAGGAAAAAGATGTTAGCCGACAGCTCTGTTAATAATACGAAACATTTTTTTAGATAATCTGTCAAATAGTTTAACAAACATATTTATTAATAATTTTTTTTTTTTTTTTCGTGAAGCTACATGAAAACACTGGTAAAACTGTATTGAAAAGTATGTGTCATCGTGTAAATGCTGTATTAATCCACTTTATTGATTATTGTTTGCTTACCTTACGGTGGCAAATATTTCATGCATGTTCTGAACGGAAACAAATTAACAAATAAAACAATAGGTAGGTTCATCAATTGTTGACGACTGGAAAGAGAGCAGGAAATTCGGACTGCCGCTGGAAAATGAGTATGCATTGGATAGGGATATAAATTTAGCCTTTCAACAGGCCCCTTATCGACCCCTCAAATATTTGTTGAAAAAAATGTTAACTTGCAGATAGCGTGACACTCTTTCTACACGAAGCATCGAATTTCATATAACTATTCCGATCGGGCGTGGCTGCGAATTTATACATCCCGCGACCTACTTTGAGAAGGGTTTTACTGCCGGTTGAACGAAAACTAAGGAATTACCATATTTCTATACCTCAGTCAACCCTTGCTGTCTTAATCCTTTTAAACCAGATGTCAACCGAAACAAATACAATAACTGTTAAAAAACACAAAACCTTCCTCAAAGTAGATATACATAATATGCATCATCTGCCAACGATAGAGCATCATCTGCCAACGATAGAGCAAACTTTTTAAAAAGCTTAAACTTTTCTTATTGTATAGTTGCCAGAATTTCTTTTACGTCAGATAAACTTTTTTTACTATGAACAACAGAAAGCACTTCATAAGAATAATAAATATATAAGTATTATTCAATAAATTTTACCTTTCGTTATGTAGTTTTAGGGGAACATCGTCATGATCGTGTGAATCCGCCATTTTAAGTTGTCAACTTGCGTACAGGTAATGTTTGTGATTTATATGATATCATTTAAGTATATATTTACGTAGGTTAATATATGCAGGTACAGGAAATAAACAACATTAACAAAAGGCAATAAATAGGTAGAACGCCGGTTATGTCAGTTAAATTAATAATTACAGATGAGTATATAAATGTGATTGTATAAAATTCATAATGGATGAAGTATTTTGGTTGGGGTCAAATTAGTTTTAAAAAAGTGGTCTATGCATCCTCAACTCTACTTTGGAAGAAAAATTAATATAACTTATGTTCAACAGACTAAATGAAAGAAATAGTAGTTCTTGATGATAAAGATATTATAATTATAAGATATAACATACTATTTAGCTTTCCTCAGTCATGGACGAAAAATGTTCATCAATAACTTTGATGTTAAAAATGATAGTTTTGAAAATTTTATGTGTTTATATTAGCGGTGGTCCGAGGTCAATCACCTTGCATTCTTTTGTTTGAATCTTCTCGCCTTAAATGAGCTAGAGGGGCGCAAGTACCCTTTTCTGGGACGTCGGGATTGGCCCTTTTTTGTGGGAATTCGGGATTGGGCCCTTATTTTCGCGGAAATTTGCGATTTACACTTATCGGGACTCGGGAAATAAATTAATGTTTTCTAGATTCGGAAAGAATACTTTATTTTTTCCGGAATTTTGGATGACAACCCCTCCTATCGTCTCCAAGCTACACTTGTCGTACATTTTTGTCTTTTTTTTATGATGCTTGTTAAAATGTTTTTCAAACAGTTGGTGTTAAATCTATAATTAATCTAGTATAAAAATATTCAATATAAAGACATTGTCAGAAAACATATAATATATTTCAAGAGGCGTTAGAAACAGGACGATGACAATTAGAGTCTCTTGTTTCAAAAATAACACAAAAACATATAATAATTCCGACAATATACTTTTTTTTTTAATTCCAGACTGCTAATTCCAATTTCTTTCAGAATTCAACATGGTTTGAATGCGATCAACGAAGAGGACCACAAACATGAAATAAAATTGACATTACCGTTTGCCCAAGATGAAAAAATAGAAACTCGAGACTTTGTGTGTTTAAATAAAAAAACACTTAGTTGTAAACACAGTTTTTTTTTAACGAAAGTTGGCTGGTTGCAGGATAAATATAATTTAATGAAAGGAAAGTTATTTTGTTCGTTTTAACGTTTTTACATTTTATTAGTTTTATTATCACGTGATCATTGACAATCGTCCTTAAAGATACATGAACATCAAATACATAACAGTACAACGCAGTGAGACTATTTCGTATGATTTGGTTTAATAACATTTTTGTCCTTTTATATTGTTAATAGTATTTATCACCTTCATTAAAACCGCTCCAATGTTGTTCCTGTGAGGGAGAAGCAGTAACCTTGTTCACGTACAATCTGTTGTTTCCACAATAAGCCTTTTCCATCAATCAACTCCGTTGGTTAAATGTCTTATTACAAGAGTGCCATGTTTCTGTGAAAATATGTTGCGAAGATCTGAATGCCAGACAACCTATACTGTACAAGATATTGGTGACAAAATAGATAACCTTGATTAGGATTCCACACTAATGAGATTAATATTTTTTCTCGGTTATAAAACCCTTAGCATATTCTACTGTTTATCATATAATGCATTTAAAATAAAAAAATGGCACTGTATAGATAAGCAAGATAAGAAACAAGGCCAATGGGATAAGTCTTGTAAAATTCAAATATGTTATTTTTAGGATCCATTTTTTAACACAATTTCGGTAATTTTCAAACGAACGGAAAACAGATAGTGCTACAACCAAAGCTGCAGCCACTATTAATGATGCTCCGACAAATATTGAAGCTACGAGAAAGGACCCCCTCTTTTTCCTAAAACAAAGAAGATTAAAACGGAACCTTTATTGCAATTGTTTCGCATTAACCATGCAAGATGAGGGAAATGCATTACACAACCGGTTCCCAAATTGTTTCATAGCCTCTGTGTTTAGGCTGAGTTTTGTATTTGATTTCATGTATTTGTGTTAAGTGGTTCATATTTTTGTTGAAAAGTAAATTGCGAAAAGTCTATCAAACATACAGAAAACTTAATGTCAGTTTTAAAAAATAAAATGACATTTTTGTTGTCTGTATCTTTCCAAAAAATTAAGGAATAAACAGACACGGTTTTCCCCGTCACTTTTTTCTACCAATTATGTCTGTTTGTTTAGCTCACACATTGTAGTTATTATAATTAAATTCTATGCGACTGTCGTAAAAGTGATCGGTTTAGTTACTATAAAACCAGATTTTATCCACCAATTTCTACAAGAAAAATTCAATGCCTGTACCAAGTCAGGAATATGACAGTTGTTTTCCATTCGTTTGATGTGTTTAAGCTTTTGATTTTTGCCATTTGATAAGGAACTTTCCGTTTGGAATTTTTCTTGGAATTCGGTATTTTTGTGTTTTACTTTAATCAAATAAAGTATTTATTTCCTATAGCCACATGCACGTACACGTACTATACCTGTTCCGTCCCACACACTACTCCGTCCTGTCCTTTTGATTCTTTCTGCTCTTTCTATTTCTATTGTATCGTTTGCTGCTAAATTTTATTTTTTCCTTTGAAATTGTTTGAAGGAATGTTTACAGAGGACAATCTTTCATTTGATTTGTCATTAAAAGAAATGAAAGGCTTCTGTGAACTGTATAGCTGAAATGTAAATGATCTTTTATAACTGTCTACGTTTGGTTCTCTGTTAGATTTATTTTCTAACATGTCTAACATCAGACAGTTACAAGAGAACTAGATAGGGATTATGATTGGAATGATTTAGAAGGTTAATGAATTAATTTCATGCAGAACCATTCGACTGTTGATGTCAAATCGAAAGAAATACTGTGAATTCATTGATTTTTGTTAACGGTATTGAAAGCATTTCACGCATGTTTGAAAAAGACCTGTCTGAATATATCACGTTATTTTTTTCATCGGATGATACTATTAATTGCAGAATCAAAACACTATCTCCAAAAGCATCCTCAATGTTGTAGGAATATTGTAAGATATGGAAATTAAATGTAAATGTCTCAAAAAAAAAGTAATGATATTTGTTCGATATAATTGTAAAACCTATTTTTTATATGGATGCAAAGTATGGGGATACGAAAAGCATAATTTGATTGAAAAAGTACATTTCAATTTTTTTATACACTTTTTACATCTGAAAAGGAACACTCCATCATCAATTGCATATTGGGAAAACTGTGCTATGCCCATTAAGTTTGTCTTTTAAAACAAGAATCATTTCATACTGGTGAAAAATTGTAAATGGAGGTGAGAAATTATCCAGCATATATTACCTGACATTTTTTTAAGTATACAATTATTGGTTATTAATCTGCCTTCAAGTTGGTAAAAACATGTTATTTTTGTTCTTAAGGAATGCGGTCTTGCTTATACTTTCCAACGGCATAATGAACATAAGTGGCCTCTATTAAGCATTCAACAAACGCTAACTGATTAGTTTTCAACAAATATGATTTTCAAAAATTAAAAACTTTTTAAAGAAAACTCGAATGTTGTTTCTGGATATGAGATGCTTTATCGTAGGATTTTCGGCTTTCCTCTACCAGGAATACAGCTGGGCATTTAGCGGTATCGGTTTGGAATCCAAGTATGTCCTTTCCGGTTTCTCGTTCGTTGCCTTGGCATTTGTGCGGCATCCGGGGTGACCTTATCCTTTATATTGGGTATAATTGTTTTTTATATTTTATATTTTTGAGGACGAGCAAATCAGGTGAGAGGGTGTGTTCATATGTTTTTCATTTGTTGACGAAACACAAGCCTTGTATCTTTGATGGGTTACTTCCTTTGATATTCAAAAATACTTTTTTTCTTTGAATCGGAAATTTGAAATAATAGGATTGATTGATTGATTGTTGGTTGCTTAACGTCCAGTGGCAAATATTTCATGTATATTCAGGACGAGAACAAATTAACAATAAATACAATAGGTAGGTTCTGTAATAGGGGCGGCGTCCGCGATTATGGTCGGAGAAATTTAGACTGCCACGGGAAATGAGGGTATATTGGATAGGGACAGAAATTTAGCCTTCCAACAGGTCACCTACGGACCCCTCAAAGAGTTGTTGCAAGGGTTCTTGACGTGCAAAGAGCGTGGCACTCCCTTTACACGAGGCATCGGATTTAACGTCCCCATTCTGACCGGACGTGGCTGCAAATTTGTACATCCTGAACAGCCAAACGGACGCCCCACTTTAGCAAGGGTTTTACTGCCGGTCGGAGGAAGACCAATGGTGACCATACTTCTATTCCCCAGTCACCCTTGAGGAATGAAATAATAGGAGAGTGACGAGACGTGTTTATATCTGATCAAAGGATTAAACGAATATTTTAACAATTATATGATAATGTCTTAAGTTATTATAATACTGCAATGTTAGAGGATATATGATTGATTGATAGCTGTTATTAATGACCATGAGAAGAATTTTCAAACTAAAAATAAGAAGTTGCTTGCTTTGTCGTTGAAATAGAATTAAAAAAAAAGTCCAATGAAAAATAAACAAAACCAGTGTATATAATGTGCGAATCCTGAAATACCATTTTCACTGTATCCGTTATGGATTTCTAATGTAGAATGATAAATAAACAGACGACAAAGTCATGATTTTTGAATAGAATAAGAAATAAGATATAATGTGTACTGTTTTATGCAGAGCGTGCAAGAGATTTAAAAGCAGCAGTTAAGTTTCATTTGCAGAAAAATGTACCTTTTAACATAATTATTAATGTTGTATAACTTAAAACAGGTTTTGTTATTCAGCTTGTTGATATTGAATTAAATTTCGCTATACTGTTATGCGATTCATGTTTACTGTCGAATAATGATACTAGACTTTCATTTTCACTGTAGGAGCGATTCATTTCTATTGTACATGCGATGCATTTTCACGGAAGGAAATTAATTAATTTTCATCATATAACGTCTTAATTCAGCCGACTCTCTAACAAAATTTATGAAGTCAGAAGGATTGATTATATGTGACCCGCCACGACATTTCCAGGCTTATGGAGGTAGAACATCATTGTGAGAAAAACGCCGTTAACTATATGTGACTAGCCACTTCCAGGCTTATGAGGGTACATTATCCAAAATTTGCTTTTGTATATTTATCTAAATTGAGAATGGAAATGAAGTCAACATTCTGAAGCAAAAAACTCTGTCATGTTATATGACCTATTTTTTGTAATAACAATGAAACGAGTCATTTCAAATACCGACATGATAATGAGACTGTTCGATGACGATTTTTTCATTATCGAAGACCCTTATTTATAAAATACAAAATTATTGTATTTTATTGGCGCTTAGTAATCTTCAACAGCGTATTTGAATAAAAATTTCAAACGAATTAAATTTACAACATTACAAACAGTTCTTAGCTCTATTTTAGAAAATGTAATTTAAACTTGTTAAAATGAAGTTAGTATAAAATTTGTCAAAGAAAGCTTTTAGAATTTCTTTTTTTTTAATTTGTCTTTTAACTTGGATTTATGATGCATGTCTCTATACATAGTAAGCGACGCGTAGCAGTTTATAAGTAGTTGTCTCATATATGCATTTGATATGGTGCATTTATTATGGATATATTTCAGACTCCATTTATGAAAATCTATAGAGCAGACAATTTTGATTTTTTGTATCAATCTAAAATGTAAATTTAAATATTTTTCACTTCAAACGATAACGTAAAACTTCTTCAGAACTTATATATAATGTATTATATACTAGTCAACAAAGGAACCGATACAAAAGTTTGAACTTCAATTTATCATAAAATATAATAAATAGGAAAAACTGTTAAATTATCCAATGAAAAACATTCATTTGCAAAGCGGCACTTAAAAAAAAAAATTGCAAAAAAATAAATTCGCGTATTTGCCTTAAATCAATGGTTTTGATAAGAAAATAACACTGTAAATATTAAACCAATTGAGCAATTATTTACCTTGGTACAGTGTATCTAATTTCATTATATATGGAAAATACATCGCCTTGTATCGTTTCTTTTGTTGACTAGTATAGTTCTGTATCAGCGATAAAGAAGCTAAGGTAAAGTGTTTATCTCTTCTTTACAAATACGTATACAATTGAATCTAGATATTTATCATATTTATAATAGTTAGCGGCGTTTTTCTAACAATGATGTTCTACCTCAATAAGGCTGGAAATGTCATGGCGGGTCATATATATGCATACTTTGTGAGTTAAAGTCTGAGGTAATATATCAATAAATTCCGTAAAAATAGCATTTATTGCTAATATAGTCAACTCTATTTTCTCTAATAATTTGTCCAGATCCAGATCTATATGTAGGATAAAATTTATCCTTTCCTATGACACGCCATCATTGCATACATATATCTTGGACAGTTAAGCCAATCCACGTCACCGAAAAAGCAAAGTTTTCGGTTTCGGTCTAAATCTACATCACATACTAATAAAACGTCATTAGAGCTGTTCTCCTAATGCTTGTAGTGTAAAGGTGTGGTTGGCTTGCTTTTTTTGTTTGTATGAATGTTTGCTTAAGCATTGCAATTGAGATTGAGCAAACATTTATACAAATAAAGCAAGCAAGCCAACTAAACCCTTAAACTACAAGCATTAGGAAAAAAGCTCTAATGGATGCATCTTAGATAAGAAAGAGCGTTCACAAAACGATCTTCATTTCAAGATTAAGTGAGTGGTAACGTTTTCATCTCGCACAAACAATTGCCTCACATTTGACGCTTGGATGATTGGATAATTGATATTTTTCATGCCATTGTGTATGCATAAAAAGTATAATCACAAAAATACCGAACTCCGAGGAAAATTCAAAACGGAAAGTTCCTAATCAAATGGCAAAATCAAAAGCTCAAACACATTAAACGAAGGGATAACAACTGTCATATTCCTGACTTGGTACAGGCATCTTCTTATGTAGAAAATGGTGGATTAAACCTGGTTTTATAGCTAGTTAAACCTCTCACTTGTATGACAGTCGCATAAAATTCCATAATATTGACAACGATGTGTGAACAAAACAAACAGACAAAATAGGTAAAAATGTCAAAGTAGGAGTACAACAGTCAACATTGTGTTATAATCTTAATCACTAAAATAACAAAGAAATATGTAACAAAGAAACAAAAAAAGGCATACAGACAAGGCACACAAACAAAAATAAGAGACAACAATACAAAAATTTACCATAGCACAATAACACAATGATGGGATGTCAAATGGATATCACCAAAAATAGACTAAACAGTAAAAGTAATATTCAAAAAGACAATTAAAAGAATACTATAACAAGTTATTGAGATGATAAACAACGTCAGTATCCAGAATCTATACTTCAAGACCATCGCGTGTTATTTGTGAAGTTGATACGGAATATTTATTAACAAGGACTTGGTACCTTCCGATGAACTTTTTTAAAAAAAGGACGAGACGTTCTTTGACATACCCCTGGTTCATCAACTTTCTGCTCAGATACTGGTGACGTTTTACAAAGTCTGAGTACATCTTATACAGTAACATGAGTAAAGAAAGTTCGAGCAACCTTAATTTATGTATGCATTTCTTATAAATCGTTGTTACAAAGAAGCGATGTTGGTAGATAGACCGTCCTAATATTTTCACCAAAGACTAATTGACGTACTGTTCAGTTAAGTATTCAATGTTCATGAAAAGAAAGTTTACTGCTCCTGAAGCATTGTATATTATTTATATTACATGAACACCCTGTGACTATTTTAAATAGACAGGTCTGTGAATTACTTGTATACATCGCAAAACAAACACTCTGTGTAACTCAAACTTGATTAAACTACAAATAGAACATAGTTGGTTGGCTCTTACACTAAATGCGACCGTGTATTTTGTGATTTGTTGTTGTTTGAAATACATAATGCGAATGAGAAACCCGTTGTTTAATTTATTTGCAGACATTTACTTGAAAGAACTGACCTAAGAATTTTGGCACTGTACGATTCATTCTCTTTGTAGTTTTTTTTGCTTTCTTTAGTACCGTTCGTTGTACATTCTTGTACTGTTCGTTGTGCAAAAGCCTATCAATATGGTAGAAATATGTACAGTACGGCATGACAAATTTTCAAAGCTTTTTTAAGCGAGTATTAAAACTTTTCAAAAAAAGGTCAACTTTGCCCGATGGAGTTGAAACCTTAGTTTCTTTATAATTTCAAAATTTATAAATGAACAATTGGAGGGAATTGAATGGAATTGCAGAATCAAAACGTCTCTTTAGCCGGCATAATTCTTACGTCTTCAGTTTCATATTTGTAAGATCCATAATCCATTACAATTTAAAACAACAATTTATTGGTAAGGGCTGGAAGACTGATACTCGAGGACGGATAACATTGTCTTTGATTTTTTTGGGGGGTATGACATTTTTTTTTCTCACTAGCAATAAATGTTAAATATATTTTAATAATCTCCAAAACAATTGATTGATAGGCAGTATTTTTATATTTTGTTGGACAGTTGGGCTATCAAGGATAATATCTAGTTCAAGTGATCAAATTTTTATTCTATCAGATTTCAGATTTCTCTTAAATCTACATTTTACGATTTACTACCGGTACTTTAATTAGATTGCAGTACTAGTACCTCATATTACAAACCAAATACATGTATGATCAAATATACCTTATGTCATCTTATGTACTGCTTATTATCCTAGATATCCAAATTATTACAAAGAAATTAAAATAGTATTTCCCTGTGTTTTTTTTTTAATCAGATATTAATCAAAATTGATAAATGGTATCATTTATGCAGTACAGTAACAGATTCAGGAGTGAGAGGTAACGGGGTAGTGTCGTCATACATATGTCGTTGATACAGACAAATAGATGTATCACGTCAAAATCATGATATAACAGGAAATTTTCATATGCACGATCTGAACACAAGAATTTACAGAATAAGCATATTTCTTACTGAATAGAGAAAATGGCCAAAAGAATTACAGAATACAGAAATGTAACCCCCACCCCCCTTTTTCCCCCTAATCCAGACCCTAATATATTATTGTGACGAATAGTTTTGTTTGTTCTATTTAACTGTTTTTATTTTCGAAAAGAATATTTGTACAAGGTGTTGTTAATAAATGTAACGGACAATATATACTATGCCCTCTCAGCCGACCTCGTAATTTTAATTTTATGAAAGAAAGTATTTAAAAGCTTCTCTCCCTGTGCAATATGATTTATTAAACTCATTAGGCAGAGCAATGTTTATGACTACTTGCATAATTGTTTAATCGTATTAAATTCTGTATCAAATTTATATTAATAATAAAAGTTTCAGATCCTTAATATTGAAAACGGGTTAAAATTATTTACTTGCATTAATATTGATATAAAACATCCAGTTCGTTTTTTTGTGTTTTTGTTTTTGTTTTTTTTTTTTTCTTATAGATCTAAGAAAAAAAGCAATTTATTTTCAAAATAGGTGTTTGTTTAGAATATACCATTCCACGGAGATAACATGCTTAACAAATCTCTGCAGTTTTCAACTTTGTTTAATTTTCAAGACTGATATGATTTGGAATAAATTACCATTTAACAAAATTATTTATGGTAACCTTATAAACAAAATTATTTATGGTAACCTTATAATCAAATTTATCTCATATCACACTCTGTTTTGTGCTAAATATTTAGTCTTGCTTGGTTTTCTATCCGTTAACGGGAATTACAAGTTTACGAAGAAAACATTATCACGGCCGGTACGATCACTATCGTTGTGCAATATGTACTAAACTATATAAAAATTAAAAATATAGATAATAAAGAAATATAAAAATCTCAGATATGAGTATAACAAGCTACGGGTATATAACTCGAAGTCGTTAGTTTTGCTTTGTTACGGTGAGACAAATCAGCGTCATAAAATGGGCTCTTTACCGGAGAACCAGTGAGTAGCGCAAAGCTAACAAAACCTGCGTTTCAGGGGTAAGTGCATGGGACCTATTTGTATCATGTTTATATATCTGGTTCTATTGCCAATGTTATTTCATTGATACTGTGTCTATCCAGTCTGTATCTGGATAATATCCATTTATTTTCAAAATGATCAAATGAAGAAAGTGGATAAGACGTATTTACACTTGTATGCAAATTTGTCCGCCATAACGTAAAATCACACAAGTTCCCGTAAAATTTGACACCACAATTTAAAAAATTTGACATCGCAATTATAAAGTGATTGTTGCTTGACGTCAGAAGGTTATTCGGAGCAGATCTAAGGTCATTCGGAGACAAAATTCAGCTAAATACCAAAAGAGTTGAAGATTCTTCTTCGTCTTCTAACATTTTCGGCATCTTGATCGAGAATAAAGCCATCTTAGATATGGTTTAATTCATATTCGCGGAAAAACTACGACCGAGATACGACTGGGTATAGCTGTAGTAAACTACGCCAGGATTTACGTATTATTTACGCTCATCTTAACTTACGACGGCTTTGTGAAACGGCTGTAAAACCTACGATTTATTTACGATGAACGTACGATGACACGTAGTACGTCACTTCCGGTTGCATACGAAAAAGGATCGAAAAAAAAATTTCCCTTGAATTTGACAGTTTTAGGAAATCAATCTTACTTTTCATTGCATTAAAAAATTTCTGAGCCATGAACATATATCTTGAGTGGTTCAAAGCACCATTATTTTTTTATTTGTTGTTTTTATAGAATATTTTGGAAACTTGAGGTTACATGGTTGCTAAAGGAAAAAAGGGTGAAAATTTGATCGGTTAACTTCCAGTGATGGTTATTTTCTTATATGCAATGAAATGTTATTTGAAATTTTGTCTATAATACTGGACAGGATAAAACGTTACTCATGCCAAGTATATCTTTATTTGAAACAAAGATAAATTCTACACAATTTCTTTTAAAAATGCAAATTTAACAAAGACTAATAGGGGAAAATCAATGGTGGTATTACACCTATATAACATTATGAGTTATGCATAAGACAATTGTATCATTTGAGTGAAACAGACATTAATCAGAAATTAAAATGACAGTATTCCAATACAAATAACTAGTAGGCATCTAAGAATTCACTTTAGCTGCTGTTATAAAATTACCTTTTCCGAATAATTTCGATTCATGCTTGGGATCTATCATTCTAGAGGAATCAAACTTGTGCTTTTTAATGTTATCAAAATTGCACTTCTCTATTATCTCTCTAATGAAATCGTCAGTGTGCGAGACATTTATAAACTCGGCTTTTTTTAATCGTTGAGAACGGATGCTGAAACAGAGAGATGAGGACATGTTAGTGGAAGTAATAAAAAATGATTAAGATGGTAAAAAAAATCAAAATAACAAACACAAAGGGATTATCATGTAATACATATCTTCAGAATATAATTGAAACTAGGATAGAAAATAAAATAAAAAAAATACCGAGCTCCAAGCAAAAATCAAAACGGAAAGTCATTTATCAAATGGTAAAATAAAAAATTCAAACACATCAAACGAATGGAAACCAACTGTCATATTCCTGACTTGGTACAGACAATTCCCTATGTAAAAAAATGGTGGATTAAACCTGGTTTTATAGCTAGCTTAACTTTGCACTTGTATGACATTCGCATAGTATTTCATTATATTGACAACAATGTGTTATAGCAAAAAAAACAGACATCACAGGTTTCTGACTTGTATGACAGTCGCATTCAATTCCATTATATTGACAACAATGTAAATTGTAACAAATGATACAAAATGTGTAACCAAACATCTTTCTACAATAGAAAACGGCCAAGAGACTATGTCAATTTAAAAATTTTCTTGTGTTTTCATACCTTTTTTAATGAACAATGTTCATGTAGTGAACCATGTTGGAGGGGAATGTATAATATTAACCTATAATCATATACACGGAAATGAAAACATAAATCTAAAGCTTAAGGCAATACGAATCATGAGAAAGTTTTCAGTTGTACGCATTTATCATTTCCCGTTGCGACATAGAGAAGCAAACACACTACTTTTGTCAAGTCCATGTGTGGATTTTATTTGATGTAATAATGCCAACTATTTATTTTCAATTAAGAACTGAATTGAGTGTAGAAGCTTTGACCGAAGTAAATTTTAGAAAGTTTGCGTTCGAATTTTGCATCCCTATAAGATAACAAAAGAAGCATTCATTTCTTATAATGATGTTATTTTAAAACCATGAAATAACAAGCTATATCAAAATTTTTGTTTGTTTTTCTATTCATGGTTGTGATGCAGTCACAAAAAGCACGTTCTGTCATGAATGTTGCATTTGATTAGGGAATGAAATCTATATTTTGGATTGCTTGTCAATTGTTGGCAGCCAATCAACAGAGTGAATTTTCATGAATCAAACATGTAATTTAGTTATTGCTGAAGACATTGATTGTTTTTATTTTTTTTTTTTTTTTTATCAAAATTAAAAACACATTAAGACCTGACTAAAAGGTCTTTTTTTTTTTATTATTATTTTCGAAAACAAGATTGGAGCTTGAACGTCTTAGGGCGAAGGTATGCTGTCTCTATGATGAACCAAAAAATCATTACTACATACATAATTTATTTATCTGAAATTACTGCAATACGATGGATGGATGAGCGACTTGTTGTTTAACGTTGAGTGGCAATTATTACACGCATAATGATGCTTAGAACATGTTGATCTCAAATGAATATGAACACTGGTTCGACTAGACCGACTAGCTGAACTGTTTAAAGTGCTAGTTTACAATTACAAGGTAAAATCCATGGAAGACATATCACCCTACTTCGAAACATTCTAAGTTTTAAAGAGAATTAAAATTCGTCTGTTTAGGCGACTGTTAGTATCAGACAGCGTATGAATAACTGAATATTGGTGGTCTGAATTCTAAGAACTTTTCTAGTTTCATGCATAAAAGTATGTTAATATGGTTGTTCGGACACTTACTAATTATTTATAACATACAAAATTATTGTATTTTATTGGCGCTTAGTAATCTTCAACAGCGTATTTGAATAAAAATTTCAAACGAATTAAATTTACAACATTACAAACAGTTCTTAGCTCTAATTTAGAAAATGTAATTTAAACTTGTTAAAATGAAGTTAGTATACAATTTGTTAAAGAAAGCTTTTAGAATTCCTTTTTTTTTAATTTGTTTTTTAACTTAGATTTATGATGCATGTCTCTATACATAGTATGCGACGCGTAGCAGTTTATAAGTAGTTGTTCTCATATATGCATTTGATACGGTGCATTTATTATGGATATATTTCAGACTCCATTTATGAAAATCTATAGAGCAGATAATTTTGATTTTTTGTATCAATTTAAAATGTAGATTCAAATATTTTCACTTCAAACGATAACGTAAAACTTCTTCAGAACTTATATATGATGTATTATATACTAGTCAACAAAAGTACCGATACACAAGTTTGAACTTCAATTTATCATAAAATATAATAAATAGGAAAAACTGTTAAATTATCCAATGAAAAACATTCATTTGCAAAGCGGCACTGAAAAAAAAATTGCAAAAAAATAAATTCGCGTATTTGCCTTAAATCAATGGTTTTGATAAGAAAATAACACTGTAAATATTAAACCAATTGGGCAATTATTTACCTTGGTACAGTGTATCCAATTTCATTATATATGGAAAATACATCGCCTTGTATCGTTTCTTTTGTTGACTAGTATAGTTCTGTATCAGCGAAAGAGAAGCCAAGGTAAAGTGTTTATCTCTTCTTTACAAATACGTATACAATTGAATCTCGATATTTATCATGTTTATAATAGTTAACGGTGTTTTTCTAACAATGACGTTCTACCTCCATAAGCCTGGAAATGTCATGGCGGGTCATATATATGCATACTTTGTGAGTTAAAGTCTGAGGTAATATATCAATAAATTCCGTAAAAATAGCATTTATTGCTAATACAGTCAACTCTATTTTCTCTAATAATTTGTCCAGATCCAGATCTATATGTAGGATAAAATTTATCCTTTCCTATGACACGCCACCATTGCATACATATATCTTGGACAGTTAAGCCAATCCACGTCACCGAAAAAGCAAAGTTTTCGGTTTCGGTCTAAATCTACATCACATACTAATAAAACGTCATAAGAGCTGTTCTCCTAATGCTTGTAGTGTAAAGGTGCGGTTGGCTTGCTTTCTTTGTTTGTATGAATGTTTGCTTAAGCACTGTAATTAAGATTGAGCAAACATTTATATAAATAAAGCAAGCAAGCCAACTAAACCCTTAAACTACCAGCATTAGGAAAAAAGCTCTAATGGATGCATCTTAGATAAGAAAGAGCGTTCACAAAACGATCTTCATTTCACGATTAAGTGAGTGGTAACGTTTTCCTCTCGCACAAACAATTGTCTTACATTTGACGCTTGGATGATTGGATAATTGATATTTCTCATGCCATTGTGTATGCATAAAAAGTATAATCACAAAAATACCTAACTCCGATGAAAATTCAAAACGGAAAGTCCCTAATCAAATGGCAAAATCAAAAGCTCAAACACATCAAACGAATGGATAACAACTGTCATATTCCTGACTTGGTACAGGCATCTTCTTAATATGTAGAAAATGGTGGATTAAACCTGGTTTTATAGCTAGCTTAACCTCTCACTTGTATGACAGTCGCATAAAATTCCATTATATTGACAACGATGTGTGAACAAAACAAACAGACAAAATAGGTGAAAATGTCAAAATAGGGGTACAACAGTCAACATTGTGTTATAATCTTAATCACTAAAATAACAAACAATTATGTAACAAAGAAACACAAAAAGGCATACAGACGAAGCACACAAACAAAAATGAGAGACAAGAATACAAAATTTACCATAGCACAATAACACAATGATGGGATGTTTAAGTACCGAGCCACGTCAAATGGATATCACCAAAAATAGACTAAACAGTAAAAGTAATATTCAAAAAGACAATTAAAAGAATACTATAACACGTTATTGAGATGATAAACAACGTCAATATCCAGAATCTATACTTCAAGACCATCGTGTGTTATTTGTGAAGTTAATACGGAATATTTATTAACAAGGACTTGATACCTTCCGATGAACTTTATTTAGAAAAAGGACGAGACGTTCTTTGACATACCCCTGGTTCATCAACTTTCTGCTCAGATACTGGTGACGTTTTACAAAGTCTGAGTACATCTTATACAGTAACATGAGTAAAGAAAGTTCGAGCAACCTTAATTTATGTATGCATTTCTTATAAATCGTTGTTACAAAGAAGCGATGTTGGTAGATAGACCGTCCTAATATTTTCACCAAAGACTAATTGACGTACTGTTCAGTTAAGTATTCAATGTTCATGAAAAGAAAGTTTACTGCATCTGAAGCATTGTATATTATTTATATTACATGAACACCCTGTGACTATTTTAAATAGACAGGTCTGTGAATTACTTGTATACATCGCAAAACAAACACTCTGTGTAACTCAAACTTGATTAAACTACAAATAGAACATAGTTGGTTGGCTCTTACACTAAATGCGACCGTGTATTTTGTGATTTGTTGTTGTTTGAAATACATAATGCGAATGAGAAACCCGTTGTTTAATTTATTTGCAGACATTTACTTGAAAAAACTGACCTAAGAATTTTGGCACTGTACTAATCATTCTCTTTGTAGTTTTTTTTTGCTTTCTTTAGTACCGTTCGTTGTACATTCTTGTACTGTTCGTTGTGCAAAAGCCTATAAATATAGTAGAAATATGTATGGTACGGCGTGACAAGTTTTCAAAGCTTTTTTAAGCGAGCACTAAAACTTTTCAAGGAAAATTCGCCATAAAAATACGTTATATTCATAGATGTTCTACTCCAGTATATTTTCGGATCCATGACACACATAGGAAACTCACCAAAAATATTTGAATATGCATGATATGAACGTGTATCACCTTAAGGCGATGTGACGCATATCACCCTGACCTTCGTGTGAGCTTGACCTTTGACCTCAAGATCAAAATACTGGATTTCTAAGAAACTGGATTGCAATCAGGCGCTCCTGATAAGTGAGCTTCTCTAGCTCCAGTAAGATCACGTCAAACTAATACAAAATTCAGGTTGTTTTAATCTTCAATATGAAATGTAAGAAATGTCAAATAGTTTTAGTAGTTGCAAATGCTTGCTAACAAAAAATAAAAGATAGGTATTTTATGGAAAGCATGATAATTTGCGGGCGGGAATTTGAAGGCCGCCGAATAATTATTTTAATGCATTTCTTATGGGAAAAATAAAACTAATCCGGGGTTCACTGCGGCTTTCCATAGTATTTCAATATAAACACCTAATTATGTTCTCGATGTTTTACTAACGAACGGCACAGAACTATGACGAAAACACGCAAAGAACGGTACACAACGCACAACGTCCGGAATCAACCATACGTTGGTTATACCCGTGTATATTCAAGTAAGCATCTACGACTAGCTTCCATTTCAAATTGTAAATATAATCAATATTAAAGTCATTAAAAGACTATTTTCAGTTGTTGCATGTCGAATTTTCATATGAAACAACTGAATGAAAATTCATCGCACCTCCAAAAATTGCACATTAGAAATGATCCCACTTACAGTGATAATGCATCGCATTTATAGTTAAAATGAATCGCATTCAGTAATCAATATTATGGATTCAGCTGCTTTAATTACACTTTTTTTGGACTTTAATCCTGTTATTATACATTAAAAAGTGATATTCTAATGAAACTGTGTTTAAACAAACATTCAAATCAATTATTTTTTATTTTCAAAAAGTAAACAAACGCAGTTTTTCCCATCATCCTTTATTCTACAATAGACATACTCGCATACGACAGTGAGAATGAACTAACTGGATAAAATTAAGAATAAGGTAAAACGAATGAAATGTTCAACTGGTCGTTATCGGAACTGGTTCATTGATGTTAGCGATGCAAATCAGTCTATACATTCGTAAGCATCGGTATTTTCCTCCTAAATCACGATCTTGCACGAGTTAACAAATCTTGACGTATCACAAGTTTGAGCTTTCTAAAAAGCTGTGGACTGCTTCGCTCTATCCTAATTTAAGGTAATAAGTGTGCATGTGGTTGTTGATTTTGTATTGGATATGTGGTATTTTTAGATATTAATTGATATCAAATGGATTTACTTTAAGAGTGTGCGTTATACACCCATACTTTTAAAATATTGTTCGATTTACTTGTTGAAAATTAAAACATTTACAAATAGACACGATTCTGGAGATGTGCCTAGATTGGCAGAAGTTATAAAGTACAGATAATGCATTTTTGTAAACATTGTATAGGAACATTGTTTAGCAAAACAAATCGTGCATATTGCAGATTAACAAAGCAAATAAACACGTATTAATAATTGATATTTCAATATTGAATTGCAGTGTGCAATATATATATGCATAATAAAACAAACATGAATTAATGACAGTTGATCGGAACTGAAATACACATAGTTAATTTTCCGGCATTTGATGTCTTATCCTGAGACGAGAAAAGTCTGTAATTCTTTATCTCATTTAAGCCAATAGCTGTTGCTGTATCTCAGCTGCATCATAAAGCAACAAATCAGAATCTATATGTGATAAGTAATTATTTCAAGATGGCGTGTATATCGACTGAAACTAAAAGCTCCGCACCGTGATGCGAAGCAATTACATCCACCATTGCAGACAAGATTAACCTTACATCCATGCATCCTTGCATTGTGTCAGCAATGATTACACATTACAACACTAATAAAACAGTTCGTGACAGAGGTCAGACCAAGATACCCATTGAGAACAAAAAGCTCTGCAATAGTGGAAAAAAAGAAAACAAGTTAGAAATGTCATGCGTCCGAAGCGCTATCACCCTGGATTTATCTTCATCATTTACGCTCAGAGCCGAATATTTGAAAGCCTAGGATGCAAAAGAACAGAAACAGTAGAAGAGCTATATGATCAAAAGGACATAAAACAAAATAGCCGAATCAGTCGAAGGTCAACTTTGCCCGATACTGTCATACGGCAACTGTCATGCATGGTTCTGAAATGGTGTCTACGTAACCGCTTTGATTGATTGATTGATTTTTTTTTTTTTTTTAATTCCAGTGGCAAATATTCATGCATCATTGCATGTTCAGTCTGAGAACAAATTTATAATATATACAAAAGGTAGGTCCTGTAATAGACCTTAGCGCTATTTGGAAATCTGCGACACTTGAACTATTTACGTCATACAACAATCACTTTTTTTTTTGACGTCAAAATTTTACGAGAACCTTTGCGATGTCCAATAATAAGCGATAAGGTGTATAGAGGCCGTCCGGGATGAAGATTGGAAAATTTGGACAGTTACTTGAAAACGAGGGCGTATTAGACAGGGACAGCATTTTTTCATTGCAACAGATCACCTACGGATCCCAAAATGTGCCGATTTGAAAAGACCAAAAGTGATCATATTTCTATTCCCCAGTCATTCCTGTGCATGATTGCGATTCAGATGATAACTGACTGTAATTGAAGACAATAAGATGTATTTGTTCTTTTTATAATTCCATGGTCTCTTATTATAAGGTATATATTATGTCTTCCGTAATTTCTTATTCAATATGTGTCGTAAATCATTGGTCTACTTGTCCGTCAATGTTAACGGGAGTGGAAGTATATAATTAACAGATTATGATATGTCATTTATCATTTATTTTTTGAATAGCATCCCGAGAAACACATATAAGCCGGAGAGCCGAAGGATCAGTTTCCAATGCACATGTATATAACAAAACAAGGCAAAAGATGAGCTTGTTATTACAACAATTGCAACTGTTTTATTAACTCTGTCCAATGATTTAACAGTAATTTCCAAATCAAACCCCATATCAACTTCAAACCCATATTAATATTGATAATTCGTAATTGTATGCAAATTGACATTTATTAACTTGGTAGTATATGTATATAATTTAATTTTGGATCTAACGCGTCTTCTGATTGGCTGACGTTGTTTTGTTTATCAGCTCATAGACATAATTTTGTCATGGGACCGTGACGTCATCAACGTTTTTCATGGTTTACTCCGGTTTAAAATGGAATTTAGAATTAAATTATAAGAAATGACTGTAATATTTTTCTGTCTATTCGAAATAACATCAAAATGTGGTGCACACTTTAAAATAACCCGTTACGCGGGTTATTTAGTGTGCACCACATTTTGATGTTATTTCTTCATAGACAGAAAAATATTACAGTCATTCCTTAAATGTATTATATTCAGATGGAGGTATGAAAATGCAACTTGCTTTTATCCTTTGAATTTGAGGCTTAAACCAAAAGCTCTTTTCATTTTAAGGTCTTTTCATTATCAATGTCACAACATGTTATAGCCTCACATATAAGTTTAGTGGCTAAGCAAATGATATCATAAATGTCGGTGATTTAGAGACAGTTTAACTTACGCGTCAAACGTTAACGCTACTTTGAACGCCGTTTTCATTTATCAATTGTTAACGTCATTATATGTTTTGTTAACGTTGTTCTATTGTTATGTAATATGTTATTATATAGAGTTGAAATTACACAATCAAACGAAATACACGTTGTTTACTGCCTGTCCAGACATTGATTTTACCCATCCGTCACTTTGGTGCTTTGACCAGAGGATATAATGACGAAAAAGTAGCCCATTAGAGTGGGCCATCGAGGAGCCGCAAGAAGATTAATTTCAAAGATTGAAGACGAGTTAGAGAATCCAACAACACAACGCGACGAAGTCGAAAGCTTATGTGAATCCTTGAAGAAGAAGAGGGATATTCGTATGCCACTGGACAGTGAAATTCTAGAGGTGATAACAGAGGAAAACATAGAAGCAGAGATAGAAGACTCAGATCGGTATGTTCTATATATAGAACGTATTTTGACAAAAGTACGCAATTCATCAAGCTCACAACAGAAAAAACAAATCAAATGAGACTAGCTCTAATCAGAACTTAAATCTAAATGCAGCAGATTTTGTTTTTATCAACTCCTCAATCAACAATACATGATAAGCAAACATTAACAGACGTGCTAAAGTTTACGTATATGCAAAATCAAATTCATGGTATAGCCGCGCAATGTATCGCCGGATTACCACTCACAAGTGGCACTGTGCAAATCATTATCAAGCCGTAGCAATACTGAGAGAGAGGTTTGGTCAAAACCACAAAATCACGAACGCCTATATACAAAATTTGATTGATTTGCCTTCGCCGAGGTCAAACGCAGACAGTTTGAGAAACTTTTCCGACAGAATTGAGTGTAGCATACGCGGATTAGAATCTTTAGGAACCAGCGAGAGCACATTTGGAACCATTCTTACGCCTATTATATACAATAAGCTGCCGTCCGATGTACGGAAAAACATAACCCGAGACAGCGGAAACGACGACTGGGACATCGAATCATTGAGAGTAGCAATAAAGAGGGAAGTATGCGTACAGGTCGCAGGACAATCTATATGTCCAAATAATGAAGAATTAGGAATTTTACCGACCGCTTCGTTTATTGCCGGAACAATTAACGTAAAGAACCAAAAACAGTCGATGATGACACGTAAGAAATGCTTATTTTGTGAAGAACCGCATCATCCGAATACTTGTTAAAACGTAAAAGATGTTGAGAAACTCAAAGAAATCGTAAAGCAAAAAAAGGGTATGTTTTAACTGTTTAAGAAACCACAGAGTAGCTGACTGTAGATCTGAATTTAACTGCCGACAGTTCGGAAAGAGACATCACACGAGTATACATGTACATACCACAGAATCAAAGAGCTTGACAGCAAACGAGAATAGCACACACAAGACCGTAGCACATACTGCCGTAGAGGAAACGCCACTAGAGCCGACCGCATCATTGCTTTCTACTGTTACCGCACATACAGATGTTTTACTGAAAACTGCCGTAACACCAGTTTGGTCCGATAATCGATCCATCATGACGAATATCTTACTTGACGAAGGAGCGCAGAACTCATTTATTAATTAAGATTTAGCGCGCAAATTTGAAATTGAGTCCACCGAAAAGATTGCACTTAAGATGTCTGGATTTGGGGTAAAAGAAGGACAGGTTCGCCATCTTAAGAAAGCAAAACTAGCTATTGAAACAGTTGATGATAACAAAATAGAAATTGAAGTAATCATTGTACCAAATATTGCCGCTCCTATTCATATGACATCACGGAGGAAATCAAAGCACAGCCTTACTTACATGGATTACGACTCGCACATTCGATATCCGCAGAGGACAAATTCAACATATCCTTGTTGATTGGCGCAGATTATTACTGGTAAATAGTTGAAGACGAAATACTAAGAGGAAATGGACCGACCGCAGTAAAGTCTAGAATTGGTTATCTCTTGTCGGGACCCGTACTAACTAAGAACGGAAGTAGTTCAAAACAATCTGCCATGATGAACATTTTGACTGATCACAGAGCTGTTGCTTGCAATTTGGAAAAGTTTTGGAGCTTAGAATCGTTGGGAGTTTCAGGAAGTGATAACATAAAGAGCCAGTCGGAAGTTGTAAGAGAATACGGAGAAAAGTGTATCAAATCCGAAAATGGAAAGTACACAGCTAAATCACCTTGGGAACAAGACTTCCGTCCGCTACCACATAAAAAGGAATTGGTTAAACAAATGACAGAAAACGTTATTAGGCATAGCAATGAGTGTTTACGTAATTTTCAAATTTAATATTTTTCTTATTTGAGAGATAAATCTATTTTAGTTCATTCCACATTCCACTATACTTCACAGCTAATGGACATTGCATCTGGTGGCCCCGAGTATGTCGGTGATTTAGAGACAGTTTAACTTACGCGTCAAACGTTAACGCTACTTTTAACGCCGTTTTCATTCATCCATTGTTAACGTCATTATATATTTTGTTAACGTTGTTCTATTGTTATGTAATATGTTATTATATAGAGTTGAAATTACACAATCAAACGAAATACACGTTGTTTACTGCCTGTCCAGACATTGAGTTTACCCATCCGTCACAATAAATGCTGCCTCTATGAGAATACGCCAACAATTGTGATATTTCATTTTGGGTCGTACATGATGCACATCATTTATTATTAGGATTGGCAAAAATAAAAACCTGATTTCATAGTTGTACACAATAGTATATCTGTGTCTTTTGTTTTCTGTGATCGAATAGTTTCCAAATTCTTTTCTATACCATGTTTCGCGATGTTGGGACCCGACATAAATGTTTCCTCTCCTAGTCGAGTAAGCGGATAAATCACCAAACCGGATTTGAGAACGCTGAAAAATAAACAAGAACAAACTTGAAAAAAAAACAAATACATATGATGTGTATGAGCTTCTGACAGCTGTTAATGTTGAATACCACCGACATAAAATTTGAATAATAACGGCATAGTTTTACGAACAAACATTTCTGGGGAAAACATAGGAGTCAAGATAATACGCGGGAATACAACAAAAACATGGCTAAAAGAATAAGACGAACAAACGTCTCTAAAGCACTATACTAAAATAAAACAATTGAGCAGCACAAACCAAACCAAAAACCCGGGGTGAGCTCGTGTGTTCTGGAGGAGATGACATAATGTCGTTTGAGTTTTGGAAGCATGACGTATCCAGTCTGATTTAAAAGTCCTTAACATGTTTTAGTTGGAATGAATTAATGACAATGACTATTGCCAAAATAACAAGACCACAAATATTGATTTTTCATACGTTTGTCCTCCCGTGGACATACACATTTCAGTGGTTCTTTACACAATTATTTGGCAAAATCTTCAGCCTGTTCTCTTTCCAACGTGTTGTCGTAAGTGTCCAATGCTGGTCTTAAAGACATGAATTTCGATGCACTTTCATGAAGTTTCCAAAGCCGCTTTTATTGATCATTAATTTACCTTAGTCCTCAGCGTTTTTACAGATAATTATTCGAAACTCATATTATATGCATTCTATTTGAAAAAGAGAATTTCAATTTTATTCTCTTTTTTCAATGTTTTCTATTTGTGTGACCAAAATATTGAAACAAACATTTTATTGGCATGATTGTAACAAATTTATTTGATGATGCCATCAAATAACACTACACACAGAAAAATCTCCAGATATGAACACTTTTTGTTTTAGTTGTACAAGAAACGTAGAAATTGTTTGTTAATAAGTATTGTGGAAATTTCCCCACAAAGTTGATAACCAAGCAGATATCAATAGACTCGGGAAATTTCTCAAAAAAAGATGATAACAAACAAAAAATCAATAGAATGGGGAAATTTCCTGAAAAAGACGATAACGACAAAGAAATCAATAGAATGGGGAAATTTCCCCACACAGTTGATAACCAAAAAGAAATATGTAGACTGCGGAAATTTCCTCACAAAGATTATAACCAAATAGTTATCAGTAGACTGGGGAATTATTCCCACAGAGATGATACAGTCCTTGGATGGTGTAAACTTCCCACTAACACCATACACCATTACACCATTCACCATACACCATTGCACCATACACCCTGTGCCATTACACCATACACGTTACACCTTTGCACCATACAACTTACATATTACACCATAATGCAATTTAATTTCAAAGAAAGCGTGCGACTACAAAATTATTTATTTATTCTAAAAAAACGAATTTTGATCACAATATTGTAAATTAATGTATAAAATTAAAAATCAGTTCTTATCAATATTTTGCATAGTTTTAAATGTCGTACACCATTCATTCACACCATTCCCGATCGCACGTTACACCATTACACCATTCCCTTTGCACCATACACCATAGCACCATACACCTTCTACCATTGCACCATATGCCATACACCATTACACCATACACGTTGTTTTGGAAATAAACACCAATCAATCAATCAATCAATCAATCAATTTAATCTGGTGAATTTCCCCGTCTGTTTGAAAAATTGTACACCCTCTGGTAGACCATGAAAAAAAATTGACACATTTGATGTGAGTTTATAATCTTGCATAATGTGGTTTTAATTTCAACTGTTCAACATTTACAGCAAATATTATAAAGCAAACCAAATAAAACAGACTTAAATAGAAAATAAGCTCTTTCAGTTCTTTGGTGTCCTCATACAACAGCAATATATCATGCCTTGAGTTGGAGTATTCTTTTCCTTTCCTGTAAATAGATAAATTGGTGATACAAAACGTTGCTACATGTACCAGACAGTGTGACGTTACGTTATTATTATGACATATAAATATGCTTGCTATCTTTACACGGTTAACTACATTGCATGTCTCAATGAAACGTGTTTCTAATACTTTTCTGTTATCGTCATTTTGACGTTGATATCTATAAAATGAGAAGATTGTACTTGCATAGGGCAATTTTGATATCATTGAGAAAGAATACGAGCCCCTTTACAGTAATTCTGATATTTGAGTATACAACAAATTCTGAGGAGGCTTGCGCGAACTAGAAGTTCAGTTTTAAAGTATGTATAGAATCATTCTGTCAACGCTGTGTTAACCCGGACAAATTCAAACTCGATATTTGATTCATAAAAATTAGGACAATACAAGCATTTCAAAAAAGATGTGGAATCCTGTCTAATTTAGAAAAGATGGAATTTAAGTCTATACAGTAACTTTCTTTCACTTGCAGTATATTTACATATTTGCCAATTTGCATTCTTTTTTTGGCGGCAGAAATATCCTTAAAAATTAGTTAGTTTATTTCCTTACCAATTGATTACGCTTGAGCATTTGCAATAAATAGGAAAAATGGGTTAAACACACTCACGATTTTGTTACGACACTGTACGGTATAATAGCGTTATAGAGTATAGAAGTTTTGGTGACGTTACAGTAGACATCAATAACGTCGCCGAATATTTTTTATTTTTTCCGCTAAAAAACAAACTTCCACAGGATATAGCTTGAAAACAGATTATTTACAGATTTGAACGACTTTCTTGCGTGTTACTGATGTTGTGTTGATTTCTCATTATGTTCTGTATGATTTTTAAATTAGTTATCATTATTTAATATTCAGCAGAATACTCCAGTGAAAATATAACCCGAATAATTCAGTCGTTATATTCCGCTAATCTACGATTACTGTATTAAGTAGGAGAGATCGATTATGGGGAGGGACTGAATTATTCGAAGTAGTGAGAAAAGGGCACCTATCATTTTTTTTTTTTATCACTTGAATATTTTTGTTTTACTAGAAATGCATTCTAAAAAATAAACTGAAAAAATATTGAAAATAAATCTTTATTATTCTGTTGCCGATAACAAAATCATTGAAATATATATAAAAATAACAAGAACAATTTTCAGTGGTGTCGTGGTAGCATGTTTGCCTCGAGTACGGGAGGTCATGGGTTCGAAACCTTGGTCAAAAACAAAAACTTTAAAAGTGGTATTAACTTCGACTCCGCTGAGTAAGCATCATTAGGGAGTAAGATAAAAAAACTGGTCTGCTCGGAATCAGAATAAGGTGTCCGGCTAGGGTGACATGTCAAGAGGCGGATTTTACCCGAGCACTCCTTGAGGAGCTACTTTTATGGTTAATGAAAATGATTTACATGTTCCACTCCAAACGTTGCCTAGTTAGGGCATTTAGGAAAGATTAAATGAAAGACCTCATTTGGAAGTATCTAAAGTATTTAAAGGTGACCAACAGAACTTGTTATCATTTGCACATTTATTCACTAGTTACGGTTTTTACTACTGAAACTGTCATTTTAAACTGAACAACTCTTAAATGCCTGAATTAACCGCAAGGAAAAATGTCAAGACCCTTTTCAGTTGTCCAGTACATGTTCAGTACACTGGCTACCTCGAGCGATAAAGTATAGATCAGTACTGGTTCAGGTAATTAAGAAAAAACGCCTTGCATTCAATTAAGTAGAGTTAAGTACGTTTTAGATCATGTCAGTTCATCGATAGAATTGTTGTCCAGTAGTGTTCAGTGTATCAAAATAATATACGGGTTGCCCTTTGGTAAGCAGAGAGTCAATTAAAGGAAATCGAAATAAATAAAAAAATATTGATGAATAATTAAAGACCATTAAATAAACACATAAATATAAAACGACACAATCGGCAACTGTTTAGGATACACGTTTTGTAAACATGTGTTTCATTTTTATAGATTTATAAAAATAATAACTGTTATAATATTCTTCAGTAACCAAATGAAAAATATAATGTCTTTTAATATTGTTACGCAATATATATATTGAAAACTGTATATCGATCATTTTACAAATGTTAGAATGAAGTAGAATCCCGATATCTTCCGAAAATATCCACGATACGATTTCGCGCCATTTGTCATTTGAGAATTATTTGCAGTGTCGTTTGAAGTAACGTAAGTACATTGTTTGAAAACGTTTTGACAGTTTTGATGTATTTGCATACATTTCTAGTGTAGAAGAGTGTTTGTTGGTGAAACAACTCCTTGAATGATCATTAAATGTTGAAACCGATGGCCAGACCAAGCATTTTTATAAAAAAAAAGGGGGGTTGGTTATACAGCTCTTCATTGAAATCCATGTTCTTCGTCCTTTACATTTAAAGACAAATAAGCTATGTTCCATATTTTAAAATTAGTTTTAAGCATACCAGAACTTCTTGGATGACAAAGAAAGGTAAGAATTGGACAACACGAGCCCCATTTAAAACCGCGTTGATCACAGCAGCTTATGAAGACTAAGCAGATCCTGCTTCCGCAATGGTACCCACTGTGTTGCGCATGGCAGATAAAAATTCCGTAACAAGTTGTATTCAGTGATGTGATAATCGTGAAAAAGATGACGGGATTGAGCAAAAGAGAACGAGAAACTAAATTCTAACAAAACACTAAGAGAAAACAACTTTCGAACCCAACAAAAAACACTTTAAGATGCAGATTCACAGGAGGCAACTCCTTCTTCACTACTTCTGGTGGCCACCTGAAACTTCGTAAAACACTATAAGGTCATTCTTCTATCAGAGAAGCATAACCCTCACGCATGATATATGTACCAAGTAGGTATAGCAAAGAAACAAACACCGTACAAATTCCTGTTGTTGGAAGTCTCACAAATCAAAACAAAGAAAGACAAAGTACTGCATCCGACATAAATGCAATTTCTTAAACGCATTTTGAACTTGACAAAACTTAAATTAAAGTAAAGATACAATAATGAAAAGTCTCTAGATAATTGACCGAAACTAAATATTAATTTAAGAAGTAGTGCCTACAGCAATCCAACCTTAAATCTGTTTATTGTTTGTTTTTCGTTCATTGTTTTGATAAAAGTTAGGCCGTTAGTTTTCTCAACCGAATTGTTTCATATTTTTCATGCTGGGGCTTTTTATAGCCTGCTATATGGTATGGGTTTTTTCTTACTGTTGAAGGCCTTACGGTTACATTTAATTGCTTATATCAACTTTATGTGAACCTTGGTCTCATTGCCAAAAAAAATGGTTTCTTATTTTGTTTATGTTTACGCACATTTCACGATTAAAAATCTAATCATGTTTTGAAAATAAACTAGCTGAGTAAATTAAGTTAAAGATATGTTTGACATGAATTATAACATAAACGGTACTAATTTTTCTGCAATGACGTATGTTTTTCTTGATACTTGACAAACACAAGATGTAACATTTACTCCTTATTAATTCTTCGTTTATTGAAACTGTTATGCAAGGAACAGAAACTTGCAAAGATGTATAAGTTTTGACCTTTAAATCATAATAGTTCAAACGCTTAAGATGTCTATAGTTTCGATACATCCTTCCATAATTAATTCTTTTGTATATCTGATTCCATAAATTCAGGTGGACTCCAAATGAATCAAGGTAACTGTTAAAACCGGTACAGTAAAGTGAATTACCAGGATGAAGGACAAACAAGAGTTGTAATTAGTTTATTAGTTATTAAAATAATATAATAGGAACATCTTATTACACAGAGGAGAACGTTTTGACATTTTAATCATGCATATAGTTAAGATTTTGTTCCATACGTTTAAACCCACAATGTTGAAATGGACAATATATTGGTATATTTAATACTTAATAAGAACTTGTAAAGCCATGAACCGGGATTAAAGGGATTAAAGACGAGATAGTATACTGCCACCATTAAACAATGTATTTACGAATGACAATTTTGTTCTTGCAATAGTTTTTCAATCAACCTCCAAGAATTCCTATACATGCAGCAGTTATGGTCCTTATCAAATTAACTTAGATAAGAGTAGACATTGATTTTTTAGATTCGAGCGTCACTGATGAGTCTTTTGTAGACGAAACGCGCGTCTGGCGCAAATACAAAATTTCAATCCTGGTATCTATGATGAGTTTATTTAATAGGCTTTATGGTAATATTCTGATTAGCCAAACGGAAGTCCTGAGCACAAGTATTTCATCAGAGCATGAACAGCCTAGGTGAGCATACTACCATTCCTTAGTTTATCGTTTGATAAAATATAAAAAATAAAGGCTATAATAAAATTAAACAAAATTATTACCCGTCTAAAAGAAGATAGATAATTGATAATTGAATCCTCGTATTTGAGTCTTCATCTATATCTAGTCTAGTCGATAAAATCTTTTTCATTGCAAACTATGACATCCATGTCGTAGGGTAAGATACTTTATTGTCAATGAATACCAAAGAAGGTCCGATTAGCAGAACAGATTACGTAGGGTGCATGGAGAAGCTAAAGAGTGTGTCGAAACTGTACATAAAGTGATAGGTAAACATTTACAAGACTTTTCTTTAAAGGAAATCCAGGGGTGATCTCGGAAGCTATGGAAGATTAAGCAGACCCTGCTTCCATAGTGGCAACCGTCCTAATGCTCGTAGCAAGTAAAACTTCGGTGAAAAATTGCTTTCATAAACGAAAAAAAGAAGACGGTATCGACGGTATTGGGAAAAAAAAACAGTAACGGACTACAATTCTAACCTAACACTTTACAAAAATTAATAAGGTCAGAAGACAGCTCCTTATTTACTAATTGTGTTATCATCTTCAAAATTGAAAATATGCTTGGGTCATTCTTTTGTCTGAAAATTAAAACTCTCATAGGTATGAGATTAGTGTACGCAAAGCTACAGCAATCACCATAGGAATGACAGTTGTTTAAATATCATGGATTTAAACAAAGAATTAAATTAATTCATTTGTGTTCTACGCCACTATCAGCTCTATTGGCTATCGTGGCGGTCATTTTTTATTAGTGGAGAAAGCCGGAGAGAACCAACGACCATCGGCCGTAAAACTTGTCTTTGTCAACTAAGATTGTAGTCGAGAGCATCTTCCACGTGTGTGGTTCGAACACACAACCTCGGGGTCGTCGGGCTAATTATTGCATCCAATATGTATGCATTTTCTTGAACGCATTTCAAACTTGATGAAACTTAAAATAAAGTAAAAATACAATAATGAACAGTCTCTAGACTATTGACCGAAACAAAATATCAATTTGTAGTGGAATTTTAGAGGTAGTGCCTACAGCAATCGTACCTTAAATCTGTTTAATGTGTAGTCTCTCTATTTTTGTAAAGTTCAATCCAATTTGAAAATCACCTTCAATAAAACATCCTTTAGACATTCATGATTGACTGATTGACTTCGTATCTACGAATTTATACATCCCACATAGTCAAATGGAGGCCCACTTTAGCAAGGGTTTTACTGACTAAGCGGGAGAAAATCCAGTGATGACTATATCTTTATATCAAAACAAACACATTGGGTTATTTACATGTTGATAAATTATACAGAGGATCTATACTGATGCGATTGATAATTTTTACAAATTGATTTCTAAACGTGATTGCGTATGTGATGGTAATTGCAGACCAGCCAGTTACTGCAACAAAACGATATCATAAACAGAAATGAGTGATAATCAATGTTATAATTAATGTTCGTAGATAAAGTTAACATCACACTTCTTCATTTCTTCTCTGTAAATTTCATCAAATTTCTCATTTTGTGCTACAGTAAACCAGTTCTTCCAGTCCCCTATAAGACCTGTTAAACAAGAGAGTAAAAATTATGTTACAAAATAAATTTACCCTGATACGGTATTGCTTTAAATGGCTATGTTGTAGAAGGACGTCATATTGAAGAAAGGTAAAACATGAGTTAAACGAGTTTGAATAAACATTTCAGTAATGTTTTGAATTACATTTGTATGGCGATAAAAAAAAAATATGACAACTTATCTATTCTGGAATAGACCATCACTTCCCGGTTTGGTTTAATCAAAGGAGTAGTAAGCAGTACATCACATGTCCTTTCAGACAACTGTGTTGTTTTTGAATGAAGTTCTATAGTATACTATTCACGATATAATTTGTCTTTTTCATTATAAACATTAACTTGTGTATACATGTATATCGAAACATTTTATAAACAACCTTTTGAGAACGGTTATTGTTCTTATGTTGACATGGTTAATAAAAGATTAAATCAAATCTATATCTGTTATGCTCTATTGTGTTGGTGAACTGTTTCATTGGTGCTCTATCTCCCTTTACGCAACTTCTGAAAAATGGTTTTAAAGGACGAGGTATGACAAGGGCCTTATTTGCCTTAATTCTTTACTAAAAGAACTTTCATTTAAGAGTTAACCATGTTAACGTTACTGACTAGTTGAAGTTATACAAAACACAAAACAAAAACTAGGTACTTTGTAATCCATGATGTCTCAATAAATGTATATGTAACGTCATGAGAAAAGTCCCGTCTGTGCGTATGCATGAATAAAGATGGGCGGAAGGACATTAACGTCGGGGTAAGGCCTTTATTTTTGTGGGAATTCGGGATTGGGCAATGCTTTATTTTTTCTGGAATTCGAGATGACACCCCCGTGACCCACTCCTACCACCTCTCAATTTCCAAATAATGATTGAACATGTATAAGACATATGCAAGTACCAACTAGATAATTTACCACGATGTTTGAACAACAACTCCCATGTACGAACATTCGTTGTACGCGCATGTCCTGAATATTTCACACTCTCAAATTTGTTCCAACATATGCAATGCTTGTCATATTTTGTAGATCATTAAATTAAATTTATGCTTTCTTTCCACTATAGATTCTCGGTGTATATTGATATTATGTAGATGACCTATGTTTTGAATATTGCTATATCTTATCAATAGTCTGTTTACCGATGTTAAAATCTCATAAATCCGTTGAAAAGACAAACCATGCTGAGCGAACCGAATGATTTCCAAACTAGTAATAACCGACCGTTCAGCCATAAAACTTATTCAGTACTCGGAGTGCAAAGTTTGTGCTCGAAACATCAATTCCGGTATATTTTGATTGGTTGATTTTTAAGTCTGAGTACGATAATCGTTCGCGAAAGTTTTTAGATTGTAAGCACGGATGCATCGACAGGGTTCACGTCTCCTGCCATGCGACTCCACACTTATTCAAAATGTCCCAATCTGGAATAGGGCACAACCGGTAAAATTACAGATCAGACGACTACTCTGGTATCCAACGAGCTAAGAACTATAAAACATGTCGCTAGTTAGGCGTATCAGTTTACCAATTCGTGACAGTGATTGTACAATTATAAAGTGTCATTTCAGTCGTTCTTCCTCAGAAATCTGTTTGAGTTCCATTCCAGAACAAAGTTGACCTTGTAGGAAATTGGCTGTTCTGTTTAGGTCCTTTTAGGTCATCTAGCTCCTAACGTTTTAGTGTATGTATAAAATTGAGAATGGAAATGGGGAATGTCAAAGAGACAACAACCCGACCACAGAACAGACAACAACAGAAGGTCACCAATAGGTCTTCAATGCAGCGTTCAGGCGTCCTTAAGCTGCCCCTAAACAAATATATATACTAGTTCAGTGATAATGGACGTCATACTAAACCAAATTATGAAACTAAAAGTAAAAAATACAAGATAACAGCCAGAGGCTCCTGACTTGGGACGCAAAAATGCGGCGGGGTTAAACATGTTTATGAGATCTCAACCTATACCTCTAGCCAATGTTAAACGCATAACAATACGCACATTAAAAGTCAGTTAAAGAGAAGTCCGAGTCCGATGTTGTACAAAAGAAAATAAACAAAATGACAATAATACATAAATAACAACAGACTACTAGCAGTTAACTGACATGCCAGCTCCAGACCTCAATTAAACTGATTGAAAGATTATGTCTTCATCATATGAATATCAGGCACAATCCCTCCCGTTAGGGTTTAGTATCATACCATCATAAAATATATGAGAAGAGCATAACCCGTGTCATGCCAACAACTGGTTTTAAATAAATGTGTTTAGTTCCGATGCAAAGACCCCAATATTAAAGCCAAAATATGCAATCTTTAATGACCTGACAACAGTATCGTAACTATATCCCTTCTTAATAGTCTATTTAAAGGTTTTGTTAGCTTCTGAGGTGAATACTGACATTTTAGTGAATATTACCATAAAAGATTGGATTTGAAATACCTGAAGTATAAGAAGTCTGCATGTTGAGCTATTTTACGAATGATGTCCTTGTACCGATGATAAAATTCAGTAAATGTTTTTAGTTTGTGATATCGTGGTGTAATAATTTTCTGTAATACATAAATTTCTTTCGTTAAAATCATGTTACATACACGAGCGAATGTACAAGTTGAGATATATATGGTGACAAGGGAACGTCACCACTAAAATGGATAATTAACGATAGGAAATGAAAATCATCTCTTTTATCAATTAATATATTCAAACGCCATACGATGGGGGCAGATGTTACTGCTGAGAAATGGAAAGTTGAGAATTGGAAACCAGAAATCGACACATTAGGTTCTAGTTTGCAGTCCTCAATCTGTGTCAATATCGAATGAAGGATTATGATTTGAAGCAAACCTTCTATTTTCTGTAGTATCCTTAATCTCAAGTTCTCCAAAATGAAGTTAATTGAGCAAAATAACATCGATCATCTTTATAAATATCTGAAAGTGTAGTTTTTTAAGATAGGTTTTTGTTTTTTTGTCTTTGAGAAGGTTTAGTAAAAATTCTGCATCACATAAGTACAAAATATCGACTGGGTGTTGAAATATCAATCCCACACACTGAAAGACTATATTGTCAATAAAAAAAATCAGCATTTTATTGATATTATCCTCGCTGTATTTGGATAAATCAGCTTATTTTGTAAATCTTCCGACTTTTTGAGCCAAAAAGGGCCTTTATCGAACTTCCTCCTTTAAGGTAACCCTTTTGATCTACTTTTATTTTGATTAGATTCTGCCTGAAATTTCGTACGATGGCGTCTTTCCATGATGGCATCCGATGTGACGGAATTTCTGGATTGAATGTTGTTTTGTCAGTGGCTAATATTTAAATGAAAAGACGATAATAATTCTGAAATTTTTGTTGTTTATATCGAGCCTTTTTTCAGGAATAAATTGCTCGCCGAGCTCTTCTCCAAAATACAGGTTGTGCAAAATAGTCAGATTTTGTAAGGATTATACATAGAAAAAGCACTTTAGGATGATACCAAAACAAAGTTTACTTTTTAAATGAAATACGAGACGATGGCTCTTGTATTGATATAAACAAAAAATAGAAAAACTTTGGTCACCATACTCGTATTCTTGCAACATAACAAAATAGGTTACTTTACTGTGAATATTTTCCTAAAACTAAGCGATCTGAATTATCTCCCTAATATGAGGGTGTGTTGGGGGTTAACAGAATAGAAAATAATGGGAAAAAATATAAAGAATAGAGAAAAATGGACCAAAAAAGTTAAGAATAGAGAATAATGAGGTGCTTAAATATAAAGAATAGAGAAAAATGGCTTAAAAAATAAAAGAATTCAAAAATGAAGGACACCCATCCAGACCCTCTAATATATATCACTAAAAACCTACTTCAAAGAAATGACGTGAATTGTTAATAATGGCTTGATACAAATCCATTAAATTGACTTTCCTTGTGATATTGAGGCATATATTATCCATTAAATTACTTGACTATATAAATTGTTTACTTAAAAAGCACTAAAATCGGCTTCATATAAACACGTGATTTCCTGCAGAGTACGAAATTACGATAGAAAATTCAAGTAAGAAATGGCAGTCTAATGACAGCAAAGGTAGGTCTTTTATTTGTTATTTGGAATTTGTTTTATTGAAGCATAGTCAGAAAATTTACTCGAGCTAAACATAATTGGGTAGTTTCAAAATATTTAACAGAAAACCTCTAGCATTATTACCTGACGGCGACTGCAGATCAGTTTTTATTCCCGTTTAAAATGCAAGTGACCTTTAAAGTTTTCTTATTTGTTCTCCTTTGAAAATAAGTTTACTAACTAAATCCATTATGAGTTATGTATAAGACAAATGTACAATTTGAGTGAAACAGACCTCAAACAGAAATTAAAATGACAGTATTCAAATACAAATAACCAGTAGGCATCTAATAAGTCACTTTATCTACTGTAACAAAATTACCTTTTCGGAATAATGTCGATTCATGCTTGGGATCAATAACTCTTGAGGAATCATACTTGTGCTTTTTAATGTTATCAAAACTGCACTTCTCTATTATGTCTTTAATGAAATCGTCAGTGTGAGAGACATTTATAAACTCGGCCATCTTTTTAATCGTTGAGAACGGATGCTGAAACAGAGAGATGAGGACATTTTAGTGGAAGTAATAAAAAAAATATTTTAGATGGAAATAAAAAGTAAAATAACAAAAATACCGAACTCAAAGCAAAGTCCAAAACGGAAAGTCATTTATCAAATGGCAAAATCAAAACTCAAACACATCAAACGAATAGGAAACAACTGGTACTTGGTACAGACATTTCCTTATGTAAAAAATGGTGGATTAAACCTGGTTTTATAGCTAGCTTAACTTTTCACTTGTATGACATTCGCATAGAATTCCATTATATTGACAACAATGTGTGAGCAAAACAAACAGACATCACATATTTCTCACTTGTATGACAGTCGAATAGAATTCCATTATATTGGTAACAATGTAAACCTAGCTAAACCTCTCACTTATATGATAGTCGCATACAATTCCATTATATTGACAACAATGTAAATTGTAAAATATGATATAACTTGCAATGTAACTAAACCTCTTTCTACAATAGAAAACGGCCAAAAGATGCATGTAGGAGACTATGTCATTTTAAAAATATTCTTGTATTTTCATACCTTTTTTAATGAATAATGTTCGTGTAGTGAACCATGTTGGAGGGTAATGTATAATATCAACCTATAATCATATACACGGAAATGAAAACACAAATTTAAAGCTTAAGGCAGTACGAATCAAGAAAAAGTTTTCAGTTTGGTTTAAGAATCCCAATGATTTACAAACTTGAATAATGGATGCGTTTGTCGGCCCCATGGTGACTTCGATGAGATGCTCCTTTACTTTTGTTGAGTCCATGTGTGGATTTTATTTGATGTAATAATACCAACAATTTATTTTCAATTAAGAACTGAATTGGGCATAGAAGCTTTGACCGAAGTACATTTTAGAAAGTTTGCGTACAATCAGAGTTTTACATCCCTATAAAATAACAAAAAGAAGCATTCATTTCTTATAATGATGTTATTTTAAAACCATGCAATAACAATCTTTATCACAATATTCGTTTGTTTTTCTATTCATGGTTGTGATGTAGTCACGGGAAGCACGTTCTGTCCTTAATGTTGCATTAAATTGGAAAATGAAATCTATATTTTGGATTGCTTGGCAATTGTTGTCAGCCAATCAACAGTGCGAATTTTAATCAACCAAACATGTAATTTAGTTATTGCTAAATTCATTGATTGCTTTTCATCAAAAGTAAAAACACATTAAGACCTGACTAAAAAGGTTTTTGCTTTTTTTTTATTGTATTTTCGAAAACAAGAAAACAAGACGGGGCTTGAACGTATAATGGAGGACGAAGGAATATTCAGTGTAATTATTACACGCATGATGATGCTTAGAACATGTTGATTTCAAATGAAAATGAACACTGGTTCGACAAGAGCGACAAGCTGAACTGTCTAATGTGCTAGTTTACAAGGTAAAATCCACGGAAGACATATCACCCTAGTTCGAAAGATTCTAAGTTTTTGAAATTATAAAGATACGTCAGTTTAGACGCTTGTTAGTATCAAACATCGTATGAATAACTGAATATTGGTTGTTTGAATTCTGAGGACTTTTCTAGTTTTATGCATAACAGTATGTAAATATGGTTGTTCGGACACTTACTAATTTCAAATCTTCATATTTAACTGGTAGTATATTTGCTGTTTTAGTTTGTACCGCCTTTTCGAATTCCTTTGTAAAGTTAAACCAACCTCCTTGAAAGTCGTCTGAAAAGAAATAAATTCAGAATTTACGATTTAAAAATAATTGACTTGAACACACGCATTAACTCATTTTATGTTTTCATGATTCAAATTAACAGCTCGATATTTTGTTTAGAGAGCTTCTTAAAAGTTAAGTTTAATCTTATACATAGAGTATTAAGCCAATAGAAAGAACGACAAGGACACAAAAGATATTTAAAACTACGTTTTGAAAACATTACTATATAATTAAAGACTTTTCAGAAGACACAAAAACATAGAACCCTTGTGAATTGACCTGCATGGAATTTTAAGAAATGTTGCAAAAATACTAAATGTAAACAACTACTTCAAGATAAAATTGAGAATGGAAATGGGGAATGTGTCAAAGAGACAACAACCCGACCAAAGGGCAGAAAACAGCCGAAGGCCACCAATATGTCTTCAACACAGCGATAAAATTCCGCACCCGGAGGCGGGCTCCAGTTGGCCCCTAAACAAAATGTGTACTAGTTCAGTGAAAATGGTCGTCACACTAAACTCCAAAACATATAAATATATAAGAGAGGTTTTGATAATATTAATTGTTTACTACGTGAACATATTAGAGAGGCAAAGGGAGAACTTAAGTTTCATTTGGTACGATTGTCGTTGACTGTAGTCCTTACATAACTGTGTACAGTTTATTTCCCCTCAATATTTTCCAGACTACGACGACATGGAAAGAATTAAAGATCACTGGTCAATTAGTTTCTAAATCAATCATAATATAGTTATACATATTCACGTTTACAGCTATAGTATGTGAGACCTGATTCAAATAAATTCTAATCCTGCAACAATAAACATCAGATCATTCATGTTTTTTTTCTTCATTTACTCATGAAATGTCACAAAAATGAATTTCGTATTTTCCTAATTCAGCTAGCATTCTATCCCTTTTCCAATTGCTTAAAAAATAAAAATATATTTTGACGCATCATGAACTTTTATCATATTTAAGCTTTACCTTACATGACCGTTCGAAATATCAATAAAGTGGTTAAAGTTACGCATGTTACGTGAAAGTCGAAAAAGAAAGTTCCTAAAATAATGGTATATAATAACGGACACTAAAGGTCGGGTTTGTTTACTCTACAATGATGACCAAACGATTAAATTTCCATATCTGTACATTTCTTTAAAAACATTTATACTGGAATAAAGTTTTATTAAACACGAGGTTCCAGTACTAAGAGAGTTGTAAGTGAACTTTAGTTTATATAGAATGTACACAATTTTTCAGTTATCAAATTAAAAGTTTAAATAGACTAGGTTGTCGTTACTTCATATCTATCATGTATGTTTTTCGTAGATTACATTGTATAAACAAGCCTGTTAGATCTTTTCGTTTGAATTGTTTCACATTCTTCATGTCGGCGCCTTTTTTGGTGACTATACGATATGGGTTTTTCTCATTGTTGAAAACGGTAAGGTGGCCTGTGATTGCTTTTATCGTCGTCATTTCAAATCTGGCGGAAAGTTGTCTTATTGTCAATCATACCACATCTCCTTTTTTATAGTGTGCAGAGTGTTCAGAGTGACTCGACACTTGATGTTGACGCTGATGTGACAACAGTCTTAGTTCGAATACCGGTGATTTCAAATACAATGCTGCAATTCCATCATTGTGATGCTAAATTATAGACGAAAAAACAAGTGTGATACATGTACCTTTAAGGATCATATTATCAGGAATTAGCTTTCCATGAAGAAATGTGTAATTAGAAACCCATCTATCTTTCGGATTTCGATTCAGGTATATAATTCTGTATCCATTTTTCACATGATGAACTGGTAGGTGATGTAAAGGCAAATGTGTTGTGAATAGTCTAGGGTCATCTATTTTATCTAACTTATCAAAGAAGTGTGCATTGACGTCCAACAACATGTGATGTAAAGCACCTTTTGTGTTATATTCTAGAGACTGAGAGAGTAACATGGACAATATCTCATGGCACCAGTGTGTACCTGTAAAACAAATAAAAATATGTGTTGAATTCTTTATCTGTGTTGGCTTGATAAAAGCGAAGAGGCAGATTTTAAACAAAACTTGCATTAGATATTAATAAAACAGCAGACGAGATTGATACATATATATTTTCATAACTGTTGGAGGCTTAAGTACAATAATACAATAAAGTTAAGCTCGATCTTCGTAGAATAAACGTGTGACTTTTTGTCAATAACTTTGACCTATACTATTAATAAGATTGCAAAAAAAAGAGAGACACTATTTTAAAAAGCGTCTAAAGATACCAAAGTGATATATTCAAATTCGTAAGTCGAAAACAACCGACTAATAATCCCAAATTTCTTTCGCACTAGATAAGTACATAAAACACAACATAGAAAACTAAAAACGGAGCAACACGAATCCCACCAAAAGTCGGGCTGGTCTGAAAAAATTAAGATATAAACACGGAACACAATATAAGGTGTTTTTACTAAAAATATTAGCTAATTTGCAAAAACTCCGAAATTTCTCACATTTATAAGTATAAACATCTATCGTAACACATTCTGATTTCCTAAAAGAATAAAATGAACCTTTTTCAAACTTGATATGATAGCGTTAACCAATGCAGAGCATTTACACATTCTAAGTTAACAGATCGAATGCGTTGACTGACACTACTTTATACAAATGATGAATGTTCGAACATCTCTTTTACACCCCTCAACTATCATACGTCCATGCATTTAATTAATTTAGTTACTTTTTCGCAATCGGAAAATGGGGGGAAATTAAGTCTATTCAGTATTCCATATTGAGTCTTTTTTGACATGTTCTTATGTAATCGGGACAATTCTAAAGTTAAAAGGGTAATCAAGAAATCTTATTCCAATATTCGACTCAATTGTGAATTCACACAATATGCTTCACGCCAAAGATATTGCTGGTTATGAATCACACATACACGTCATATTAATTATTACTTTTGATGTGTTTGATATATGTATTAATCATATACTTTTTTTATATGCAATAGATGGCGTCATACGGCAACTGTCATGCATGGTTCTGAAATGGCGTCTACGTAACCGCTTCGTTTGATTGATTTATTTCTGGTTTTTTAACGTCCAGTGGCAAATATTCATGCATCATTGCATGTTCAGTCTGAGAACAAATTAATAATATATACAAAAGGTAGGTCCTGTAATAGACCTTAGCGCTATTTGGAAATCTGCGACACTTGAACTATTGACGTCATACAACAATCACTTTTCTTTTGACGTCAAAATCTAACGAGAACCTTTGTGATGTCCAGTAAGAAGTGATAAGGTGTATAGGGGCCGTCTGGGATGAAGGTTGGAAATTTTGAACAGCTACTTGAAAACGAGAGCAAATTAGACAGGGACAGCGGACCCCAAAATGTGCCGATTGGAAGAAGACCAAACGTGACCATATTTCTATTCCCCAGTCATCCATGTGCATGATTGCGATTCAGATGATAACTGACTGTAATTGAAGACAATAACATGTATTTATTCTTTTTATAATTATATGGTCTCTTATTATAAGGTATATAATATGTCTTCCGTAATTTCTTATTCAATATGTTTCGTAAATCATTGATCTACTTGTCCGTCAATGTTAACGGAAGTGGAAGTATATGATAAACAAATTATGATATGTCATTTGTCATTTATTTTTCGAATAGCATCCCGAGAAACACATATAAGCCGGAGATCCGAAGGATGAGAATCCAATGCACATGTATCTAACAAAACAATGCAAAAGGTGAGCTTGTTATTACAACAATTGCAACTGTTTTATTAACTCTGTCCAATGATATAACAGTAATTTCCAAATCAAACCCCATATCAACTTCAAACCCATATTAATATGGATAATTCGTAATTGTATGTAAATTGACATTTATTAACTTGGTAGTATATGTATATGTATTATATTCAGATGGAGGTATGAAAATGCAACTTGCTTTCACCCCTTGAATTTGAAAACCAAAACGTATTAGAAATGTCACTACATGTAATAGCCCCACATATATGCACAACGAAGTCTTCTATCAGATTTTAATATTTCTATTCTTCTTTTGATCCTTTGTTTATAATTTGAGGCTTATTATCTACAAACACTGTTAACATAGCTCTTTTCATTTTTAAGGTCTTTTCATTCACATTCAGAGACGATCCACAGCCTTACAATATCAACATTTATATAATTAACTACAAGCTATCTTATACAACGATTGTCATGTGGATAAAATGTATTTTGTCGTGGCTCGTCATTAATTTTGCAAAAAATTGTTATTTCAGGTCAGGTTTTTTTTTTTTTTTTTTTTTTTTTTTTTTTTTTTGTGGGGGTGGGGGAGGGGCAAGTTTAGTGGCTAAGCAAATTATATCATAAATGTCGGTAATTTAGAGACAGTTTAACTTACGCGTCAAACGTTAACGCTACTTTTAACGCCGTTTTCATTTATCAATTGTTAACGTCATTACCCATCCGTCACATTGGTGCCTTGACCAGAGGATATAATGACGAAAAAGAAGGCCATTAGAGTGGACCATCGAGGAGCCGCAAGAAGATTAATTTCAAAGATAGAAGACGAGTTAGAGAATCCAACAACACAACGCGACGAAGTCGAAAGCTTATGTGAGACCTTGAAGAAGAAGAGCGATATTCGTATGCCACTGGACAGTGAAATTCTAAAGGATATAACAGAGGAAAACATAGAAGCAGAGATAGAAGACTCAGATCGGTATGTTTTAGATATAGAACGTATTTTGACAAAAGTACGCAATTCATCAAGCTCAAAATAGAAAAACAAATCAAATGAAACTAGCTCTAATCAGAACTTAAATCTAAGTGCAGCAGATTTTGTTTTTATCAACTCCTCATCTACATGCAATACTCCACACCCCATGCAGAATAATTATATGCAATACAGATCGTCAATGAGCGCAACAAATTCTAGCATCTACCACAAGCTACCAAAATTGAATCTACCCTATTTTAATGGCAATTTGTTAAACTGGCAATCTTTCTGGGATGCGTATCAATCAACAATACATGATAACCAAACATTAACAGACGTGCTAAAGTTTCCGTATATGCAAAATCAAATTCAGGGTATAGCCGCGCAATGTATCGCCGGATTACCACTCACAAGTGCAAATCATTATCAAACCGTAGCAATATTGAGAGAGAGGTTTGGTCAAAACCACAAAATCACGAACGCCTATATACAAAATTTGATTGATTTTCCTTCGCCAAGGTCAAACGCAGACAGCTTGAGAAACTTTTCCGACAGAATTGAGTGTAGCATACGCGGATTAGAATGTTTAGGAACAAGCGAGAGCACATTTCGAACCATTCTTACGCCTATTATATACAATAAGCTGCCGTCCGATGTACGGAAAAACATAACCCGAGACCGCGGAAACAACGACTGGGACATCTAATCATTGAGAGTAGCAATAAAGAGGGAAGTATGCGTACAGGTCGCAGGACAATCTATATGTCCAAATAATGAAGAATTAGGAACTTTACCGACCGCTTCGTTTATTGCCGGAACAATTAACGTAAAGAACGAAAAACAGTCGATGATGACACGTAAGAAATGCTTATTTTGTGAAGAGCCGCATCATCCGAATACTTGTAAAAACGTAAAAGATGTTGAGAAACGCAAAGAAATCGTAAAGCTAAAAAAGGGTATGTTTTAACTGTTTAGGAAACCACAGAGTAGCTGACTGTAGATCTAAATTAAATGCCGACAGTTCGGAAAGAGTATCACACGAGTATACATGTACATACCACAGAATCAAAGAGCTTGACAGCAAACGAGAATAGCACACACAAGACCGTAGCACATACTGCCGTAGAGGAAACGCCACTAGAGCCGACCGCATCATTGCTTTCTACTATTACCGCACATACAGATTTTCTACTGAAAACTGCCGTAACAACAGTTTGGTCCGATAATCGATCCATCATGACGAATATCTTACTTGACGAAGGAGCGCAGAACTCATTTATTAATTAAGATTTAGCGCGCAAATTAGAAATTGAGTCCACCGAAAAGATTGCACTTAAGATATCTGGATTTGGGGTAAAAGAAGGACAGGTTCGTCATCTTAAGAAAGCAAATCTAGCTATTGAAACAGTTGATGATAACAAAATAGAAATTGAAGTAATCATTGTACCAAATATTGCCGCTCCTATTCATATGACATCACGGAAGGAAATCAAAGCACAGCCTTACTTACATGGATTACGACTCGCACATTCGATATCCGCAGAGGACAAATTCAACATATCCTTGTTGATTGGCGCAGATTATTACTAGTAAATAGTTGAAGACGAAATACTAAGAGGGAATGGACCGACCGCAGTAAAGTCTAGAATTGGTTATTTCTTGTCGGGACCCGTACTAACTAAGAACGGAAGTAGTTCAAAACAATCTGCCATGATGAACATTTTGACTTATCACAGAGCCGTTGCTTGCAATTTGAAAAAGTTTTGGAGCTTAGAATCGTTGGGAGTTTCAGGAAGTGATAACATAAAGAGCCAGTCGGAAGTTGTAAGAGAATACGGAGAAAAGTGTATCAAACTCGAAAATGGAAAGTACACAGCTAAATCACCTTGGGAACAGGACTTCCGTCCGCTGCCACATAAAAAAAGAATTGGTTAAACAAATGACAGAAAACGTTATTAGGCATAGCAATGAGTGTTTACGTAATTTTCAAATTTAATATTTTTCCGATTTGTGAGATAAATCTATTTTAGTTCATTCCGCATTCCACCATACTTCACAGCTAATGGACATTGCATCTGGTGGCCCAGAGTATGTCGGTGATTTAGAGACAGTTTAACTTACGCGTCAAACGTTAACGCTTTTTTTAACGCCGTTTTCATTCATCCATTGTTAACGTCATTATATATTTTGTTAACGTTGTTCTATTGTTATGTAATATGTTATTATATAGAGTTGAAATTACACAATCAAACGAAATACACGTTGTTTACTGCCTGTCCAGACATTGAGTTTACCCATCCGTCACAATAAATGCTGCCTCTATGAGAATACGCCAACAATTGTGATATTTTTAATTATTATATAGTTAACACATAATTGTTAATAAGAAATTAACAGTCATAAGAATTGTAACTTAAGTTTGATATTTCATTTTGGGTCGTACATGATTCACATCATTTATTATTAGGATTGGCAAAAATAAAAACCTGATTTCATAGTTGTACACAATATTATATCTGTGTCTTTTGTTTTGAGTGATCGAATAGTTTCCAAATGCTTTTCTATACCATGTTTCGCGATGTTGGGATCCGACATAAATGTTTCCTCTCCTAGTCGAGTAAACGGATAAATCACCAAACCGGACTCGATAACGCTGAAAAATAAACAAGAACAAACTTGAAAAAAAACCAAATACATATGATGTGTATGAGCTTATGACAGCTGTTAATGTTGAATACCACCGACATAAAATTTGAATAATAACGGCATAGTTTTACGAACAAACATTTCTGGGGAAAACATAGGAGTCAAGATAATACGCGGGAATACAGCAAAAACATGGCTAAAAGAATAAGACGAACAAAAGCCTCTAAAGCACTATACTACATAAAACAATTGAGCAACACAAACCAAACCAAAAACCCGGGGTGAGCTCGTGTGTTCTGGAGGAGATGACATAATGTCGTTTGAGTTTTGGAAGCATGACGTATCCATTCTGATTCACTAGTCCTTAACATGTTTGTGTTCGAATGAATTAATGACAATGACTATTGCCAACATAACAAGACCACAAATATTGATTTTTCATACGTTTGTCCTCCCGTGGACATACACATTTCAGTGGTTCTTTACACAATTATTTGTATCTTTGGCAAAATCTTCAGCCTGTTCTCTTTCCAACGTGTTGTCGTAAGTGTCCAATGCTGGTCTCTTTTTTCAATGTTTTCTATTTGTGTGACCAAAATATTTGAAACAAACATTTTATTGGCATCATTGTAACAAATTTATTTGATGATGGCATCAAATAACACTACACACAAAAAAATTGGAGAAAAATCTCCAGATATGAACACGTTTTACTTTAGTTGTACAAGAAACGTAGAAATTATTTGTTAATAAGTATTGTGGAAATTTCCCCACAAAGTTGATAACCAAGCAGATATCAATAGACTGGGGAAATTTCCCAAAAAAAGATGATAACAAACAAGAAATCAATAGAATGGGGAAATTTCCCGAAAAAGATGATAACCAAAAAGAAATCAATAGAATGGGGAAATTTCCCCACACAGTTGATAACCAAAAAGAAATATGTAGACTGGGGAAATTTCCTCACAAAGATTATAACCAAATAGTTATCAGTAGACTGGGGAATTATTCCCACAGAGATGATACAGTCCTTGGATGGTGTAAACTTCCCACTAACACCATACACCATTACACCATTCATCATACACCATTACACCATACACCCTGTGCCATTACACCATACACGTTACACCTTTGCACCATACACCTTACACATTACACCATAATGCAATTTAATTTCAAAGAAAGCGTGCGACTACAAAATTATTTATTTATCCTAAAAAACGAATTTTGATCACAATATTGTAAATTAATGTATAAAATTAAAAATCAGTTCTTATCAATATTTTCCATAGTTTTAAATGTCGTACACCATTCATTCACACCATTCCCGATCGCACGTTACACCATAGCACCATTCCCCTTACACCATACACCATAGCACCATACACCTTCTACCATTGCGCCATATGCCATACACCATACACGTTTTTTTTTTGGAATAAACACCAATCAATCAATCAATCAATCAATTTAATCTGGTGAATTTCCCCGTCTGTTTGAAAAATTGTACACCCTCTGGTAGACCATGAAAAAAAATTGACACATTTGAAGTGAGTTTATAATCTTGCATAATGTGGTTTTAATTTCAACTGTTCAATATTTACAGCAAATATTATAAAGCAAAGCAAATAAAACAGACTTAAATAGAAAATAAGCTCTTTCAGTTCTTTGATGTCCTCATACAACAGCAATATACCATGCCTTGAGTTGGAGTATTCTTTTCTTTTCCTTTCCTGTAAATAGATAAATTGGTGATACAAAACGTTATTACTATGACATATAAATATGCTTGCTATCTCTACACGGTTCACTGCATTGCATGTCTCAATGAAACGTGTTTCTAATACTTTTCTGTTATCGTCATTTTGACGTTGATATCTATAAAATGAGAAGATTGTACTTGCATAGGGCAATTTTGATATCATTGAGAAAGAGTACGAGCCCCTTTACAGTAATTCTGATATTTGAGTATACAACAAATTCTGAGGAGGCTTGCGCAAACTAGAAGTTCAGTTTTAAAATATGTATAGAATCATTCTGTCAACGCTGTGTTAACCGGGACAAATTCAAACTCGATATTTGATTCATAAAAATTAGGACAATACAAGCATTTCAAAAAAGATGTGGAATCCTGTCTAATTTAGAAAAGATGGAATTTAAGTCTATACAGTAACTTTCTTTCACTTGCAGTATATCTACATATTTGCCAATTTGCATTCTTTTTTTGGCAGGAGAAATATCCTTAAAAATTAGTAAGTTTATTTCCTTACCAATTGATTACGCTTGAGCATTTGCAATAAATAGGAAAAATGGGTTAAACACACTCACGATTTTGTTACGACACTGTACGGTATAATAGCGTTATAGAGTATAGAAGTTGTGGTGACGTTACAGTAGACATCAATAACGTCGCCGAATATTTTTTATTTTTTCCGCTAGAAAACAAACTTCCACAGGATATAGCTTGAAAACAGGTTACTTACAGATTTGAAGGACTTTCTTGCGTGTTACTGATGTGTTGATTTCTCATTATGTCCTGTATGATTTTTAAATTAGTTATCATTATTTAATATTCAGCAGAATACTCCAGTGAAAAAATAACCCGAATAATTCAGTCGTTATATTCCGCTGATCTACGATTACTTTATTAAGTAGGAGAGATCGATTATGGGGAGGGACTGAATTATTCGAATTAGTGAGAAAAGGGCACTTATCATTTTTTTTTATCACTTGAATATTTTTTTTCTAGAAATGCATTCTAAAAAATAAACTGAAAAAATATTGAAAATAAATCTTTATTATTCTGTTGCCGATAAAAAAAATCATTGAAATATATATAAAAATAACAAGAACAATTTTCAGTGGTGTCGTGGTAGCATGTTTGCCTCGAGTACGGTAGGTCATGGGTTCGAAACCTTGGTCAAAACAAAAACTTTAAAAGTGGTATTAACTGCGTCTCCGCTGAGCAAGCATCATTAGGGAGTAAGAGAAAAAACTGGTCTGCTCGGAATCAGAATAAGGTGTCCGGCTAGGGTGACATGTCAAGAGGCGGATTTTATGATTAATGAAAATGTTTTACATGTTCCACTCCAAACGTTGCCTAGTTAGGGGCACCGGTCCCCCTTTTCAAAATCCTGGAATCCGCATCTGATGTCTTCCTACGGACTGTTACCTTGTGAACAAGCAAGTTACAAATCCGGCCCAGCGTGTCGGTCTAGTACAAAGCAGGGTTTATTTTATCATATCACATTAACATGTTCTCGTCCTGAATAAGAATTTAATTTGCCGCTGGCCTTAAGCAGCCATCCATCATCACCATCTTATTATACTGAATTGCACTGACACTCGTGTTCTGTAAATAACTTATTAGCGTATCTTATAACTTGATCCTTTTTTCGTACATTAATTATTTGTAAAATTTCTCATACAAATGTTAAGACGATATATGTGAAAACGCAGAAAAATATAAGAATTATAAAGGTAATAAATATTTTAAAATTTGAACTACGAAAATAAATGACATTATTGAATTGCAATGAAGAATGTTGAATTGCATACTATAAATTATTTGTTAATCACCTTTATGGTTTAATGTTGATGTAAATATCTGACCATTTGCAGTCCGTTATATTAATGCCTATTATTAAGGTTTATCTTTACATCTTTATCTAAGCATGCACACTAGGTATGTAATCCACGCTCGACCAAGAATCGATTTAACTTCTTTCATCATTAATACCTTAAAAATGAGGTTAATTGTGTATGTTGAAATTGCTCTTAATTTGTCATGTTTTCCAAAAATCTACCCATAAAATTCCATCCTATTCAATTTACACTGTTTTCATAATATAACATGCAAAATCAGATAGAATAGAAAAGTGTCTTACATTTTAGCTTCTTTTTGCCTTTGCAATTTCAGGGGAAATAAATCTGCTTCATAAACGGTTCGTGCAACGGTTACTTGAAAGCATAATCGAGTACACACAATATTGTTTGCTATAAATACGAATAATATCCACGTGAAAATAATGCCATGATGCAGCTAAAAATACTTCAAATACTTTTGATTATGATTCATAAAACGTACGTTGATATTAAGTGTATATATCAATTAGTTTCAAAAGTTCAATGACGGCTTCCATTTCGTGCTACGGTTGGTACGGCATCAAACCGGGAAACCTCTATTAAAACTAGTCCCAATGCTCTTGTGCAAATGTAGTAAAAGAGATGAAGGAGTCTGCAGCTGTGAATTTTGTTTTCAAGATAATTTTAGATTTGATGGTTGTTTGTTATCTTAATTATCTAATTTCACTAAGCGGTGGTCATTTGACTTTCCCACAAGTATTGATTACAAAACGGTGTTGTCTGTTCACTTTTATGTGTATGCATCATAAATATCTAGTAAATAACACATCTTGTTGTGATAAACAAGGCAGTCGTTAAGTTTGGCTGCAAGTAGAAGATAATGATATCCGATTAAAAAGATGGTCTGAATTATTCGGATTATGTCTTTATATTGTGCTTAAAACAGTGAAAAGTGTAATAGTTATTACATGTTCTTTTCAAAAATTAACACATTTGCATTTTCAAATTTAAAGATTGACGTATATCACAATATTCTCATTTAATTTGCACAATAAAATGAAAAAAAAAAGAACGAGACTCATTAAACTAGAAGCTCTTTGTCGCTTATCTTGATCGCTGTACATCTTCAACAAAGGCAATCCTCCAACAAAAAAATAATTCATGGCTTTAATCTCGTTTTGTGGATTTTTTTTCTGTTTCTCTTTATCGACTTTAGTTATCGCCAAATAACGCAAAACAAAGCCTGCATTTCTGGGCAATTATTCCAATAAGAGTGAACATACAATTTCGAAAATGTAGACCTATTTCTAGTACTATTACTGCTGGTCACATTTTCCTACCTTAAATAATTTTAGACAAAATATTAAAAAATCGTCATAAATCATCTTATAAGGAGTCGATTGAAAATTTGATTATTTTGAAATTTTTGTAAATCGGAATTTGCTGATCATTTTACTGATTAGACCTTCTCCCTAGCTACATTTGTACTATATCTGAAATAGTTTTGCAAAAATATTAAAAAATCGGTATAAATTATCCTTTAAGGGCAATACCAACTATAAGGAGTCAGGTAAAAATTTAATTATGTTGATCATAACTTTTCTTAGATCTGGTCTTCCTAATCAGTTTTGCTGTTATAAGTTTCTCTTTTTGATATCGTTTACAAGAAAATAGTTAAAAAAGAAAGGAAAAAAGGAAAAAGTTCATCATTTAAGGGTAATAAGTCCTACATGTATAATTGTATGACAATTTTGAAATAAATTGGCAGTAGGTTGATCTCACAATTCTAAACATTTTGCCAAGTCAGATGTTCTCTCTCCAGTAAAAAAAAATATAATGCAAGGTCACAATTACTTCCAAAATGACGCAAAAATGTTTAAGACGACCCTACGACTTCTTATGGTAGTTATTACCCATGAGGATCTCTAAAACACCGAAAAGGACCTCCTTTGTCCACAGAGAAGCACAATGTAGCACATAGGACCACACATGAGTTTAATAAGAGCACAAAGGACCTTAAACTTTCTTTCTTTCAAAAATAATATAATTGCTGCAGAAAAAAGTAAAAATGCAATTTATCATAAAAATTGAGATTTCTAATATGTACATCTTTATGTAATCATCTGTACCAGTTCGGAACCGACTTTTTATCCGAGTTATGTTATAGCTTAATTTTAAGAGTGTACAAACAGAACAAAATATAACATGAGTGCACACCTGAAATATCTCGCCTTCTTTACTAACCATTGATATTACGTTGATAGTCCTAAATATAATGCTTTACTACAACTATCACATAAACTGAACATGATCCAAGCAAATAAAGTCAAGGTCAGAGAAACAAAACTGGTAATACATGTAGACCTTACAATCATTCCATACAACAAATATATATATGCTTTAAATATAGTTGACCTATTTCACATCTAAGAAACAAACTTAACCAGGAAAACTTAACTTTGATCAATGAACCATGAAAATGAGACCAAGGTCAGATGAACCCTGCCAGACAGACATGTACACCTTACAATCATTCCATACATCAAATACAGATGACATATTGCTTACAGTATTAGAAAAAACTGACTAAAACAAAAACTTTACATTGAGCAATGAACCGTAAAAATGAGGTCAAGGTCAAATAAAACATGACAGACTGACATGTACATCGTAAAATATTTTCATACACCAAATATAGTTGAGCTGTTGCATACAGTATTAGAAAAAAACAGACCAAAACACAGAAACTTAGCTTTAACTACTGAACCATGAAAATGAGGTCAAGGTCAGATGACACTTGCCAGTTGGACATTCATGTACACCTACCAATCATTCCATACACCAACTATAGTAGACATATTGCTTTTAGTATCTGAGATATAGACTTGACCACGAAAACTTAACCTTATTGACTGATCCAAGAAATGAGGTCGAGATCAAGTAACGGGCATGAGGACCTTGCAAGGTACGCACATACCAAATATAGTTATCCTACTACTCATAATAATAGAGAAATTAAGAATACTAAAAATCTTATTTTTATTTTCAAATAGTCACTGAACCATGAAAATGAGGTCAAGGATGACATATGACAGACGAAAACTTCATAACATAAGGCATTTTTATACAAAGTATGAAGGATCCAGATCTTCTACCTTCTGAAATATTAAGTTTTTAAGAAAATTGTTAACGCCGCCGTGGCCGCCGCTGCCGCCTGATCACTATCCCTATGTCGAGCTCACTGCAACAGAAGTCGCAGACTCGACATTAGAATAATATAAATGATAATAATAACAATCATTAGTATTCGCATGTATCTCTAAAAATTGTTTGTTGTAATTTTTTAAGCTAGTGCATTTTCCAAACTAAGAAAATTCTGTTCATGATTAATTACTATAAATATCATATTTAGAAACCGATATTTTGCTGTGAATATTTAAAACAAAAAAATATAATCAACTTTTGTATTTGTTAGTGAAAATTACTAATATTTTGTCATTTGGACCGAGAAATCGTTCAGAATATGTCTGAAATATTTGTCACTGGAAGTTAAACAAGCAGTCTTATTTAATTTTTAGTAAATGACGCAATCAAACTATGTTTTTTTCAAATTGATATGCTTCAAAGAAAATGTTTCACTAGACGCAAAAAGGAACTGGTATCTCAGTAACTATGCGTCTTTGAATAGTGGTGTCCTAAGCTAGACATATGAATTTTGATGATCCATATTTCAAAAATGTCAATGTTGTTTCACGAGAGGCAAAAAGAATCGGCATGGTAGTTATTCCTCGTCTTTGAATATATATCATTATGTTGACGAAAGCTATGAATATATGTCAATATACGCTTTGTTTTATCAAAAATTACTCTGAACAAAAACAAATTATCTATCGAAATTTTCTAACATTACGAATGATAATTGCTATATGAAGATGTTTCACAAGACGCAAAATGGATCGGTATGGTAGTACTTTTAGAGCTATGAAATTAATATGATTTTTTTTAATCCGTATTTCAGAAATATCAATATATACTTTGCTTTATCAAGTTTATTCTGGACAAAAACAAATTATCTATTGATTTTCTTACTTTACGAAATCAGAATGTTAATTGCTATGAGGAACAAAAAGTACACATGTCGCAATGAAAAAAAATGGACCGTATATCTGCCCAACTGTGTTATGGTTATTTGTGTCGTTGGGCTGTTTGATTAAATTCAAATATACCTGTTGTACTCTAGATATACTCGATACGTAATTGAAATGAAAGTATACCATCATGACATTCATATGTATGACTTTGAAATATGTGTCTATGAAAAAACTCTCTCATTGTATACCTTCTACTAAAATTTTCAATAAAATGGTTTTTATTTCTCCCTTTTTTACTTCAATAAACGATATCTTTGATCACCGCTTGTATGATCTATATTTAGAAAACTTGTATAAAAGTTACTTTTTTTCTCTTTTTTTCAAATATTTAATGAATATAAAAAAAAGATGTGGTATGATTGCCAATGAGTCAACTCTCCACAAGAGACCAAATGACATAGAAGCTAACAAGTATAGGTCACCGAACGGCCTTCAACAATGAGCAAAACATATACCACATAGTCAGCTATAAAATGACAAATGTAAAACAATTCAAACAAGTATGCGTATATTTGTTCATGCCAATCGCAATCAAGTTCTCATTATATACAATAGTTATGTTTTTATTTTTAAATTGAAATTTTGACAAACAATTTTTTATTTGCTTTTTTCCCCAGTTAAATGTCCAGCCTTTATCTATATGTTCATGTTTAGCAATATTTTTAAATATATATATATATGAATGATATTATTCTTCGATAATTGATAATCTTGAAAATGCCGTAATCTTATGCATATCCGTACCGACTTTGTAACACGGTTTCGTAAGTCTTTAACTTGCCGATTTAGCACAAGTATTTAATAAAAATAAATATTGTTTTCGTATGAAATGACCTTTCTAACCATAATCCAAACGATTGTATATGTCCTTTGTGCTCTTAGTTAACTCCTGTGTGGTCCTTTGTGCTCCTATGTACACAAAGGAGGTTCTTTGTGGTGTTTTTAGAGACCGCCTTTGGTGATACAAAACATTGCTTCATGTACCAGACAGTGTGACGTTACGTTATTATGACGTATAAATAAGCTTACTATCTTTACGCGGTTAACTGCATTTAATGTCTCAATGAAATGTGACCGTGATGACGTTATTCGGGTTTCCTATCGACGATATTTTTTTTCTAAAAAATGATCATTGTGCAATATTCCTCACAATACGAATTATCTCCCTTTGGTGGGTTACTCTAATGACTGGACCAAAACGAAAATGCTAATAACTTTTTTATTTCTAAAAGAATTGATGTCAAATTTAAATTGTTATAAATCTTCACATTTATGAGCCTCCTCATGGGGTTTTTGATTACTTGGCCGTTTTTATAGTGATTATTTGATTACCAGACCAAATCTTTCATGATTATTTGATAATATAGGACTGTATTTTTGATTATTTGGTTATCTTGTTTAAAAAAATAATTAATGATTATGTGATTATATTGGCAAAAAATTTGTGATTAAACAACATGCTTGTCGAAATGTTTCCCTTTTTTCTTCTTACGGTATCTGTTAGACGACATATTTATCACTGTTGTAAACAATGGAATGTGCAATCATTGTGCAATGCATGGGGATTTTATTCAAGCCTATGAACTTATTTTGGTTATCATCTCTGTGGGGATAATTCCCAAGTCTACTTATAACTATTTGGTTATCATCTTTTTGGGGAAATTTCCCCATTCTATTGATTTCTTGTTGGTTATCATCTTTTTGGGGAAATATCTCCAGTCTATTGATTCCTTGTTAGTTATCATCTTTTTGGAAAATTTCCCCAGTCTATTGATTTCTTGTTGTTTATCATCTTTTGGGGGAAATTTCCCCAGTCTATTGATTTCCATTTTTTTTTTTTTGTTATCTTTTGGGGAAATTTCCTAAGTCTATTGATATCTGTTTGGTTATCAACTTTGTTAACAAATAATTTCTACGTTTCTTGTACAACTAAAGTAAAACGTGTTCATATGTTTTTTTGTAGTTTTAGTTGATGCCATCATCAAATAAATTTGTTACAATCATGCCAGTAAAATGTGTGTTTTAATATTTTGATCACACAAATAGAAAACATTGAAAAAAGAGAATAAAATAGAAATTCTTTTTCAAATAGAATGCATTAATTATAATTTATAGATTTTACACTATAATAAGTGGTTGTAGTTTGCCGGCTACTTCCTTGGAAACTTTACTGCAAATCGTAGTTCGTATCACAGAAATCATAGAAAGTACGGGAAAAACGTTCTAGCCGACAGCTCCGTTAATAATACGATACATTTTTTTAGATAATCTGTCAAAAAGTTAAACAAACATATTTATTTATTATGGTTTTTTCGTGAAGCTACATGGAATCACTGGTAAAACTGTAAAACCGGTGGCAAATATTTCATGCATGTTCAGAACGGAAACAAATTAACAAATAAAACAATAGGTAGGTTCGTCAATAGTTGTCGACTGGAAAGACAGCAGGAAATTTGGACAGGGATAACAATTTAGTCTTGCAACAGGACCGATATCGACACCTCAAACATTTGTTAAAAGAGTTTTAGCTTGCAGATAGCGTGACAATCTCTACACTAGGCATCGAATTTCATATTACTATTCCGATCGGTCGTGGCTACGTATTTATACACCCCGTGACCTACTTTGGCAAGTGTTTTACTGCCGGTCGAAAGAAAACTAAAGAATTACCATATTTCTATACCTCAGTCAACCCTTGCTGTCTTAATCCACTTTACGTAACAAATACAATAACTGTTAAATAAAAACCAACACCTTCTTTAAAATACATCTACATAATATGCATCATCTGCCAACGATAGAGCAAACTTTTTTAAAAGCTTAAAATTTTCTTATTGTATTGTTGTCAGAATTTCTTTTACGTCAGATAAACATATTTTACTATGAACAGCATTAAGCCCTTCATAAGAATAATATATAAGTATTATTAATACATATTACCTTTCGTTATGTACTTTCAGGGGAACATCGTGTGCATCCGCCATTATAAGTTGTGTATAGGTAATATTTGTAATTCATATGGTATCATTTACATGTCAGTGCATATTTACGAAGGTTAATAAATGCAGGTATAGGAAATAAACAACTTTAACAAAAGGCAATAGGTAAAACGCCGGCTATGTCAAATAAATTGATAATTACAGATGAATATATAAATGTGCTTGTATAAAATTATTCAGGACTTCAGTCCCTTGAAAATCATAATAATATGGTAATATAACAACATTGTACGTGCTTTACATCCACAGTTTTCATCCGAGTTTAATGAAAACTATGTTACTATGGTAGGGTGTCAGGTAAATTTAAAATGTAAGTGAACATGTTAATTTGATTCTATTGGTGTTTATCCCGTTTTAATACGGCCTTCGTGAGTACCGTATGTGTTAAAATGGAGCAGCCCTTAGCCAGGTTTAAAAATCGGAGTTTATTGGGTAGTTTTTTTGGGGGGTTGGGGGGGTGGGGGGCTGCATTGGGACAAAGTTATGTTTTCCAATTCTTATCCTGTCATGATCATCTTGATATAAGAACTTATGTAAACTTTACAGTCAAATTAATGTTTTAAAAAGTAGTCTATGAATCTTCAACTCTTCTTTGGAAGAAACATCAACATAATTTATGTACATCAGACTAAATGGAAGAAATAGTAGTTATTGATGATAAAGGTATTCTAATTCTAATATATAACATACTATGTAGGTTTCCATAGTCACGGAAGAAAAATATTTTATCAAGATTTTTTTTTTTCAATTTTATATGTTTATATTAGCGGTGGTCTGAGGTCAATCACCTTCCAATCGTTGAATCTTCTCGCCTTTAATAAGCTAGAAGGGCGGAAGGACCTTTCTTTGGGACGTCAGGATTGGGCTTCTATTTTTGCGGGAATTCGGAATGGGGCCTTTATTTTCGCGGGAATTCGCGATTTAAACCTATTGGGACTCGGGAATTAACGATTAAATTTACGGGATGCGGGAAAGAAACGTATTTTTTCGGGAATTTTGGATGACAACCCCTCCTACCACCCCCAAGCTACACTTGTCGTACTCTTTTTCATGTTGCTTGTTGAAAATGTTTTTCAAATCAGTTGGTATCAAATTTATAATTAACCTGGTATAAACAATTTTATACTTAATCTGGTAAACAAATATTCAATGTATAGACAATGCAATATATGTCAACAGGCTTTAGAAACAGGAAGAAAAGCTAACCTATTTAAGCTTTTCTCTTGTTTCAAAGCAAACACAAATACATATAGTATTTCTGATAATATACATTTTGTTTTTAATTCCAAGCTATTAATTAAAATTTCATACAGATTTCAACATGGTTTGAATGAGGTCAACAAAGAGGACCTCAAACATGAATTATGTCAAAATAATATAACATTACCGTTTGCCCAAGATGAAAGACTGGAGACTTTATTTGTTAAAAATAAGGCAAACATTTATTTGTAAACAAAGTATTTTAACGAATGTTGGCTGATTGCAGGATAAATATAATTTGATGAAAGGAGAGTTATTTTGTCAGTTTAAACGTTTTCACTGTTTATCATTTGTATTGTCACGTGATCGATGACAATCGTCCTTAATGATACATGGACATCAAGTACATTTAATAACAGTACAACGCAGTGAGACTACTTCGAATGATTTGTTTTTTAACATTGTTGTCTTTTAATATTTTTATCTGTATTCATTATCTTGATTTTTCAGTAGACAAGAAAGCTGCTATGTTGTTCTTGAGAGGACGAAGCAGTAATCTTGTTGAGTACAATCTGTTGTTTTTCACACACAAAAACAACACCACAATACGCTTTTCACATAGATATAATCCGGTGGTAAAATGGTTTATTGGAAGAGTGCCATGTCTCCGTGAAGATATGTTGCGAAGAACTGAATGCCAGAAAACCAAAATTGTACAAGATGTTGGTGACTCCAAAGGTTACTTGATTAAGATTCCATACTAATGAGATTCATATTTTTACTCGGTAACTGTTTATCATATAATGCATTTGAAATAGTAAATGGCACTGGATACATTGGGAAGATCAGAAGAAACAGGCCAATGGAAACAGTCATGTACAATTCAAATATGTTGTTTTAGTGATCCAGTTTTTTTTTTTTAAACAATTTTGGTAATTTGCTTAGGACAAGACAATAGATGTTGTTGTTTTGTAACAGTCAAATTCATACCTGTTTTTACAGAAAACGTTTGAGAAAGATGTGTGGCAGCAACAACTTCGAATTCAGAATTTCAGGTGACATTTAAATAGTAGCTTGCCTTAGGAATTATCATAAAAATACAGAGTGGCAGTTTCCATACAGGAATAGCATTGCTACTAGGAATAAGGGGTTGATGACAAACCGTATCTAATTTCTGACAATCTTGGGTTAAATATGTTGAAAAAGTCCGATGTCGGTAAATTCTAAAAATTGAATTTGACAAAAATAGATTATTTCTCTTCTGTCATTTGAATTTGAAATCAATCATGACTGACAAATTGAGATTTATAATAACATTTATATGTGTATGACTCCGACCCGAGTTATAATACGAGTCAGAATAAGACCTGTTAAATGACGGTGGTGATTTCAAAATAAAAACAAATAATGTAAACATTGTTCTGTAATCATTATATGGTAATAGTATTCATTGACAAGTTGTTCTCGGCAATTGACAAAACTACCGCAAACACTATGGCTTTAAGTTTGTGATTAGGATGGACTCAAAGAGTTTCAAGACTTTATAGCGTTTCAATTCGCCAATAACATGATCAACAGAGACTCGGTATTCTGCATTCAGTCTATTGAGCTTTACACACTTCCTCTGTATGTGTTCCGGCTATCTGGTTTTGCTGTCAGGTTATCTGCTGTTTAGTGTGCGACTGATGAAATAATTCAATCGCTTTATGTTGGCGTGGATCATGAGCCACTTCTCTTGTACGAGCAGTAGAGGAACCTGAAGCTAAAGAATGAATAATATGCCTGACAATGGAGATTTCAAGGCAGACGATTCCATAGCGGAAGCTGCAGAATTAACCATGAAATATAGGAAAAATATATTACAAAACAGGTTCCCAAATTGTTCAAAAGCATCTGAAAGTGATGCGACTGTTTTGGTTCAATGATGTCGTTTTGCATACACATGTATTCAAAACAAAATGATGAAAAGAACAAGTCTTATTTATCAAATATATTTTAAAAACGGAAAAACACAGAAATGTCTTAACGTATAAAATATATGCATTTAACATAATGCCTTTACTACGTTACAGCATGAGTTTTGTATTGTCTATCATGTATTTGTGTTTAGTGGTTCATTTTTAGTTGAAAAGCAATTGCAAAAAGTCAATCAGACATACAGAAAACTTAATGTCAGTTTCAAAAAATATATAAAATAACATTTTCGTAGGCTGTATAATATCAGCAAATTAACGAAACGGCAGACACGGCTACCTCCGCCTAATTGTAAGACTTATGCCTCGAATTTGATAGAAGCGGTCATCTCAGTACCAGAATTTTTTACAAACGAGACGATTTTACTTTTGAAACTATGAATTTCCCTCACCTTAGGCATGTTAGGAGCAATATACCAACATGGACTGATTATTGGATATACAATTCCCAACTCATTCGGTATTCAAGAGCTTGCAGATGCTACTCAGACTCTATAAAACGTCACCAGTGTCTGAGCAGAAAGTTGATGAACCAGGGTTATGTCAAACAACGTCTCGTCCTTTTCCTAAAACATTTAATCGGAAGGTACCAAGACCATGTTGATAAATATTCCGTATCAACTTCACAAATAATACATGATGGTCTTAAAGTATAAATTCTAGGTATTGACGATGTTTATCATCTTAATTAAGTGTTTATGTGTTCTTTTTACTTGTCTTTGTAAATTCTTAACCTTTACTGTTTAGTCCATTTTTCGTTATATCCTTTTGGCGTGGCTCGGTTTTTATACATCCCGCAATTGTGTTGTGCTATGGTCATGTTTTGTATTCATGTCTTTCATTTTCTGCGTATACGCTTTGTCTAAAGAGTGTCTACATAAGATTTTTTTTTTTTGCCATAGTTTTTTTTTTTTTTTTAGTGATTAAGATTATTACACAATGTTGACTGCTGAATCCCAAATTTTTTTCATTTTTACCTATTATGTCTGATTTCATAGTTGTACATAGTAGTATATCTGTGTCTTTTGTTTTGAGTGTCCGAACAGTTTCCAATTGCTTTTCTATGCCGTGTTCTGTGATGTTGGGTCCCGAAATAAATGTTTCCTCTCCTAGTCGAGTAAACGGATAAATCACCAATTCGGAATCGATAACGCTGAAAAATAAACAAGAACAAACTTGAAAAAATACAATATATATGAAGTCTATTACCTTCTGACAACGGTTAACATGGTTACTGTTGAATACCAACGACATAAAATTGGAATGATAACGGCATAGTTTTAGTACAAACGTTTTTGTGCGGAAAATAGGAGTCAAGATACTAAGAGGAAATACAAAAAACACCATGGCTAAAAGAATAAAGACGAACAAAAGTATCTAAAGCACTATACGAAAGAATAATAAAACAGTTGAGTAACACAAACCAAACCAAAAACCCGGGGTGAACTCATATGTTCTGGAGGATAAGATGTACCTGAATCAACAGCCTTCAAATGTATTATTATTATCTAAAGCACTATACGAAAGCACTATACGAAATAATAAAACAATTGAGTAACACAAACCAAACCAAAAAACCCGGGGTGAACTCATATGTTCTGGAGGATTAGATGTACCTGAATCAACAGCCTTCACATGTATTATGTGATGACATAATATCGTTAAAATGTTGGTAGCATGACGTATCCAGTCTTATTCACTAGTCTTTATCATGTTTATGTTCGAATGAATTAATGACAATGACTATTGCCAACATAACATGACCACAAATATTGACTTTTCATACGTTTGTCCTCCCGTGGACATACACATTTCAATGGTTCTTTATACAATTATTTGTATATTTGGCAAAATCTTCAGCCTGTTCTTTCTCCAACGTGTTGTCGTAAATGTCTAATGCTGGTCTTAAAGACATGATTTTTTATGCACTTTCATGAAGATTCCAAATTCGCTTTAATTGATCATTAACTTACCATTGTCCTCTGAGTTTTACAGATAATTATTCGTAACTCAGATTATAGATTTTACACTACAATAAATGGTTGTAGTTTGCAGGTCTTCCTTGGAAACTTAACTGCAAATCGTAGATCGTATCACGGAAATCATAGAAAGTACGGGGAAAACGTTCTAGCCGACAGCTCCGTTGATAATACGAAACATTTTTTTCAGATAATCTGTCAAAAGTTTAACAAACATATTTATTTTTAATGGGTTTTTCGTGAAGCTACACGAAAACACTGGTAAAACTGTATTGAAAAGTATGTTTCATCGTGTATTTATCCACTTTATTGATTGGTTGTTGTTTGCTTACTGTCCGGTGGCAAATATTTCATGTATGTTCAGAACGGAAACAAATTAACAAAAAAATCAATAGGTAGATTCTTCAATAGTTGTCGACTGGAAAGAGAGTAGGACATTTGGAATGCCGCTGGAAAATGAGTATGCATTGGATAGGAATATAAATTTAGCCTTGCAATAGGTCCCTTATTGACCCCTCAAACATTTCTTGAAAGAATTTCAGGTTGCAGATAGCATGACACTCTTTCTACACAAGGCATCGAATTTCATTAAACCATTCCGATCGGTCGTGACTACGAATTTATACATCCCGCGACCTACTTTAATTTGGGAAGGGTGTTACTGTGAATCGAAAGAAAACTAAGGAATTACCATATTACTATACCCCAGTCAACCCTTGTGGTCTTAATCCAATTTAAACCATATGTCAACCGTAACGAATACAATTACTGTTAAAAAGAAACAACACCTTCCTCAAAATACATATACATAATATGCATCGTCTGCCAACGATAGAGCAAACTCTTTTAAAAGCTTAAACTTTTCTTTTGTATAGTTGACAGAATTTCTTTTACGTCAAATAAACATATGTTACTATCATGTGCATCCGCCATTATAAGTTGTCAACTTGTGTACAGGTAATATTTGTGATTGATATGGTGTCATATACCTGTAAGTGTATATTTACGAAGGTTAATAAATGCTGGTACAGGAAATAAACAACTTTGACAAAAGGAAATTGGTAGAACGTCGGCTATGTCAGTTAAATTGATAATTACAGATGGATATCTATATGTGCTTGTATAAAATTATCCGGGACTTCAGTCCCATGAAAATCATAATAATACGAAAATTTAACAACATTGTATGTGGTTTTACATCCACAGTTTTCATCAGAGTTTAATGAAAACTATGTTACTATGGTAGGGTGTCAGGTAAATTTAACATGCAAGTGCAAATGTCAAATTGCCTCTATTGGTGTTTATCCCGTTTTAAAAGTGTCTTCGTGAGTACCGTTTGTGTTTAAAAGGAGCAGCCTGAGCCAAGTTTAAAAATCGGAGTGCATTGAGTATTTTGTTTGGGGGGATTGGGACAAAGTTATGTTTTCCAATTCTTATCCTGTCATGATCATCATAATATAAGGACTAATGTTAACTTTACAGTCAAATTAAATTTTTTTAAATTGGTCTATGCATCTTCAACTCTACTTTAGAAGAAAAATTACCATAATTTATGGTCAACAGACTAAATGAAAGAAATAGTAGTTATTGATGATAAAGGTATTCTAATTATAATATAAAGCATACTATTTAGCTTTCCTTAGTCACGGAAGAAAAATGTTTTATCAATACTTATTTTAACTTTCATGTTAAAAAATGATAATTTTTTGAAAATTTTATGTGTTTATATTAGCGGTGGTTCGAGGTCAATCACCTTCCATTCTTTTGTTTGAATCTTCTTGACTTTAATAAGCTAAAAGGGCGGAAGGACCTATTCTCGGGACGTCGGGATTGGGCCTTTTTCGACAATTTGGAACTGGGCCTTTATTTTTTGTGGAAATTCGCGGTTTAAACCTATCGGGACTCGGGAATTAACGATTAATTTTATGGGATCCGGGAAAGAATACTTTATCTTTTCGGGAAGTTGGGATGACAAGCCCTCCTACCGTCCCCAAGCTACAGTTATCGTACTTTTGTATTCTTTTTTATGCTGCTTGTTGAATATGTATTTTAAACAGTTGGTATTAAATTCATAATTAATCTGGTATAAAAATATCAAATATACAGACATCAACAAGCATTAGAAACAGGAAGAAAAGCTAGCCTATTTAAGCTTTTCTCCTGTGTCAAAGCAAACACAAATACATATAGTATTTCCGACAATATATATATTTTTTTAACTTCAAACTGTTAATTCCAATTTCTTTCAGAATTTAACATGGTTTGAATGCGGTCAACGAAGAGGACCTCAAACATGTCAAACATGAATTATGTCAAAATGATATTAACATTACCGTTTGCCCAAGGTGAAAGAATGGAAACTCGGGACTTTATTGGTTAAAATAAAGCAAACAGTTACTTGTAAACAATTTTATTTAACAAAGTTGGCTGATTGCAGGATAAATATAATTTGATGAAAGGAAAGTTATTTTGTTCGTTTAAACGTTTTCACTTTTTATTATTTGTTTAATCACTTGAACAATGGCAATCGTCCTTAAAGATACATTTCATAACAGTACAACGCAGTTAGACTATTTGGTATGATTTGCTTTTTAACATTGTTGTCCTTTCAAATTGTTATCTGTATTCTTTATCTTGATTTTTCAGTAGACAAGAAAGCTACAATGTTGTTCTTGTGAGGACGAAGCAGTAATCTTGTTGACGTACAATCTGTTGTTTTCTCACAAAAAAACAACAACACCTCAATACGCTTTTCACATAGACCTACTCCGGTGGTAAAATGGTTTATTGTAAGAGATCCATGTCTCTGTGAAGCTATGAAGATCTGAATGAATGCCAGACAACCAAATTTGTATAAGATATTGGCGACAAAATAGGTTACTTGATGAGGATTCCACAGTAATGAGATTCGTACTTTTACTCGGTTATAAAACCATTAGCATAGTCTACTGTTTATCATATAATGCATTTGAAATAATAAGTGGCACTGTACACATTTGCAAGATCAGAAGAAAAAGGCCAATAGAATAAGTCATGTAAAATTCAAATACGTTATTTTAAGGATCCATTATTTTTTAACACAATTTTGGTAATTTTCTTAGGACAAGACAATAGAGGTAGTTGTTTTAAATGACGGAGGTGATCCTAAAGTAATGAAATACTGTTAACATTGTACTTTAATCATTATATAAAAATAGTATTCATTATTGTTTTCGGCGATTGACAAAACTACCACAAACACTATGGGGATGCCCCAAAGAGTTTCCATGACTTATTAGCGTTTCAGTTCGCCAATAACATGTTCAACGGAGACTTGGTATTCTGCAATGAGTCTAATGAGCTTCATTTACTTCCCCTTTATGTGTAAATAATGCAATATCGTTATGTTGGTTTGGATCAGGAGCCACTTCTCTTGTACGAGCAGTAGAGGAATCTGAACCTAAAACATGAATAATGGGCCTGACAATGGAGATTACAAGGCAGACGATGCTACAGCAGAAGCTGCAGAAATATCCACAAATAGCGCTAAAATCAGAGCTGCAGCTATTATTAATGATGCTCCGGCAAATATTGAAGCTATAAGAAAGGACACCCCTTCCCCTTTTCTAAAAAAATAAGATTAAAAAGGAACCTTTATTGCAATTGTTTCGCATTAACCATGAAAGATAAACAAAAACACAAGAATTTCTTTTATCAATCTTATGCATTTTACCTAATGTCTTTGCTCCTTTTCAGCCTGAGTTTTGTATCATATATCATGTATTTTGGTTAAGTGGTTCATTTTTTTTTTGTTGAAGAGCAAATTGCGAAAAGTCAATCAAATATACAAAAAACTAAATGTCAGTTAAATAACGTTTTCGTTGTCTGTTTATTATAAGAAAATTAAAAAAAAACAACATACAGGGCTTTCTCAGCCTCATTTTTGACTTATGCCTTGAATTTGACATAAGCTGTAATCTAAGTAACAGAATTTATGACAAACGAAACGATTTGAATTTAGAAATTATAAATTTCCCCCATCTTAGCAGCAATATACCAACTTCACCTGCATATATATATTCATTTCCAAACTAATTCGGTATTCAAGAGCTTGCAGCTACTATTCAGACTTTATAAATTGTCACCAGTGTCTGAGCAGAGAGTTGATGAACCAGGATTATGTCAAAGAACGTCTTGTCCTTTTCTAAAACACTTCATCGGAAGATACCAAGACCTTGTTGATAAATATTCCGTATCAACTTCACAAATAATACATGATGGTCTTGAAGTGTAGATTATCGGTACTGACGTTGTTAATCATCTTAATTACGTGTTATAGTGTTCTTTTATTTGTCTTTGTATATTTTAACCTTTACTGTTTAATAGAAAAACAAATGATATGGGGTATACATCCATGACAAAAAATACACAAAAAGCAAAGGAACAGCGCTTTTATTGCTGTTCTTCTGCTTAAAGTCACAGTGAGGCCTTCAACACGGAGCAAAACAACTCTCACCCCACTCCAAGTTACACTAATGTTTTGTTCATTTTTGGTGATAATCTTTTAGCGTGGCTCGGTAAAATTGGATAATCAAATTGAAATAAATGATAAGGAAACAAACACCAAAGTTGTCTTAAATGCAGTCAAATCTAGAAAACAAACTGACTAGGAAAATGAATTTACAGTTTGGAACATGGGTCACACCTATGAAAAACTAAAAGAACTTCAAAATAAAGGTTGAAAATATCTGGCACAAATTATCGTTATATTGATATGCATAGTAACAGTCTAGCTACTAGACATTATTATCATCTTAGGGACAGACTAGTACTTAAAGATGAACCCCTATTTAGAAAATTTGAAACACAAAATAACACTGGACAGTACTTACAATTTCTAACTCTATAGAAATTAAAATCTGAAGTTTTACATAGCATGAACAATGCAATTATATCTGGTCATTTAAGCCGGGGTCACACATTCACGATTTTTACTGCCGTTCTTGATAGGACCATTCCCGATTAAAAATTGTCAAAAGTCTGATCAACATCCTGTAAATCGTGGCTGGAAATTCAAACTTTGATTAAAATTTGTAAGAACATTTATTTAATCACGACAACAATCAGATATTGTTCAGGAAGCGTCCAAATTCAGCCGTTTCCAGCCGAATTTGTACCAATTATCCCGTTCTCAATCCTATTCCTATCCAATTTGTATCTTTCGCATGGCAAAAAAAGGACCAAATCTGTCCCGACAGCCTTCCAATTCTGCCGAATGCGATCCGACAGTGACCAGACAGTGAACCGACGCTGACGGAAGATATCCGTTAGAAAAAAGTAAAATCACAAAAATACTGAACTCCGAGGAAAATTCAAAACGGAAAGTCCCTAATCAAATGGCAAAATCAAAAGCTCAAACACATCAAACGAATGGATAACAACTGTCATATTCCTGACTTGGTACACAGAAAACGTGATAGTCTCGTCCTAAAAAAAATCGCCATATTCGGGATGATCAGGTACTGTCGGAACTGGAACACAGTCTTCTGTACCTCATTGCAAACGGATTTGTCTGGACTCAGTCGTATCGTGTTCTGTAATTGTCGGGACTCTCACGTGGGTATTACTGCCGAATTTCGTATTAATAACGGGACTGTTCCGGAACAAAGACGATTCGCATTCGGCAAGATCTGGATGCAGTCTGGACTTCAATCGGAAAAAAAACAGCAATGAAAAATTTCTCCAGATCATGCCCGTTCCACAGGGCACCGTCCACAAAACACAGAACATTGTTACGATTTTGATCTGATACAGCAGAATCTGTCACGACATAGTCACAATTGTAATCCGACTAAACAAAAACGGCTGAGTTTCCCCGAATATTACGGGACTTACCTAACTGTCGGGGTTCTTGACTGACCTCTCAGGACCATTCCCGATCCGTAGGATCTCTTAATCTGTTACGAATGTATACGACTGCGTTCAGATAATGATAGGACATTCCAGATCATTGAGGATAGTAATCCAACTTTTTCACTTTTCGTGTCTTAGCGATGTCTGATCTCAAACGGGAGCCATAATCGGCACTGTGTGAACGCCACATTAGGCAAGAGAAAAAACCTTAGCAAAATTGCTCCGAAGATTTTATTGGTTCGAAATAAGGGAATATGTCAGAATTGGATTGCAAAATGTGAAGTTTGCGGGGCAAATAAACCCCCTTACCAAAAACTGCATGGTATCCTTTTGGTCGTATGCGTACTGATGCATCTTGGTATAGACTTGCTAGAGATATAATGGACCAAATTCCTAGTTACCACAAGAGGTAACAAATACATACTTACAATAAATGGTCATTTTACCAAGTGGTTGGAAATATTTGCTATACAGAACCACAACTCTGCAACTTGTGCAAACCATATTTTAAACGACGTTATATGCCGTTATGGATGTCCTTTGTGCTTTCATTCCAATCAGGGGAAAATTTTCGAAAGTGACTTATTCAAAGAGCTATGTGAGCTCCTTGAAAATTTTAAAACTAGAACCGGTCCTCGAAACCCCAAGGGAAATGGACAACGTGAACGATTTAATATAACTGTACTAGGAATGATGAAATCATCTATAACATTGGAAAAAACCAAATGGGACCAAAATTTGGGTTGTTTGGCTGGGGCATACAGAGCCACATTCGAAGAATCCACCACCTTAACCCCTGAACTTATGCTATTGGGATATAAGAGATAAGATTACCACATGAAATAATAAAAGGGGGTATTCCCTTTACATTTATTATAGAAAATGTTAACAATTATGGAGAATATGTACAAAAACTTAGAAACAGTCTTCAAAAAGCACATAAAGTTGTCAGAGACCATATGCAAGTAAATGCAAAACGATGTTAAGATTATTATGACAAAAAGTCACACTTGACAATTTTTGAAGTAAATGACAAAGTATGGTGCATGTTAGGAAACAAAAAGAGAATGAGTCCCAAGTTACAGACTTTGTAAACTGGTCCAAGTCTGATAACAAGAAAATTTAATGATATCAATTATGCAATTCAAGTAAACGAAAGTGGTCTAAGAAAAGTTTAAAGAGTATAATGAAGAAAATATAACAAAGTGGATCAAAACTTTAGTCAAGAACAAATTATTTCTTGTAATATATTAACCTTACAGGGGATTAAGACTAACATTTCTACACACACCGACGGACCCTGAACGTAAGAGAAGCGACGGAACAGCAACACCTACCTCCGCGGATAGAATGAGTAAGCGGTCCAATACTGAACCTAAAATGGCTTAACTCAAATATGTCAGAACCAAACTTTATTTTAATTAGCCAATAATTGAAAAAAAAAAAAAAAACATGCAAAAAAAAAAAAAAAAAAAAATATGACCACCACTTTCGTATATCATATTTGTTAATATTTTCTAATAATAGTAGATTGTAGTTGCGATTTCATATACCATGTGAATGAAAGGAACTATTTCAGGAAAGATGTGATTAACATGAATTTTCAGTATAAAGTCAATGTCTATGATAGATTGTTATGTTTGATCAAATACGGTAATTTAAACACCTTATATGTCATATATGATCAAAGGGCACATATTGTATGTATAAAAGATTACGTGGATGTAATTACTTTTCATGAATTTTACAGGTACCCGAGTCTATTGAATGAGAACAACAGCAAAAATCATCACGTGTCACTAACTGGCACATCAGAAGTAAACACAAATCTCTTATATATATATAAATAAAAAGAGTTTAAAAATAGCATCAATCAACGTGAATGGATTAAGAAATATTAAAAAAACGTGCATTAGTATTTAACTGGATTGTTTCACAAATTATTGATTTTGTTTGTTTACAAGAGCCACATTGTACATAGGATGAAAAAGGGCTTTGGAACAGGGAATGGAAAGAAAATGGGGGTGGTAAAAGTTTCTGGAATTGTGGTACAAACGATTCGAGAGGTGTAGGAATTCTTTTAAGAAAAGATTTTACACATTGTTTTGATATTTCAATGTTTGATAATAACGGTTGAATACAAATTGGTGAAATTAAAACTAATATTGCTGTGTACCATATAATTAATTTGTACACCCCGAATAAAGGTTCAGACAGGAAACTTTTTTTTTTAAACTTGAAAAACTTTAATGACTTTTATGCAGATGATAGCACAGATCATTGTAATGTCTTCTTAGATTTCAATTGTGCGTTAGACAGAAAACTAGATAGGGCCACTCTCGCATCAAAATGAGGATACAGGTTTGAAGGAACTAAAGAGTCTTTTATTGAAATTTGATTTAGATGATATATGGAGATCTACATTTCCAACAAATAGAAGGTATAGTTTTCAAAGAGGTAACTCAAAATCATAAATAGATTATATTTTCTGTACGAAATCTCTAAGCTGCAAAAGGAAAATACGTGTTTATTCACATTTCTTTTTGGTGATCATGACATAGTTACTTCAAAAATAAAATTAGATGATATTGAAAGAGGACCAGGAATGTGGATCATGAATCTAAATACAATTAAGACAGATGAATTTTCAAATGCATTTAAAACGTTTTTGGAAAATTGAATAACAAGTAAAGATCGATTTAATAGCATTCAAGAATGGTAGGATGTAAAAAAATCACAGATTAAATTTTTTACTATGGAAATTAGTAAAAATTTAAACCGTTTATCAAAGCAAAAATATATCATAACTTTAGAAAACAACTTGAAAAATTAAAACTTCAATCGAATGAATCAAATACATCGTCTGACAAAGTTTTAGAAATAGAAAAATAAGATTAAGGAATATTATACAAATAAGACTGTGTCTGCAAAAACTAGATTACGAACGAAATGGGCTGAAGACGTTGAAAAGTCGACTAAATACTTTTTTCAATTTGGAAATGAAAAATGGGCGGAACAAATTCTGGCAACATGTAAAAACAGAAAATGGTGAGTATTAATGTGACATTGATTCTTTTCTGAATGAACAAGTAAAATTTTACACTTAACTTTTTGCAACGGAAGGCTCGGACAAAACAGCGGGCGAAAAACTCTGTCAGTTCGTATTAAATAAGGTAAGCATAGAGGACAAAGGCGTGTTAGATGTGGAGCAGGATCTGCTTACCCTTCCGGGGCACCGGTGATCACCCCCAGTTTTTTGGTGGGGTTCGTTTTACTCAGTCTTTAGTTTTCTATGTTGTGTTTTGTGTACTATTGTTTGTCGGTTGGTCTTTTTCTATTTTAGCCATGGCGTTGTCAGTTTATTTTCGACTTATGAGTTTGAATGTCCCTTTGGTATCTTACGCCTCTCTTTTAGATAGAGATATACATATATTTGAAGTAGAAAAGGTACTTAAATTACTTCAACACAACAAATTACCTTGCGAAGATGGTATAATATCAGAATTTTATATTCTATACTGAAACATAATGAAAGACGATTTCTTTACTTTACTACAAGAAATCTTCAATGATACTTTATTGAGTAATTCTCAACATAAGGAGGTCTTAACCTTATTACATAAAGGAGGAGAAAGGGAAAATATAAAAATTGGAGACCGCTTAATTTACTAAATTGTGGTTAAAAAATTATTGCAAAGATTTTATCTGAAAGGCTAAAAAAAAACAGATCAGAAAGGGTTTGTTAAAGGTAGAAATATAAGCAAGGCTAACTGAATGATTCAGGATATATTGACAATGAAGATGAAGGAATTATTTTATTTTTGGATCAACAAAAAACGTTTGATAGATTTGAATGGGAATGGATAGATAATGTATTGGAGAATTTTGAATTTGGGGATTAATTTAGAGCGTGGATCAAAATGCTATTATATAATGCTACTTCGTGTATTAAAACCAATGGATTTGTATCACGATACTTTTCGATTGTTCGCTCAGCTAGGCAAGGATTTCCAATAGCGCCTCTTTTGTATATAATACAGGCTGAACCCAAGGCATGTGCGATCAGGTGTAATATTGAAATAGAAGTTTTAAAATTATCAGGAGAGGGGGGAACTTTATAGAAACTAAATTATGTATGTTTGGAGATGACACCCAGGTATTTATTAAGAACGAAAAATCTATAGAAAACTCATTCAAGATTTTGTCCTTAAATGAAAAAGCTTCGGGCTCTAGAATAAATTTATGAGTTTGAATGTCCCTCTGGTATCTTACGCCTCTCTTTTAGATAGAGATATACATATATTCGAAGTAGAAAAGGTACTTAAATTACTTAAACACAACAAATTACCTGGCGAAGATGGTATAATATCAGAATTTTTTATATTCTATACTGAAACATAATGAAAGACGATTTCTTTACTTTACTACAAGAAATCTTCAATGATACTTTATTGAGTAATTCTCAACATAAGGAGGTCTTAACCTTATTACATAAAGGAGGAGAAAGGGAAAATATAAAAATTGGAGACCGCTTAATTTACTAAATTGTGGTTAAAAGATTATTGCAAAGATTTTATCTGAAAGGCTAAAAAAAAAAAAAAAACAGATCAGAAAAGGTTTGTTAAAGGTAGAAATATAAGCAAGGCTAACTGAATGATTCAGGATATATTGACAATGAAGATGAAGGAATTATTTTATTTTTGGATCAACAAAAAACGTTTGATAGATTTGAATGGGAATGAATAGATAATGTATTGGAGAATTTTGAATTTGGGGATAAATTTAGAGCGTGGATCAAAATGCTATTATATAATGCTACTTCGTGTTTTAAAACCAATGGATTTGTATCACGATACTTTTCGATTGTTCGCTCAGCTAGGCAAGGATTTCCAATAGCGCCTCTTTTGTTTATAATACAGGCTGAACCCAAGGCATGTGTGATTAGGGGTAATATTGAAATAGAAGTTTTAAAATTATCAGGAATGGGGGAAACTTTATAGAAACTAAATTATGTGTTTGGAGATGACACCCAGGTATTTATTAAGAACGAAAAATCTATAGAAAACTCATTCAAGATTCTGTCCTTGAATGAAAAAGCTTCGGGCTCTAGAATAAATTATGACAAAACAAAAGGCTTACTTTAAGCATCTTCGCTAGCCAATGTTTACCGTCAAGTCCCCTTCTCTCTACCCTTGGTAGATTAAGCCAACATTTGTGTTTATAATGCTGAGCCATCTACCGGTGGTTAAAAGTCACGTCCATTCCGACTACATCATTCTTGACCAATGGCAGCGCTTGCACTCTCTTCATTTTAGAGGTATAAAATGGATGTATCCAGTGTTTACAAATTTCGTGAAGCAGGAACCGAAAATATACAGCGAAATATTTGCGCAAGAAAGATACCCAGAAACTCCAATTAGTTGATTAAGAACTTTGAAATTGTCACTTCATATCGTCCTGTGTTTTGGGGTAAAAACTTGTTGCACATTCAGCACGTGGCAACTGTTTATTTACATTTTCTACATTTACACGTGATCATCTTGACGGCGCTTTTTGATTGGATACAGTTACAACTGCAACCAATGGAAATACTTACCTCGTGGATCCGAAATTCTATCTTAATCTGCCAGGGTGGAGAGGAGGGGACTGGATCGTAACCCTTGTCTATCGAAGATGACTTTTAGGGGCTTCTAAACGAAAAAGACCACAATTTAATAAAATCAAATGGATCATAAGTAATGTTAAAACATTAGGTGTGTGCCATGGTCATGAAATAGATGACGATGATATATATGGAGAAAATAATTGATAAAGTTAAAAATTGTATACACGTATGGAAAAGTAGGAAACTTACATTTACAGGTAAAACACTTATAGTTATAAATATGATACTTTCTCTCTGTTCATACGAGATTGAAATACGAGAAATTGCGGATAAATATAATAAAGAGCTAAATAAAATTGAGAATGGAAATGGGGAATGTGTCAAAGAGACAACAACCCGACCAAAGAGCAGAAAACAGCCGAAGGCCACCAACAGGTCTTCAACACAGCGAGAAAATCCCGCACCCGGAGGCGGGCTTCAGCTGGCCCCTAAACAAAAATGTGTACTAGTTCAATGAAAATGGACGTCACACTAAACTCCAAAACATATAAATGAACTAAAATTAAAAAACATACAAGACTTACAAATGCCAGAGGCTCCTGACTTGGAACAGGCGCAAAAATGTGGCGATGTTAAACATATTTTGTGAGATCCCAACCCTCACCCTATACCTCTAGCCAATGTAGAATGAACAATAATATAACTTGGAACTTTATATGGGACGGAAAAGTTAACCAGGTAGACAAAAATGTCTTCTGCTTACATGAAATAAAAGGGGGATGGGTATGGTAAGTATAGATATGTTCATAAAAAGTAAACAAATAAAACTTTTATATCGCTTACTGCAGGAACCATTGGAAAGCTTGAATGCGAATGGTAAGTATTGCCTACGGAAATTTGATGAAAAGTATAAGATACCTTTGTTGTACGTAAATGTTCAAATTTGAATGGTTTAGATATGAACCAATTACCACAATTTTATCAGAAAATTATAAATATCTGGTCAGGTATCATACAAAATATTGATACACCATTCAATAAAAGAGATATTTTAAATACAAGAATATTTGGGAACTTCTCTATTTTGTTCAAAAACTAAACCATTGTTATACCCTTCATTTTTAAAAAGCGATATCAAAATTATCAAGGACATTTGGAATTCAGAAAATACTGATTTTATTAGCTGCAAAGATATTTATAGGAAGCTTATTGATTGGAGAAATTGTATTTCCGTTTTCTAGAATTAAACAGGCAATTCCAAACGATTTAGTGTAAATTTTGGAATCTTGCGGAAACTAGAATCTGCATAATGAAATGAAATTAAAGATATTAAATGACCTTGAGATTATGAACTTCAACAACCAAATAATAAAACCATCAAAGGTAAATTCAAAAATATTCGTACGTTATTAAATAAAGACGTATCTCCAAAATGTCAAATAAAGTTGGAAGAAATATTTGGAAACAATTTACTTTGGGAAAATTTGTGGTCGGGATTAAAACAAATGATAATTGAAAATAAAGTAAAAGAATTTCAATGGAGATCCATTCATGCACAATATTTTTTATACTGAATGTAGATTACAAAAAAATGAAACTATCAAATGGAAACTGCCATATTTGTCAAAATGTTAACAACATAGAAACCCTGCAACACTTATTTGTTAGTTGTAGTACATCAAAGTTAATTGTAAACAAGCTTCAAGAAATTCTAATCCAATCAAACATAGGAATGAATAAATTGTTGAAAGTACATGACGTTAAGAATAAACACAGGAATATTCAAATATGACAATTTTCTAAACACAATAATTACATATTCTAAATGGACTTTACAGAAAATTAGGAATTCAATAAAATACAACAAAACGCCTAAAGCACCACAAGATATTTATAATATCTGGAAATATAACTTCAAAATTAATATAAAATTTGTTCTTCAATTAAAAGGCATTGACATCACCGATAAGACAAAATTGAAGTAAGTGATAATGAAAATTAGACAAAAAATATAATATAAACTTTAAACGAAGTTTTTATGCTTTATTATATAGGACTTTAGATTTTATCAATATATACATATATATAAAAATGATATAAAAGTGTTAGCCTATTATGTGTGTCGCATCTTTTGTGTTGGTATCTTATTAATTACTTACTATGTTGAAGTTCAGGTATAGATTTATATGCTTCTAACATCATGTGGATATATTTTTGAAACTAATTGTAAATAAAAGGTAAACAGGGGACTACATTTTTAGCCTTCTATTACACCTGGATAGATGGCGCATTTTGTAAACAGAGACCCTTAGCCTGTTACCTGGACGACTAAGGTAATTGTATACATTAACTATTTAGGAATAAAAAGTTTATATGTGTTAAAAAAAAAGACTAAAATGTCATTTAGTTTATGACTATTAGTGTATAAATCATATAGATATTATTTTTCTAGTTAAAAATTAAAGTTTAAAATGTGTACAAAAATTTTAACATGGACCAATATACAATATATATATCAAATCTGAAATATTTATTGATTGTTTGGTGATTGCTTTACGCCGCATTGGTACAAAAATTCTAAATCGCGGCGAGAGCTATTTCAAATATTAAAACAGGATTTTTTTTTAAACGTAAAATAATTTTAAACTAATACAACACATTCATATTTGGAATATTCCAATATCTTTTAAAAATGAAACAAATATTTCAACAGGAATATTTTTAAATAAATCATACATATTATTAACATTGACAGGAAATGTTGTTAACCGTACCCGGAAATTTAGAAATGATCCTTGTAAACTTATCGCTCCTTTAAATAAACTTATTCTAAAAGGTTACCAATTCAACACTGTAATAAGATCATTGAATATTGTTTTTATTGGTATAAATATTGATTTTGTTATCAGTAAATTAAAAGCAAACTAAATATTACTAGTATGTTTTATACATATACACATTCATGGATCTACAATCTGTCGATACCTGTATCTTGGCATTGCACAAGGTCATGTTTTTCTCTGACTGTTTATGACGTCTTTACACTAAATCAATTGGATGTTGGATGTGTACGGATTGATAATTTAGTCTTAGATGCATGATTTTTTTATTAGTTGTTAGTGGCTTTGAACTAGCTGTCAGATAACTGCGAGTACACTCAGATCTGTACCTAGTGTCTTTTTGTTGTTTGGATGTACAAGTACCCTGCCACGTCCACTTGTATTTTTGTCCATCTGATGAGTTAAGCCTTTTTCAACTGATTTTTATAGTTCGTTCTTATGTTGTACTGTTATATCACTGTCCCAGGTTAGGGGGAGGGTTGGGATACCGCTAACATGTTTAACCCCGCCACATTATGTATGTATGTGCCCGTCCCAAGTCAGGAGCCTGTAGTTCAGTGGTCGTTTGTTTATGTGTTACATATTTGTTTTTCGTTCATTTTTTGTACATAAATAAGGACGTTAGTTTTCTCGTTTGAATTGTTTTACATTGTCATTTCGGGGCCTTGTATAGCTGACTATGCGGTATGGGCTTTGCTCATTGTTGAAGGCCGTACGGTGACCTATAGTTGTTAATTTGTGTGTCATTTTGGTCTCTTGTGGACAGTTGTCTCATTGGCAATCATACCACATCTTCTTTTTTATATATAAAGTGGTTTTTTTTTTTCGGATATCGGAAAAGTCAATACATTCAATTAATCAATGTTAAATTGTATACTTGCACTCGAAAGGTATACATACGGGTTGAATTTCATTTTTTAAAGGATACTCGTGTGTCATTCTAGCATGACCAATACGGCATCTAGAAATAACACACTGATCATTCTTGCTTATGATTTTTTTCAAAGGTTTGCATAAAGTTGGGTTAATTTCATGCAATTATTGTCGTTCCTTTTACTCCAAGCATTTTTCCATATATTTAAAACATATTCTCTTATATTAGATTCAAAATCAGTATATGGTAGTTCACATTCAGATATATCTGAAATATATGTTCGGACAATAGTTTCATGTAAATATTTGTTAAATAAAATTAACTTTGTCATCTAGTTTGACAATGTATAATAATAATAATATTAAAAAATTATGGGCTTACTCCCGAAGCTAAACCCTTACCTGTAAAGTTATAAAACAAAGTGACATGAATGGAAAAACAAAGGTCATGTATACTTTAATGGAGAATTTCAGTGTGAAATCTACTGTTGATAATACATGGAATAAATTAGTCAAAATTTAATGATGTTGAGAAGAATCTATCAAGGAAATAAATATGTAAAAAAATGCATAAATTGAATTTGAAAATAAGAAAAATAAAATAGTAATATGTTGGTATGTACTGAAAAGGCAACATAGGCGTGTCCTTGACAAATGTATGTACAAGTGACTCAAAATCTGCCTCTTTTTGTATTTTTAGATGTCATACCAACTGAAATGCAAACGAGTCTAGCATACAGGTGTATGCACTGCCAACAGCCGAAATATTTCATTGCCTAGAAAAACAAGGTAGAGGCCCATATTTTGAAGAGGCATTGGTATGTTCAGATGCAATAACAGGAAAAATCTAGAAAGACACCTTTGGTCATTTGTACCTTACATTAGACAGAAAGAGACCCAAATTAGAAGCAATCGATACCTGGGGAAATGGCTTACTTGAAAGAGAGCCCGGCTCCTCATTTATTTAACACCACCATGATTGACTATATGTCACTACTGTAATGACTTGGCCAGGCGAAATTCCTTTGAAAAACATGTGTTTGTACTCTCAAGCACCTGCTTTCGGCTATAATTCGATTTTTGGCTATTTTAAAGTTTGACACCGGTTCTCACTTTTCTAATTCAATTCTATATGCTTTCAGTGGAGTACTATTCATTTCGTTTTCCTATTGTTCAACCATTTTTGATTATGTATAATCGAGATAACTTATGTACTACTAGTTAACTTTCACTTTCATACATCAGCCGCCATTTCCGGCACAGTGATTTTTGTGTATTGATTATGCAAATTAGTTTGACTGTGTGTAACCTCAGGTGAACTTTATGAACCACAACCGCAAAACAGTGTATGAAAACTATAGCGATTGTAGATCAGTTTTTACTTGATTATTGTATTAAAACATTATTAATTTTTGTTGTGAATTGTACTAAGATGATTTTTATGTTCTGTAAACATATTGTTTACGTTTTATTGTACTTTTTCTAGCAATCGGGGATTCTTTTTCGTACTTGTCAGGCCCGTTTCCATTTTCCCGTTCGTTTCCCCGTTGCAACCCCGTTTAAACCGTTCGTTACTCTGTTAAGTCCATCAGGGTATATAAACCTAACACCCGTTTGCCGGGGGCTCTTCCTCCTAAGTCAGACCTACAGAAACGTTGCCAGATTTTCGGTCAGTTTTTACTGTCGTATATTTCACATTCACTGAAGTTCTTCATATTTTTATCATGAATTTCATGAGATTTTTAAGCAGTTTCACTGCAGTTCAGAATATTTGGCTTTTTAAAAACACATTTGTGCAGTTTTTCAATTGTTTAATGCAGTTGATTTTTCTAAATTAAGAAATATTTGGACATTTTCTGTTCACTATTTAGTATTTTGGACTTAGATCAGTATCAAAAATGAATTTAATTCAATTGTAAATATAAATAGCGGGTCTATGTATTCAGGCTAGTTTTCATTTGCTTACCTGTTTCTTTAAGACAGAACGGAATAAAGTAACATGCCTTCCCCATTCCCCCTTTTTCTCTCCATTTTAAGGTTAAGACATATCTTTAAGTATTCTTTTCGCTGAGTTATTCCAGTAATCAGAGAAAACATAAATAAAGTCTGCATACTTTCTAAGATAGTAATAGTAAGAAGCTAGGACAAGTAAATTTCACTTTTAAGTACTCTCAATCTACAATGTGATTGAAGTCTGCCTTCCTGTGCTTACTCCAGGAGACTGAGGTTAATTAAATAATAACAAAGTACTGTTATTTTAAATATATAATTTATTAGAAGATGATATTTATATGTAAACAAAGGTATGATATATAAATTATTGGGTAGTTGGTTGAACACTGTGGCAAATAACTGGATACATTGATAGTTAGATATATAATATATAATAATTTAAGATGATTTTGGTAACATTTTTGAAAAGTTGTTAAAACTCTAATTTTGGTCACTGTGATATCCATATGAAATGCTTTACTAATAATACAAAATTATGCTCTTAAATATCTTACTTATTCATCAGTAAACTTACATAATAATAGTCCAACTTGGTCTCTGGTTGTCGGTGTCATAACACTGTCTCATGGGAGAATAGACCCTCTTACTACGCCTAGACAAGAGACTATTTTATTGTCAGACAGAAGATATTCATTTGTGCGATAGTCTGTTGGTGTTGTCCCTTGCGTTTCCACTTCTTGAGTGATAGTTTGTATGCTGACAATTTAGAGGTTCATCCTCTACATTACAGAGTCAATCTGTTCTATAAACTACACGACAGAAGTGCGTTCATTTCCACAGACTAGAACGTATTTGAATATTCCTAACCCTTTTCGTGTTCCCCTATTTGAGTTATTCACTTGTTTTAATATTGAGATTAAATATTTCCGAGGTGTTTTGACCCCTTTGACCTAATTAAAATCCCTCCCCATGATATAATTACATCTAAAAAAAAATAATAAAGATAGAACACCGTGTTTAAACCATTCTCTGTCTTAGACTAGCTATTTCTAGTCTATTAAGGTCCCTGTGTACCTGTAAAACGCAGGTGGTGGCAGCATAGTTAAAGAGACACCCGTCAGGCCAGTTATTACAATTGGTGGCAGCGATGGGATACTCTGAATCTAAAGAGTATCCAGTGATACGAACCCATACCTAGTACAAATTTATAGGGATGGTGAAGACAAGATTAACCAGAGACCACAGTGGTAAAGACACTAACGATACAGAGATCACAACTGAGTATAGTGAAGAATTTGAGTCTTCTGATGAGTATGATCATGCAGATGCCACAGTGATAAAAAGACCCAATAAGAGTCAGAGAGCACCTGTACTTAGTTCTAAAACAAGAAAGAGAGTTTCCAGAAATTTAAGGTCCCCGTCTACAGTCCACAGAGAAGCAATGCCATCTTCCCCTATCCTACATGGTGTGCCAGAAAGTCCAGATAAAGCTGCACAGAATAACAATATGGGGCTTCTTGAGGGCATTGCCATGGTCATGAGAGGTATGATGTCCGAAGTTGTCCCGGTCATGAGAAATATGACCGAAACCATTAGAAGCAAGCATACACGGTCACCCTAGTCCCCCTGTGAGGCAACTGACGAGGAAGAGCCACAGAGGCAGGTCCTCTGTCCCATCAGCTATAAGACCCACCCGTAAAGTTCATAAAGACCTTCATCTTAGTCCGTCTGGCAGTGACAGTTCAAGCGACAGTACTATATCCGATAAGTCCAGTATTGACGAATGTGAAAGCCCTAGAGCCTCTAAGGGGAAACAACTTAAAAGTAACCGACTACCTATTTTTACTGGAAAAGAGAAATGGAAGGTGTGGTTTAACAGATTTGAAGCTGTAGCCAACTTATATAATTGGTCCAAGAAAGAGAAATTGGTCGAATTATTGCCCAGATTACAAGGAATAGCTGGAGACTTTGTTTATGACCAGCTATCCAGTGAAGTAACTAAATCCTATAGTAAACTGGTTAAAGAACTAAAGAACAGATTTGGTGAAATAGATACCACAAAAATTTATATTTCGAAATTTAATAATAGGAGACAGTAAAATGAGGAATCTGTCCAAGATTTTGCCGCTGAATTGAAAATGTTATATGACAAATGTTACCCCATAGAGACAAGAGGACACGACAGGAAAATTTACTTAGAAAATTCCTGCTAGGGCTTCAAGATGAAAATGCTAGGATGCATGTTGATTTGAATAGAGGGCCAGAGTCTATAGAAGAGGCAGTATATTTTACTATACACTACCAAGAAACTTGTCGTTATCCTGATGAAGACCAATATTTTATAACAGGTTTTAACAACAGGAACCGAAAACCAGTTCGGTAAATACAACAACAGAGTAATGTACCTCAAAATATGGACCGCAAAAGATGTTTTAATTGTGACCAAGTTGGTCATTTTTACAGGCAATGTCCCATGTCTAGAGAGTTTAGAAACTCCCCAAACCAGACTGGAAGTCAGAGGACAAATTTACCGCTTCCCGTTCAGCCAAGGCTAAACAATAACAATTACAGAGCGGAACCAAGTTTCAACCTGAAGGCCCCTGATTTTACAAGTAAACCAGACCCTTTAAACTAGAGACGGTCAATTCTATTGGCCGAGAAGAGACCAAAGACGATAAAGAAAATGTCCATAACATGAATTTTAGTGGATGAAAATAGTGCAAATGAATTTTCTATTGTTGATGTAGAACACAATAAACCCAAAGTTAAATTGTATAATGATGTCTTGATGGAGACCCAAACTGAAGAGACCAGTAATATTGTATTGAACCAAAGTCCTAGTACCAGACCCCATAATTTTATAGAGAATGAACATTTTATCATTGTGGAGTTAGGTCCATCAATGAATTTAGAAAGTCCAGTGAATATAGCTGAACCAGAAATTGAGAGGCAGGAGGAGATAATTATGCCTCCAGATGCTGATCACAATATTTTAGAGATTTTTGAAGATTTTGAGATGCAAATATTACTTGGAACAGATAAACATATATGTAAACCAGTTTTTAAAGTTGTAAAGAAATCCAGACAACAGGATAGAATTGATATTGATGGGTTCATAAATGAAATACCCACTGTTTTTACTGTAGATACCGGAGCTGCTAGAACTGTTCTATCCGAAGAGACCTATTTAAGAATACCAGTAGAAGTCAGGCCACCTTTAGTGCAGTCGCACTCACTTATAGGAGCTGATGGAAACCCACTCAAGGAGCTGGGAACAGCTTATTTTGAAGTGAGATTGGGAAATTTTAGTTTTAATATGGAGCTAGTGGTAGCCCATATTGCAGACAATGTTTTGCTGGGATTGGATATCCTTGTGATGGGCAAAAAGGGTCCTTCCGAGATAAGGTTGGGTGATAAAGTTTTATGTTGGAACGAACAGAATATTCCTTTTAAATTTGTTGGTGAATTTACCAAAGTTAGAAAGGTGATCGCAGCAGACTATACAGTTATACCAGGATACAGTGAAGTTATCATGGAAGCATATGTAGAGAAAACAGACTTAGATAGCTGGTTTTCACACCAAGAATTTTTAATAGAACCTTTCCAGAATTTATGGAGAAATCATCTTTAATCATTTCTACCTGTCTAGTTGATCTTGCCAGTCAAGTGACTGGCACAATGAGAGGTAACCATACATCAAGACACTGTTATTGGTACTGCCCATTTAAATGAATATGCAATTATACCGTTTATTAATATCGAAGATAACTCTGAGAATGAAACATCTAAATACTTGAGTGTTCGACGATTATCCCTAAATCAAAATAAATAAACCACATCAGAGTCTAAGATTCTAGATTTTAGTAAATCTGTAACTAGGACAAGACCCGAGCCTAAACCTAACATTGGTATCAGTAATTGGGAACCAGATAAAGTCCACAACATCCCCCCCGCCATCTTTAAGAAGTTTTTAAGAAGGCACCGAATGGTAGAAATAAGGCTGAAATTAAAGAAATAGCTTCCCTTTTACATGATTTTGAAGATATCTTTTCGAAAAATCAAGACACATTGGGCTGACCCACCTCATTGAGCACATTATAGATACTGTAACAGCCAAGCCTATAAAGCAGCCTCCTAGGCGAGTATCTTTGGCTTTTGCAGATAAAGAAAGAGAAATTGTCCAACAGATGGAAAGACAGGGTATAACTAGAAAGTCATCTTTACCTTGGGGAAGTCCTTTATGCCTGGTTTTAAAAAAACAGTACTGGAAATACCATTCAAGTAAGACCAACGATAGATTTTCGAGCAGTCAATAAACTATGTGAGGACGACGCTTTTCCTTGCCAAGAAAACAAGATTGCCTAGATACCATTGCAGGCTCCACCCTATTTACCTGCGTTGATTTATTATCCGGTTATCATCAGGTCCCCGTGAAAAAATCTGATATCCCAAAGACTACTTTTTTTTACCAAATATGGATTGTATGAATTTACTAGAATGACCATGGGATTGAAATCATCAGCTCAAACTTTTCAGCGTTTAATGGAGTTGGTCCTACAAGGTCTACAATGGTATATATGTCTTATTTACTTAGATGATGTAATAATATTCGGAAAAAATTTTGAAGAACATATGGAGAGACTACGTTTAGTGTTACACAGAATAAGGGAAGCAGGCTTAAAGTTAAAACCAGAGAAATGCCATTTTTTACAGACTGAGGTTACGTTTCTAGGGCATGTTGTGTCTGGGGATGGTGTTAGACCAAATCCAGACAACCTGATGAAAGTTGACAATGGGACGCTCCTCAATCCGTCACACAGGTCAAACAGTTCCTTAGACTGACCAGTTACTACCGAAGGTTCATACAACATTTTTTCCAAGATAGCTTCACCATGATAAATTTAACCAAGAAAGGTGAAAATTTTGTTTGGTCTCCAGAATGCCAGGAATCTTTCCAGAAAATAAAAGATTTGTTAATGACAGCCCCAATAGTAGCTTACCAAGCAGACCATGGTGGATACATTTTAGATACCGATGCCTGTGACACCGGCATTGGTGCTGTACTAAGTCAAGTACAAGAAGGCCAAGAGAAAGTAATTGCTAATTGCAGTCGGACATTTAACAAAGCAGAAAGAAATAATTGGGTCACTTATGGCTGATCCTCCAGCCATGCCATCACCTCTTAAGTCTTCTGTAAGTTCAGACCCGAGACCCTCACCTCCAGATTTTGATTTTGTACAGTTATTAGGAATTAGTCCACCTCCACCAGAACCTTTCGGAAGATAATGATCCTCTTTCCTTACAGTCGGCAAACTTTACAGCTGAAAACACTTCATACTTAGAAACCATGAATAAACAACTTTTGAAGAATCATGATATGTTAAAGAAGGCAGAAGTGGCAGTCAGGAGAAGCAACATTGTTAAACCAAGGTCGCCCGTAAGACCTCGTTTTCAACCAAATTCATACAGACGTCCCGTTCTCCTCTCAAGATGAAGTTTATTCCTGAAAGAACTGTATCGCCATCCAAGAAGGTAAAATCTTGTGTACATGTAAGAAGCCCCTAAAAGAAGAAGACCAGTGAAAATGGAAGAAAATGGTAGACATTATTACTCTTATACTATGTAATTTTACAGATTCTCAACTCAAATTGTAAGGTATAGTTTATTTTTGATAATCAAAAGTAATTTAAATGTTTAGATAAAATTTACTGGGAATTTTAGATTTGAAATATATTTTTGAAATTTAAGGAATGTTGTCATGTTTGAAACAGAGTAACTTATATTATATACAGCCAAACTATTTGTATGTTATCAGTTAAATGTAAAAAAAAAATATTAGGTAAATTTTTGAACTTATATTCAAATAATTAGGTTCTGTTTACTTGGTAAAAAAAAATGTAACTAAAATTTTTAGTAAAAAAAAATGTATATCTATTTTTAAAAGTAGTATATGCAGTCCAGGAATAGCCAATAATTCAAAGTTTTTAATAAAACGACCGAACAAGTAGCTTTTGCAAAAATGAAAATTTTTTGCGGGGACGCAATTAATAAAAAAGGGGTAAAATGTGGAGTACAGAGCTTAGGTACTGTCACAATATGATACATATAATATGAGACTTATCTATGTGTTAAGATATGGATCATATAATTTTTTTTTGTACGTTTAATTTGTATCAATGAAACATATTGTTTACTTTTCTGTAACTTTTTATGCACGTCCTATTATGTAGGAAAAACAGTAGCAAACTAATTGCTTATGAAATATAACTTGTACACATAGTCTGAAACATATTTTTTAAAGTGTGCACCACATTTTTGAGGTTATTTGTTTAAACAGAAAAAAGTATTACAGTCATTCCTCATATTTTATTTCTAAATCAAATTTTTAAGGAGTAAATCAAGAAAAAACGTTGATGCCGTCATGGTCACATGACACAATTATGTCTATGAGCTGATATACAAAAATCAGAGAACGTGTTTCATCCAAAATTAAATTATTTTAAAATATCTTTTGGTTAATTATCGTATTATTGCTTGCAAAGCTTTATTTCAAATTTATCTTTTAAAGTTAGGATTATTGTAATTGTGCATTTAAATTTAATATTGTAGTTCACTTTAACTTTACGTTTGTTAACGTTTGTCATTTATTATTGCTATTTTTTTCGAGATTTATTAATTAATAGATATATGTATTAAACAGGTCAACCAAACATTTGGCAGTAATAGAATTAAACAGGTAAACATTTGGCAGGTAAGGGATGGTTTTCTAAAGGTCTGGAAATTATAATAAACAAAACAGTTTATTGAAGGTATAAACTGTATTTCATTTTTAGTTATTTTTCAGGAAAGGGTCTGAATATAGCTAATAATAATAAACATTTTTTTATATAACAACTGGGGAGGTACCAGTTACACCATAACATATTTGTCAGAAAAAGGTCTTTATCAACTATTTTTGTTAACATACTGTGACGGGTACCAATTTATTAATTGTACTTATAAACTTTAACTATTTCTTCACAATCTAAAAAGTTATATTTTGTATGCCATTCATTCCAAAATTTCACTCTACTATAAGATATAAAAGATGGAATCAGTGCATTTCTGTTCAGGATTATTTTTTATGATTTTTATTCAGCATCATTTAACTGATAACTGACAAAATAAACCGTAATGCCAGTCATTTTTATTATTGTGGTAACTGTTTACTATGGGAAATATTGAAATTGTATTTGTTATTTACTGTTATGAGACGACCCCCGTAATTATTACTTTCATTGACCGAGTGATGTTTTTGACTCGTAGGTACATTTTTGATTGTGTCATATGAACTTACTTATCTGTAAAGCTTCCTCAAGTCATATTGGTATAGGGAATTACAAGTTTTATGTCAGAACATTTTGTTCGACTATATGATTTATCAAAATTCGTTGACAAGCAAGCACCTGGCCTTCATTCAGCGCCATCTTCAGCTAACAGTACTTAAGCGTTTTGATTGTCGAACATTTACGGAAGGTCACGATTATTTTTAGCATATCGTAAAGAATTTTAATTATTATATTCTATTTACGGAACAAACATTTCAACAAATATAAAGTTACCTGAGCGTGATTTTGCACAATTATTTTATAAAAAAAAAACATTTCATAGCGGCCGAAGTGGGAAAAATCGTCAATGATTTTCATTGGTTTATTGCATAAACTTGCAGTTGCGCGGTTGAAAATTGCACTAAAACTGCACAAAAAAGCACTAATTTTTAAGTACAAGTATAAACCCCAAAACGCGAGTTTGACGTCATTCTGGCCAAAGACGTTCAAAACTAGAAGGAGATATTCTTTAGAAAGTAAGAATTATTATAGTAATTTACTTTACTTTTTGTAAAGATTTCAACAATTAAAGAACCCATAATTGTTTAAAAACGATTTACGCAAATTCTACCCAACTTTTGGAAAAACTTGAGGAAACTAGCAATATTATGGAAATACTATTTTTTATAATAATGGTTTAAATTTAACTAGAAATACATAAACCATAGAGATTACGTATAAATATTTTTTTTGAGAAATTTAGTACGTTGGTAATACTTTTTGCTGAATCACTGTGCCGAGGCCGATTATGCGGTTTCATGTATTTGAACAATTTTGACCCAATTTAACGCCAATATTCTATTTACATAATCAAACAAAATTTAGAAACATATTTTATTTATGTTACTGGTAAAGGAATCCAGTAAATTTAAAGCAAAGACTTTTTGCAAAAGTTTAGCGTTTTTAGTAGTTTTTAGACAGTGAGACACAAGAAAATGAACATAACTAGTGAAGGAAACTAGTAAAAATTTCCATGCATTCTTGTTAAAAAATCTACAACTTTATAAGTCAATCAATGTATTAGAACAACATATAAAAGTAATTGTTAGTAAATAGTAAAAATTTGATAAGTTTAGAAAAAAGGAACATTTGTGAGTAAACAATAATGAACAGATAATTTTAAATTCTTGCCAACTTTTGTCAATTTCTTTTGGTCACAATTTGAGACAATCGTTTTTAGTGAAAGGAAACTAAAACACAGTCTCAACAAAGAATTATTTAATAGGATTTTACTTGATATTTATTAACTTCACTGAATTTCACATATTATTGTAAAGGTCAGTTTGGCAAATAATGAGACATACATTTTTAGTGAGAGGAAACTAATACAAAGTCTCTACCAAAACACATATTATTAAAACTTTCACTGAATCATTGAACTACCAGTTATTGAAATCTTGTAATAATCAAGTTTGGAAAATTTTAGACATTAGTTTTTAGCCAGTGGAAGCTATTACACTGTTTAAACAAAAATTACCCCTTTTATTTCTTAGAACCTATCATATATTTTCTCGAATTACGTCTCACTATAATTAGTGTGAGGTCAGATGCACTTTAGTACATGAATACCCATAGTTTGTCCTGTGAGGTCGGATGCACTTTGATACATGAGTATCTAATATTTTTGTCCATATCTGCTCGTATTCTCAACAAACGAGAGAACATCATAGCAGTTATTGTTTTACTCTTTATGAGTATATATATAGTATTTGAATCAATCTTTCTAAAGATACCCTAGGCAACTGTCTAGAAATACATTAAAGGTGTACTTAGTATTGATAATTTGCAAGTTGTTTTTATTGGTCTTTAGCTTGACTAAACTGTGATCTCAACTATTTGTTACTGTTATGTTGTTGGTATAATATATATAATATATATGTCTCAAAATAAAGTATTTGCAACTTCTAAATTGTTCGGTATAAATTGGTGATATCAGTCTAAAGAATACCTTAAAGTTCGCTATAGATATTTGGATAGGAGTTAAGGCTTGGTCCTATGACACAAGTAAAAAGAGGTCTGTCATCGTTCGTTCTAGATCTAGAAAGAGAGTAAGTGGGTTAGGTTTCGTCTGGATTTATATATCAGAGGTTTCGGTGTATGTGTTTCTACCCTTTTCTCCATTGACCCGCTACAATACTAACATACAAATATTGGTAGTTCCGTAAAAATTTTTAAAAAAATCGACGAAAATTTCAAACAGTTATACATTCAAAACTTGATATTAATTTGAAGAGTAATAGTAATCAGCAAAAAAATTTAAAAAAATATATATATAAAGCCAAAACCGGACAAGGTATCAGAGCTATTTAAATCGTTTCGGTTCCTGATAAATATAACAGGTTTAATTTATTTATCAGGTCTAATTTTAAAGACACCCACTTTTGATGAAAAAGCATTTAGCATGTTTAGCACCTTAAACATGTGTTTTTAGGATGGAAATCATTTTTTTTTATTACACTCAAATTGATCCTTTATTGCACATACTGCTGTTATACAATACAAACTTGATGCACAGCATTCCATCAATTATCCCTGTTAAATTTACCACTAAATATCCAGGGAGAGAATATTCAGTTTAATTAACTATAAAACATTAATATAATTATCTGAATAAATTAACTACTGTTACAAAAATTTGATATTGATTTGACCCAAATAAATATCTGTGTCTCGACCTTTACCTATCAAATATTGGTAAACCATGTGGTACACAAAACCACACGCACCTATGTACATAGATCATGTACATATTTCTGCAATTAAAGCAGCACATGTATGCATGTTAACACACTGGCAGCAGCTACCTATAACAAAAACACTTTCTGTAGCTTTGCAAGCTCAATTTTATAAGATTACATCGGAAATCATACTAATGCTGGTTGACCTCAGTTCTAGTAAAACAAACCACCCAGTTGCAAATGGTTCGGTAAAGACCGAATTTTGAATGACACACATTGTTAATTACCAATTCATAGAATATAAAAAAGATGTTATACAACTAATGCTGTGACTCCTTTAGGCAAATCTGACATTATATTGATTGATTGGGTGACTGTTGGTTGCTTAACGTCCAGTGGCAAATATTTCATGCATATTCAGGACGAGAACAAATTACCAATAAATACAATAGGTAGGTCCTGTAATAGATGCCGTCCGGGATGAAGGTCGGGAAAATGAGGGTATTTGGATAGGGACAGAATTTTAGCCTTACAACAGGCCACCTACGGACCCCTCAAATAGTTGTTGCAAGAGTTCTTAACGTGCAAAGAACGTGGCACTATCACTACTCGAGGCATCGGATTTAACATCCCCATTCTAACCAGAGGTGGTTGCGAACTTGTACATCCCGCATAGACAAACGGACGCCCACTTTGGCGAGGGTTTTACTGGCGGTCGGAGGAAGACCAATGGTGACCATATTTCTATTCCCCAGTCACCCTTTGAGGTTCTGCTATTCTATTAAGACTATTTTGTTATTTTATTACCAGAGCTACTCATTTTTCAGCTTTTCCAAAATGTTGGTCTCTAGCGAACTTGATTATTGTTTGCTTAACGTCTAGTGGCAAAAAATTCATGAATATTCAGAAGAAGAACAAACTATCAATCATCACAAAAATTAGTGTCGATCGGGATGATAGGCTGAAAAATTCAAATGTCACTGAATAATGAAGATATACTAGTACTGGAGAAGGACCGACTTGATTTAGCCTTGTATACGACCACAAACGGACCCAATAAAAATACGTTAGTTAAGCCTTGTATACGACCACAAAAGGACCCCTTAAAATACGTTACAAGGGTTCTAAACGTGTAGAGAGAGTGGTACTTTTTCTACACGTGACATCAGATAAAACGTCCCATTCTGACCGAACGTGGCTGTGAATTTAGACATCTCTTACAACCCAACGGACGCTCTCCAGCGTCAAGGGTTTTGCTGTAGTCGGAAGAAGGCCAAGTGATGACCATATTTCTATACCACTGTCAACACTTTAGGTTGAGAGTACTGGATAAAGGTTATTTCAGAAACAAGTGTTTAGCCATAAAACACATATGTATCATGCTTTGTTTTCTTTATATAAATTCTATTAAAATTGTAACAGATCTAGTAGACCCTCCAGCAGTCACTTGATTTTTTAGAAATAACGCGCACTAAATGGAAAAAAAGTTGGCCGTGAAAAATATGAAAACTTACTATATTTTTTTTACTGAATATTAATATTTATTTAAATGTTGATTATAGAAAAAATGAGGGGGGTGTGTTTGGTTTTTATACGCGTATTAATACGCCCCACTTCCATCTTTACTCATTACAAGACAAAAATACGATCTGTTGAAAAGCAAATTCCAATTCATATACATTGCATCCTTTTTTCTAGCAACAGTTAACGTTCTGACTTTCATTAAGGTTCAAATAAAACAATCCTGACAAAGGAGGAAAAGATACCATGCCAAACACAAAAGCAAATGGTGAAAATATATTTAAATATTTCATGACATCACAAGGTAAAAATTAATAGCAGGTCAGTGCGAATTAAACCAGGACATTTCAACTGCCACTATTGGGTATGTATAAACGATATTTGAATAAGGTTAAAAGGCGAATAAAAAACGTTACGAACAAGTCAGAGCTAAAAAAAAAAAAGGAAAAAGACGAAAGCTGTATTAAACATGAGAAGGCTGAATACTAGGAATATGAAACCTCACGAGCATTTATTCATATGTGCCCTGTATTATTTGATACAGGTAACACAGGTTTTGATGTGGCAAATATGACTGCATTCATCTGGAACACCTTTATCAATTTTACGTGTCATGTTGGTGATTTTAACCCAAATGTTGTACATAAATTCAATTCTATGTTGTTTTTTTATTCCTGTTTGAAAATAAGTACCTTGATTTTCACAATTCCATAACCACTCCGTTTACAGTAACTTTGTTTATTAACCCGATACACCAAACATTCCTTCCTCGAGTACAAACTAGATAATATGAATGACTTTATTTTCAAGGCGTACTTCATACTAATCTTTTTTTTTTTAAACTTAAATATGATTAGGGATATGATTTTTGGATAAATTTATACATGTTGTACATTCGGTAAATGTTTCACACTGTAATGCAAAACTCGTGCTATAATCTTCTTACAAATTTATCGGACCAATTTTCTAATCCTTTTGCCTCAAAGAAACGATAAAAACTGAAGACTAAACTGTTGAATGAGGTAATAATGTTAAGTATTCTGTTCAAAAACTCTTAAACCCACAAACTGACTGGGAAATAGAAACATGGTCACTCTTGGTCTTCTTCCGATCAGCAGTAAAATCCTTCCCAAAGTGGAACGTCCATTTATGTATGCGGGATGTACAAGTAAGCAGCCATGACCGGTCAGAATGGGTACGTTTAATATGATGCCACGCTCTATTCAGATTTATTGATGATGTTCTTTCCATTAACAATCGTCTTGAACATGCATGAAATATTTGCAACTGGACGGTTACCAACCCACAATCAATACATTAACAATCCAAACTTTTCTGTTGGGTTCCATTAATACATCCTTCAGAACTAGAAATTAAAGAAACAACAGACATGGCTTCCTCTGCCTCATTTTTAGACTTATACCTCAAATTTGACATAAGCGATCATCTCAGTACCAGAATCTATGACAAACGAGACGATTTAATTTTGAAATTATCAATTTCCCTCACCTTAGTAGCAATATATCAACATGACCAACTTCACCTGCAAATGGGATATACATTTCCCAACTAATTCGGTTTTCAAGAGTTTGCAGCTGCATAAAACGCCACCAGTGTCTGAGCAGAAAGTTGATGAACCAGTGTTAAATGTGTTATGTCAAAGAACGTCTCGTTCTTTTTCTTAAACAGTTCATCTGAAGATTCAAAGATCTTGTTGATAAATATTCCGTATCAACTTCACAAATAATACACGATGGTCTTGAAGTATAAATTCTAGGTACTGACGTTGTTTATCCTCTCAATTACGTGTTATAGTGTTCTCTCATTTGTCTTTACATATTATTAACCTTTACTGTTTAGTCCATTTTTGGTAATATCCCTTAGCATGTTTAAGCGTGGCTAGGTACTTATACATCCCATCATTGTATTGGTGTGCTTATGGTCATTTTATGTATTCCTGTCTTTCATTTTTGCTTATGTGCTTTGTTTATATGCCATTTTGTTTTTCTTTGTTGACCTATTTGTTCGTTTTTATAGTGATTAAGATTATAACACAATGTTGTTGGCAGTACCCCTATTTTTTGACATTTTTACCTATTATGTCTGTTTGTTTTGTTCACACATTGTTGTCAATATAATGGAATTTAATGCGACTGTCATGAGAGGTTTAGCTAGCTATAAAACCAGGTTTAATCTACCATTTTCTACATAAGGAAATGCCTGTACCAAGTCAAGAATATGACAGTTTTCCATTCGTTTGAGCTTTTTTTTTTGCCATTTGATAAGGGACTTTCCGTTTTGAATTTTCCTAGGAGTTCGGTGTTTTAATCATGTTATTTTTTGCACGTATAGAACCCTTGCGACAACTGTTGGGAGAAAAAGTGGGTTTGTAGGTAGCATGTTTCAAGGCAATATTTCTGTCCCTATCCAATAGACATCCATTTTCCTGTGGCAGTCCAAATTTTCCCTGACTTTCATCCCGGACGGCCTTTATTACAGGACCTACCTATTGTATTTTTTTTGTTAATTTGTTCTCATCTGAACATTACATAACATAAAATATTTGTCACTGGACGTTAAGCAACCAACAATCAATAAACAACTCTTGATAAAGACCGGTAAGGTTATGAAAGAGGGACGAAAGATATCAAAGGTCATTTAAACTCATAAGTCACAGTACACAAAACACAACATTGATAATACAGTCTGATAAACACGAACCCCACCAAACACTGGGGGTGATCACAAGTCCTCCGGGAGGATAAGCAGATCCTGCTCCACATGTGGCACCTGTCGTGTTAAATACAAATATATAAAGTTATAATTTATGCAATTTTCGTTCTTAAGTTATAATACCACCAAATCATAGTACGTCACATCCGGTTGCATACGAAAAAGGGTCGAAACAAAAATTCCCTTGAATTTGACAGTTATAGGAAACTAATCCTACATTTCATTGCACTAAAAAATTCTGAGTCATAAACATATATCTTGAGTGTTTCAAAGCACCATTCTTTTTCGATTTTGTGTTTCTATAAAATATTTTGGAAACTTGAGGTTACATGGTTACCAAAGCTTGTAAACAGGAAAGGGGTGAAAATTTGATTGGTTAACTTCCAATGATGGTTATCTTATATGCAATGAAATGTTCTGTGAAATTTTGTCTGTAGTACTGGACAGGATAAAAAACTTTACTCATGCCAAGTATTTCTTTATTTGAAACAAATAAATTCTGCATAATTTTTTGAAAAGTGCAAATTTAACAAAGACTAATTGGGGTAAATGGTGGTATTACACCTATTATAGGAAGCTGCACATTCACTTTGGACCTTGTATGTACTCTCATTTGTTAACATTTCATGATATTTCAGTGAAATATTGCAAAAATGAAATATTCTGAGTGGATTGAGTCTCAAAAACACATTTTAAGAAAAAAATTGCCTTGAAATAGGACTCTACCATGAATATTAGTATACAGAGCAAGCCATACTCAGTGTTTTGGGGAGATTTTTCTGACTTTTTCTCCTTATTTCTTATATGTTGCTATAACAAAAGCAATTTCTCAAGTAATACTTTAATAAATATACAGTTATAAGTAAATGAAATTATTTTTGAAGCAGTAACAACATATTTTTAACTAAAAGGGAAGCATTTTATGTCCCTCTCTGGAGCGCGAAGTGATTTTAAGTTTTACGTAAGGACTTATTGAAACCTCCATGGAGTCAATAAACTTTTATATGGATAGTTCATTCAGTTTGAATTCTTCATTAACTCATTTATTATCACATTTCTTGTACAGATAAGTGAAATTTACCCCAAAATTTTGATATATTGGCCTAAAAAGTGGAAATTTTGAGAAAAAAAAAATGAGAGGTATAAATGGACCAAAAGGGAGCTTATAATGAAGACAAAAAGGTCCATTAGTGGTATTTATCATCCTAGACATGCTAGAAACATCTGTTGTATCATATTCAACTGTTTGTAGGCAGATGAGATAAATATTTGATCATTTATTGGTCCACACTATATTCTATCATGATGCGGCTTGGTTTGGATTTTTCAAAGAAATTTTGCTCGAATCGCTGTAGATGTCGTCTTGCATTATACTAGATTTTTCTCAAACTATTGAACTGATTAGGACAAAACATCACAGTAATGCTTGAAATAACCAGTATTACAAAGGAAAAAAAATCACATTCGGTTTATTCAACAAAAAAAGTCTTTTTTAGGTGTACTACCACCAAATATTAGTACGTCACATCCGGTTGCATACGAAAAAGGGTCGAACAAAAATTTCCTTGAATTTGACAGTTGTAGGAAAATAATTCTACATTTCATTTCAGTAAAAAATTTCTGAGTCATAAACATATATCTTGAGTGTTTCATAGCACCATCTTTTTTTATGTTTTGCTGCTGTTTCTTTATTTGTATCTTTTCATTTTTTCAGATTAGTTTACCATTATCAAATAGTCATACTAGGGTATTCTGAAATCAATAATCAGGAGATCATTGAATGTTATAATTGTGACAGAGCATTAGTAGCTAATTATCTCTAATGGTAAAAGGTTTTATAAACTAATAGCAACACATTATCATTTGATGTTAATATCTTTTATTTTTGTAAGCGTACTGTATAATTCTAAGAAGTTTTTTTACATGAATATATACATTTTCATTTGTCGTTAATACGTTTTGTACAATGTATTTGCAAAGTATAAAAGGTATTAACATGTTCAATGATAGATGTGATTCAAGATAGATGACATGAAACAAAATGAATCAAATTAAACATAATTCACAAACACAAATTCGCCAGCCTTTCTTTCAATTTTACTTATTTGAAAGTTTACATGCCAGAGGCACAAATTATAATACAACCTTGATATATGATAAACAGTTTTCAATATAGTTATGAACAGTAGTTTGAAAACGTACACAAAATATTTTTCTTTTGCAAAATTCTGAACTCTTTTTATTTTCTTATATTGAAAATGTCTAGATTCAAACATTTGGATAATGGTTCTGGTAATCTCTTCATACTTTAATTTGTGATACGCGGTATCATTTTTTTCTTTAAATTTTTGACTATATTCAATACATATATTTACATGTTGAGGCTTATATAACAATAAGTAATATTAACCTAGTCACTTTTCCACTATATATGACTGAGATTGTTGACAAAATTTATACTTAGTTTTTGATGCTGTTTCTGTACGCACCTTTAGTTCTTTTCAGTTAAAAGTTCATGTAATTTGATTTATTCTAAGCTAGTGTTTTTATTCACTTGGGACTAATGATAGTTCTTTTGAAATCAGTACACAGCATTATTTATTTCTAAGTAGCTTACGATTTAGAAAATATTTATTGTTTTAAAAATAACTATGTAAAAGTATTTAAATGTGATTTCAATATTGATAATTTAAACTTGTTAAAATTAGACATAGATGATTGTTTTAGTGATGTAGAAAAATTAAATATGAAACCCCTATAGGAAATTCTGTAATAGACAACTTTTGTAAATATTTCATAAGAGACAAATTTAAAGACTACACTTTTATTTCACATTATGGAAAAGGTTATGATATGCAACCGATTTTAGGATACATTGTAAAAAATAAAATTGAACATAACATAATTTCTTCTGGACTAAAATTAACAGCTATGTTTATTAAAGGAATAAATTTAAGATTTATAGATTCAATAAATTTTACATTGTGTGGATTAGCTGCTTTCCCAAAAACATTTGGTTTTGAAGGTAACAAAGGATACTTTCCACATTATTTTAATACAACAGAAAACCAAAAATACAAAGGTAAATATCCTGATAAAAATATTATGGTTTTGATACTATGACTACCAAAATAAAAAGAATTTGACAAATGGTATGAAACAAAAAAGATAAAAATTTAAATTCTATAAAGAAATATTTTATTATTGTTTTTTGGATGTTTTAATTTTGTCAAAAGGTTGTACATTGTATAAAAATTATTTTAAATATAACCAATAATTGTATTGATCCATTTCAATATATTACAATTGCTCAATGTTGTACAAAATATTTAAAACATTAATGTTAACAAATGAAACAATTGAATTCACAAAAGATGACAATTAAAGAAGTACATTCACAAAAATCAATACAATGGTTAGAGTATATTTCTTTAGAATATAATATAATGATTCAACATGCTAAAAAGGAGGTGAAAAGAAATTATTCATTAATAATAAATGTTATAAAGTCGATGGTTATTATTATGATAGAGAAAATAAAATGCGTAATGTTTATGAATTTTTGGATGTTATTGGCATGGATGTACAAAATGTTATAGTCCTGAAGAAATATGTAAAAAGATAGAAATAAAAAACTATGAAAGAGTTATATGACCAAACTAAAGAAAGACTTAAAACTATTGAAGATTATCTAAAACCAAATGTAAAATTCATACAATATGGGAATGTGAGTTTGATCAACAAAATATCCTGAAGTTGATCCACATTTAAAACCTATTGATAAAAGAGATGCATTTTATGGAGGAAGAACAGAAACTATTCAATTATACAATAATCTTTCTGATTTAAAAGGTAGATATGTAGATTTTTGTTCTCTGTATCCATCAGTAAATAAATATTGTAAATATCCTATAGGACATCCTATTACATATACAGATATTTCTGTAGATGATTATATAAAAATAATTATTTCGGAATAATGAAATGTAAAATATTACCACCTAAAGGATTGTATCACCCTGTTTTACCTTATAAACAATTAACTAGTGATAATACACATAAATTACTTTTTGGATTATGTAGAACATGTATGAATAAAATATCTTTAAATGTAAACACATAGATGATCCTACTTTAAATAAACATGACAAAATACATGAAATAAAAGATGTAAAGAATGTAAAATATTAAAATGAAAATGTATACATTCTAATGAGGAAAGAGTTATAGTAGGAACTTGGTCTACAATAGAAATAGATAAAGCAATAGAAAAAGGTTATAAATTACAAAAATATATGAACTAGAACATTTTGAAAAACATCTACAGATATATTTAAACTTTATGTAGATACGTTTATGAAATATAAACAAGAAGCTTCAGGATGTAAATGTGATCCTAAATATTGTAAACCTGATTGTGAGAACGATAAAGAATGTAAAACAAAATACAATATATCATAGATAATGCTGCTTATAATCTAGATATTGACAAAGTTAAACACAATTCGGGATTAAGATTTATAGCTAAAATATGTTTAAATAATTTATGGGGACATTTGGTATGAGAGATAATTTTACACAAAAGAATATTGTTTTACTTTAGAACATATAACTAAAATAGTATTTAATGAAAAATATAAAGATATAAGTACCATGATATTAGATGAAAATATTGTATTAACTGAATATAAAGAAAAGAAGAATATTCTAAACCTAATCCAAGTGTAAATGTTTATATAGCTTTATTTACAACAGCACATGCTAGATTAAAATTATACGAATTATTAGATATTCTACAAGAAAGAGTTTTATACATGGATACAGATTCTTGTATTTACAATGATGATGGTTCTGAAGCATGTAAAAAGTAGAAAATATGATGGGAAGTAAATTAGGTGATTTAACAGACGAAATTGTTTCAAAACACAATGCTAATCACATAAAGCAATTTATATCTGCTGGTCCAAAAGATTATTCAATGAAACTAGATACAGAAAACTAGTTAGCTGTTGTAAAGGTTTTAGATTAAATGCTGAAGTTGAAGAAAAGATTACATTAGATAAAAAATAAAAATAGTTACTGATGAAAATGAAAATATGAAACTGTAAAATATGACAACATAAAATAGGAAAAGATCATCAACTTAAAACAGTTAAACAAGTTAAAGCTTATGATTATATGTTTGATAAAAGAATGGTATGTTATGAAAATGACAAACAACACTTAAGCATTACTTAATCATTACTTAAGCATTACTTAAGCATTACTTGAGAATTGCTAAAAAAAAATCAATCAAGTAACCAATAATCAGTAGGTTGATCTGTCTTTAATATTAATTTACGATGTTTCTTTTTTTTAAGTTCTTCCTTTATTCTTTGTCTTTCTTCCAAAGTAGGAATAACATCATTTTCTCTTAGACAATTATCAAAACTATCTCTATCTTTTGTGTAAAACATGCATAACCATTTTGTTTGTTCTCTTAAATCTTTTAAAACAGAGTTGTATCTCTGTGAAATGACCCACACTGATTGTTCCGCATGTCTTCCTGAAAATGCAAGCTCAGACAGCATATCTTTTTTCTTTGTTAGTTCTTTTGTTGCACTGCAGTCATCAATGATATATAATGTTGGATGACCAGCATATTTTTTAAAGAACATTCTTAGTAGTTCTTGTAGCTTTCTTCTTCATAAAGGGAACCGTTCGCTTCTCTCACTTCAACAATAGGATTAACAATTATTAGATTTTTTGTTTTGGTTTTCTAACATCACCAATCCATTCACGATTTTGTATGCTTTGTTCCATTGGATGGTTGGACAAAGTATGACTATATATTTGAAAACTCCACTATATTCTCCTTCTAATAAATCAAGAACAAACTCTGTTTTTCCACATCCAGTTTGACCACATATAATAGCACAATGTGGATATTTTGGTAATTGAGTGTATCTCGCTCCGCTCGTTTGTTTCATTTTTAAGGGGAACCGCTAGTAATTAACTTTAAATCTTCCATCTTCAAAATTAATTTGTGCATCTTGTATGACAAACAGATAAACATTTATTAATTTATTTGCTCCTGCTGTTTTAGTTATTTGGATTGTTATACCTTCAGAGGCATTTTCAATTCTTCTACCTGAACCGTGTAATGAGTTGTCATCTGTTGAACGTAAATCTAACCATAATGCATAATTAGTTGTAAGATATTTTCTAATGTTGTATAGGATAAATTTAAATCCTTTAAAACTTCTTCTGTTGTTTTATTTCTTTTGAATTTAAAGCAAAGAATTTATTTATTTCATCCCATTGTTGATATGCTTTCATTCCTTGACTGTATAGTTGATTTGGAACACCTTCTATTGTCATTTCTACTTTTGTTATATTAGGATTATAATAAGTTTCAGTGCTTGTTCTTTCAGGATCTTCGAACAACATTAGAATTCCTTTCATACTTCTAGCTGGAACATTTAAATTTATATTCCACAATGTATCAGATTTGTTTTGGTTATTTTTCTATGTCTTAGTATTCTATCGTACAAAATAACCATCTTACCATTAACTTGTTGTCTTATCTGTCTTGCTAATTCTGCATCAGTAACCATATCAAATTCTAAACAAATGTTTTGATTGTATAACTTGCAGATGTATCTGTTGATTTAATAACATTGCTATAATTATTAAATGTAAGTTCATATTCAAGTCTATCACCAAGACCTGCTTGATAAAAAGGCATATGAGTTTCTAATAGTTCAAAATCAAGTGGGATACAAAATCTTGCACCATATGCAGTTGCAATTGCTTCATCACCTATGTCTGATGATTTATCATCCGCACCAACTCTGTGTTTTAACATGTTTGTTTCACCAATTCCTTGGTATGCCATATTTAAACGTTCAGATGTAGATTTCCATAAATCAACATAACAATGATAAATATCACTATGCATGTGAGTTAATGGTACAATGATTTATGGATAGCAAAATCTACAAATTTTTTCCATAATGTAATTCATTAGGTTCGAATTTACGTTCATTATTAAATCCTAACATATTTTTCAAATCTTCATTTATCCTTAACTCAATAGGAGTGTTTAATGACGCAATACCATTTGTTTCATTTACGGATAATACAATATCTTTTTTAAATTCATCCGCTATTTGTTGGAAACTATAATAACCATCTTTAATCCTATGAAGTCTTTCTCCTGTTTGTCTTATAACTCCATCATAAACATTATACCAACCTACACTATATCTTATAGATTTTAAACCAATACGTTTATTTCCATCTCTGTTATCAATGTATTGTTGTAAGTTAATTGTCTTATCAATATTTGAAATAGTGTGGTACATTTTAATATAAAAATGATAACAAAAGAATTTAAATATAATCCAAATGTATCATATAATCCAAGAGTTAAGTATTCTAAAAAGATATAAATCTTGTCGATCAAATAATATTTGTAAATCAAAAGAAAACTTTAAAACAGCTTTCCCCGATTTATTTCAAAATATCAAAACCCATCATTACACACCAACGAACCATGGAATACATGGATTCATTCTTCGTTTGATTGGTGGCAATGTCAGTTAAACTTTGCAGTCTGGTGTGCAAGTACAGGATGTGGTGTTTCCTACAATAACCATATACAAAACACTTCAAATCTTACTAAATCACTTTATACATTTCACTTATATTATTGCATTGCCAGAATTTTAAAAGAACTTAAATCACCTTTACCAACAGATTCTTCTTTCTGTTATTACAAAACCCATATGACAAAGCTGCATATCAAAAATTATGCAATGAATTTGATGTTTCTCCAAATACAGATTGAGACAAAAGTAGAATCATCATCTAAAGGATTAGGAACTTTTTCTGAATATTATAAACCAAGTGGTGAATACAGATATCATCATTCAGGGATGGTCCTTCTTTAATATTCATGATACAATTCGTCAAACATTGTTCTTCCATTAAAAATTTTTTTTCTTCTTTGGTAAAAAAAATTTTTGTAAATTTTGTTTGAATATAATTCATTATTTTTGTTATAAAATCTTTTTATAATTTTTTGGTAATTTCTTTTCGCGAATTTTAGTGTCATTGTATGATAAATCTCTTAATACCTCAATTTCCTTATTTATATTATTTTGAAACTCTTCATCATCTTGAAAAGACGTTTTTCTTCTTCTTCTTCATCATAATCATTATTTTAAACTCAGGATTATCAAACTCATCCATTTATTTAATTAAAATTGATTCATAGTTTGGTGGATTTCCGTTATCAACTAAAATTCGTATAACGATTTTATTAAAGAAAATCAAAGATTTTCCATTTTTTTTTTAATTCGTTTTTACTCTATTTTCTGTTTCCTCAATTAGTTTTTTCTTTCATTATCATTCATTACTGTTTGTGTTTGTTTTGTTCGTATATTTTCTTTCATTTTGTTGTATTTTCTAATTCATCTAAAATAAGTTTAAATTCATCTGCACTTATCTGTCCGTCAGTTAAAGATTTTGATATTAAATCTTTTATGCTGTTTAACTTGCATTCTGCCATTGTTTTAATTTCATAATGTTTTTTGATTTTGTTGTCAACTTTCTTCTAATTAATTTAACTAGACCTCCTAAACTTCCACATACAACAGCTGCAATTTGTATGGGAAGAAAGATAGGAAAAGCAATTCCTATACCAGCTAAAACAACAGATGTCGAAATTAAACTTGTATCAACACCATCAGTAACATTAACTCCGCGTTTATATTTTTGTATAGTGATTTTCGTTTATCTCTCTCATTTATTAATGTTTTTCTATTTCTGTTATTTTTGTAGTCTATAATTTTGTCCATCTTCTATAGGTAATTCTGGATATAATGGTATATCCATTGATAAATCAGGAGCTGTAGGTTGTTTCATTTTAAAAGTAAAATTGATTTTTTTTTTTTCCAAAATCCAACAGAATTTTTGCGGTGTGTTCTCCCGACCTTTTTTATTTTTTTTTGGAATTTTTTGTTGTTTTTTGGGTGTTTTAATAACGTTTTTTTATAAAAAGTACAAGTACTATACTACTCCCTTAGGGAAAAATGAGTTTTATAAAAACCCAGGATTAAGGTTTTGGTGTGCTCTTTACAAAAAATGTTTTTCTTTTTTATGGGGGGGTACAAATGCAAAGTGTGTTTTTTTCTTCTTAATTTTGAAGTTAAAAATCAGTGAATGGTGTTGCTTGAAAGTATTCAAAATTACTTGACGGATGTAGATCCTGCACGTCCTGTTCTAGATTATTCGGTATCCCAGTGTTCCACGTTATAAACATTTTCAATGTTCATTGTCAGACATATTTTTCAGTACGCGCTAATATGAATCTTGTTCATTCACCAAGTAGACGAACTGATATATTCCAATAGGTATGCCTTTTAACCTTAGCTTTGACGATGTATCATATATGTGCATGTTTTTTACAGTTTTACTCCGTAACATTATGATCTTGTTCACTACCGGCACGTGATCGTATGAAAAGCTGTATGTTCCACTGGCTATGTTGATCATGTAGCCATATTTAGGGTCGTTCTCTACATTGTTCATTCAATTTTGATTGATTCAACACTACTTCCATTTGTATCTAACTAATATTAATGATATTTCTCTTCACATCCATATACAACATAAGTATTAGTATTCAATAAATATGGCAAACAACATACATATATATAGAGAGAGATAAGTTAATGAAAGATTGATCTTCAATGTCTTAATGTCAGACCCTGTTTTCTCTAATTTGCATGCTATTTTCATACGTCTTGATCGGTTTAAGAAAAATATCTCTCATCTCTAGAGAAAACTTTGTTCTCGGCAAATGAGTGGTCGAAATTTCAATTATGACGTCAACTTTTATTGATTTCTTCTGAATTTACTATTGTGACGTCACATATAAAGAACGCAACTTTCTGCAAATCTCTGAAGAGGCAGGATAAACTTGTTTAGACAACGTCTTAAAATCATCAGAGAAAGATTCCACCACTATATCTCGTGTATTACGATATTTCTCCACTCTCAACAGTTAAATTTTAAATATTTAAAATTGAACTGTCTTGAGTGGAGAAATATCGTCACACACTTGATGCAGTGGTGGAATCTATATGTGTAGAATACCTTTCAGTTTCTTATTCAACAGAGGAATATAAACGTACATGTGTTTTTTAATCTTAGACGGGTATTTTCTTTTCCTGGGTTTATTGTTGGCTATGAAATGCAGACTGTTTGTTTTGGATTTTAAAACAAACAAAAACCAGAACCGAAGAGAATGAGACATTCATCTTTGTTTTTTCTTTCTTTCTGAAAATTATCTAGTACTTGTAGTTTTTCTTCCTATTTTGTCACTGGATGATAACGTGCCTCGAGGAGTAAATTTTTCAAAAAGACCTAAGAATACAATACGGAATTGTTGCGAGGTCAACACATACAAGAAAAAATTTATCCCATAGTTGACTTGCTCTAAGCCCAGTGCAGCCTTCTTCAATATCTTCAACCATATATGTTGATTTGCGTGGCCGTGACTTTTCGATTGAAAAGCTGCTAATTGGAAAAAAGAGACCGGAAAAACAAGTAGAATGAAAGCTATGTTTATACCTATTAACATAACTGTTATTTTAATATGTATGCTATCCTTGCTTTTTGCTGTCATAGATTTTCTAGCCCTCATTTGGATCAAAAGCTTCCAGATTATAAGAGTTGTAAGAATCACTAGAACTGGGATCGGTATCATAGAATACAATGACAATCCAGCTAACAGCATTCCACCAAACAACTGGACTTCTTGTGTTGAATTGTGATTATACCCATCATGATGACACTCTCCATTGGTGATTTTGTATGCGTAACTCCAGCATCCATTAAATGTGGCGATAACGATAACAATTACTGAAATCATTAGGATTACTGCCCGTTTTGTCACGATTAGTTTTGCCTTCAAGGGAAACCAAACTGCTACAAAACGCTCAATACAAAGACCTACTACGAACCAAGAAGACATCATCTTGGATGACTTGAGGGTAATAAAGTACAATTTACATAGAACATCACTGAATGCCCTGACGTCCAAACCTACAAGCTTTGTGACAAATTCCTTGTGGAAGGGTTGAATAATTAGAAAGATTGTATCTGATATTGCTAGTGCTATCAATAATATAGATGAAGTTGTTTTTGAAAATCTTGTTGATCGCATAACTATGATTGTAAATATATTTCCTGTTATTCCAACAATTGTAACTACTGGTAAAAAAACATAATTAAAATACTCTATAAAACCTGGTGACTGAAGCATGGAATTTTTTGTAGTCGTATTCTCGCCTTTATCTGCCATACCAGAGTTCGAAATATCGGTGAAATTTGACATAATTCTGTAAAAAATAATTAGAACATTCTAATAAAAATGAAAATTGCCACTGTTATCTCATTTAATATGCATCCATGTGTGTCTCATATTAAAATTTCATCAGCTTTTACATGTATGAAATAGATTAAACACATTATTTATAAAACAAGATGTGCGATTTTAGTTTCACTGTTTTATTTTTACTACCATTCAAAAAGGTGTCGAAACAACTTCATTTCAAAAAATCGTCCTCTTAATCTTGTTATTTTGAAATTGGGAATACAATTAAGTTGACAAATGATATGAAGCAGGTGAAAGAGAACTAACTATTAAAATTGCATTATTAGATTACTAATAAAATTGATTCTAAATCTTAGTATTGGGGCCATCAACCTCATCTTCAAATATCAAACATCACTTAAAGATAATCATTTGTAGACATGGGTTGACATACTCTACGCAATATGGCTCTGTATTGAGACTCGGTCGTAGAATAAATTCAAATTTAATGAATAAGATGTTGAACGCGATACAGATGTTGGTCATGCTTTTTAACATTTTTTATATGACGTTCTTATCAATGGTAACAAAGGATCGCGCTCTTCAAGTTAAAGGTAACCCCATTACTGACATAAGTGAATGTGGAGCAGAATCTGCTTACCCTTCCGAGCACCTATTATCAACCCCGGTTTTGGTGGGGTTCGTGTTGCTCAGTCTTTAGTTTTCTTTTCTATTTTGTGTACTGTTTTTCGTTTTTTGTCATGGCATGGTCAGTTTGTTTATGACTTCTGAGTTTGAATATTCCTTTGGTATCTTTCGCCTCTCTTTCATAGCTTAGAACGACGTTGGTGTTATTTATCTGCATTTACAAAACTCTGCAACATTTATGAGGTGCGTTTTCAATTATGTTTCCTATCTTATAAAATCGTATGCTGAATAAGCATTCATGATTTATTTTAGTTTGTAAACAAACAGAAGAAATTCAAATTATTTCATTATCGCGTGCTATCAAAAGCCGCACGAAATTCCGATAACTTTTGTCGGACCTATTGCATGTGCGGAAGTAAGAGTGTCAATCTAAATTTTTGAATCATGCATCATTCACAAGAACGACCAGAAAAAACAGGAAATTTCAAGTATTTGAATTCGCGTCTTAATGCAACCCCTCATATTGTTACTCTTTGTTTTAGCAAAACTGCTGCCACCACTGAAGTAAATTTATTTTTTTGATTCAGAAGTCTTCTGCCTATAAGCATGATTATATTTTATGGTTTTGTATATTTTGCATTGACAGCTGGCTAATATATTAACAGTGTCAACGTCAAATATACTGTTGATGGTGCATTGCTGTCGTATCAATATTTCCTTTTCAATTAACGAGTACTAATTATACAATATTTTGTTATCAAGTCACGGTAAACTTGAAGGTTTTAAATCCCATAAAAAACTATAATGTGTGATGTACGATCAAGGAGATTCAAAAGACACCAAAGGGATATTCAAACTCACAAAACGAAAATAATCTGACAACGCCAAGGCAAAAAAGAAAAGACAAAAAAACAATTTTCAAAACACAACATAGAAAACTCAAGATTTAGCATGTCCTGTAATAAATTAAATATGCAACAGTAATGAATAATAGAAATAAAAAAACACACATTTCAATTATATAATATTTATATATTGAAAACAGTATCCTGATGTAAATTATCGTTTATATGTTACAGTAAATGTATATAACAATGTATAAATAGGGATTATTTTTATTCCTTAAAGAATTAGTGATTATGTATAATCACTGGTAACTTTAGTTAATATATATAATCACTAAAATTTTCAGGAATTATGCATAATCACTAGAAAAATTTCAGGAATATACATAATAAGTGGAATGAAGAGACAATGAATTAAAGTTAAATATTGTCTTCTATAAAATCATATTTAAACATCTTTAGAAACATAAATATTAAAATGTTAAGCACATACTCTATTACAAATCATTTATTTGTACAAACTACATTGTTAATTTAGACGACATCTACTATTGAAAATTTATAAATCAACCATTATCATGCTCTGCTCTTCGTTTTTCTTTGGAGCAACATCCACTTAAAAAAAACTTGTAAATCAGTCACCTCAAATTGATGTCTTTTGTTGGATTCGAGCAAAATTCTATGTTTCGTAGCCAGGCTATAACCTGTTCAGTCCGTTCGTGAACAATGGCCATTATATTTTGGGATCTCCCTTTCTGCAATCATAGTGTAGAATCCGTATCAAAACATTACAGCCAATTTTGCCTGACTTTATACATAGAAGTGTTATCATTTATCAGCAAAAAGTTCAGGTTTTGGTAATAAGACCAGAAAAAGACGAGCTAGTACAGCGATTTATATTGCCATACAAAAGCATTTTTAAATTAACCTTCATTCCAAATCATTAATTAGATAAGATCTCTTCTGAAAGTGTTACTGCATCTGGTAAATGTGAGATACTGGCACTATTCCTTTTCTATCAAAACTAATTGCTCTTTTTAGAACAAGAGAAAAGATAAAATAATTATTTATTACTTCTAAGTAAATTTTTCGTAGCCAGGCAATATCCTTTTCAGTCCGAACAATGGCCATTATATTTTTGGGGGTCTCCATTTCAGCGATCAACGTGCAGAATTGGTATCGAAACATTACAGCCAATGTTTGTTTGCCTAACATAAAACAGATGTTCAATGACCTGTTTTGCCATTTTGGGAATGTTCGTATATGTAATTTCAATTTTTAAATACTTTTTTGTTTATGAGAATATGTTGTTAAACATGATTAAATATCAAATCACTGGAAAAACTATTCACTTTAGATTTGATAAAAGAAGGGGGAATGAAACATGTCCACTTAAACATTAAAAGGATAAGAAATGTAGATGGTTTATTTGCCTATATGTGATTTATTTCTTTCAAACAAAGGATCTTTGTATTACATTTTTGTATTTAAAATCCCTGAAATAATATCAGGGAATTTGTTAAATAATTATTTTACTTTTCCTAATGATTTGAGTGATTATGCAAATTCCCTGAAAAATCAGGGATTCTACTTATTCCTGATTATACAAATTTACTGTAACATATATTCATAGGTTGAAATACTATACGCATTTGGCTCATTAAATAACCCGGTCATATATTGCGAATCTAAAGATGTAAACCGAGATACAGAATCGTTAGTGATGGTGATCATGCTTTTTGACATGTCTGTGCCAATTATAAAATGTTTTGTCATCGTGATACACGAAGCTTTTAATCCCGGCAAAAAAAAAAAATCATGTTTGATGCATGAACATCTTGTGTGTGAAAAGCCCCCGTCATCAATTAAATATACAACCGTAATGAATAAAAATAGCACTTTTGAAGTATATAAAACATATGTATTGAAATCAGAATCCCTCTGGGAATTACCATACTTATTTGCACTAAATGTTGTATCCAATGAACATTTTTAGTTATGTACAAGAGTAGTTTCTTTCTGTAAATGTCTTTAATTTTGTTGCAGTGAACCTACGTACAGATGTCCCGCTCACTATATCATATGCAATGCGTTTTCATAAAAGTAATCAAATAGAAATCAGACATAGCTTTTCTTTTCGTTATACTAGATGCGATATCTTTAACTACATTCCTGCAAAATATGATTACTTCCTTGACATTTAATGAAATACAAGTAAAACATATTATATACAAAATGTATGGAAAATCTAGTAAACTTCTGGTTTCCGTGAAATTTCTAATTTGCATTTATAAACCCCAATCTTCCCTTCCTCCCAAAAAAACCTACTGCACGAAATTACTTAATGTTACTTCCGTTGAATATCAATTTCTTTTAACTCAACAGCAAGGAAATATAATTATCTTACCTTCTGAGTAACTATAAACTTAAGTAAGAATAAAGGCACTTCTTTAAAAGTCGTCTCTCCGAAGTGATGTCCACAAACAAACTTGAAGTGGTGTGGCAATATACCAGAGTAGGCGTGACTTATGTCCTTGTTAGTTCATTTGTTTCGGCGTCTAAATATTAATGACTGCCTACGTAGGTTGCCAATCGTGTAGTCTTAAAAATCAATAAAAAGGTCTACATAAGCAACAACAATGAAGTAAACAGAATTTAACAATGTTTGAATATCAAATTTGATCAGTTGATTTTTTATGCTGACTAAAGCCATGTCTAACATCAAAGATATTAAGCCATTAATCGATGTATCTTAAATTTACCTTTATACATATAAATAAAAATAAGAAGCATCAAAAGAGAGGCTAAAGATACCAAAGGGACATTCAAACTCATTAGTCGAAAATAAACTGACAACGCCATGGCTAAAAAAAGAAAGACCAACAGACAAACAATATTACACAAAACACAACATAGAAAACTAAAGACTGAGCAACACGAATCACATCAAAAACTGGGGTGATCTCAGGTGCTCCGGAAGGGTAAGCAGATCCTGCTCCACATGTGTCGCCCGTCGTGTTGCTCATGTTAGAACAAACCCGGCAACAGTCTAATCCGGTAGATCACATTAAACTGCAAGGCCAGAATAATTGATTAGCTTCTGCATTAAAGATGGACCCCACAGGGGCATCGCAAATTGTAATTTTTTATGGTGGATCATTTTTCTGTTAAAATTTTCTCTCTGTAGTTTTAAAATAAAAGTCCTTTACATCCAAAAAAAACTATTGAAAAAAATCGTTATTTAGGAATAATCTTCTATAGGAATTAAACATACGATTTTGGTCATGTTTATTCAATACAACATCTAGTATTGATAATAATATTTGTATTTTCAAAGTATTAAATTTTGAAGATAATAGGCAAACACGCAACACATTGGTAAATCTGGTCAGTAAGCACGTTAAAAGGCAATAAATCCAATAAAGAGTCGACTGACAATTTTGAACATTTGATTTATTTGTAGATCTTGCTAGCTGAACAATTTTGTCGAGCCTGCGACATTTATGTTGCAAAAGCGAGACATAGCGATCCCAGATTCCGTCGTCGGCGTCAACAATTAGGTTCAGTCTGTGGTCAAACCTTCATAGAATATTATGAAAATTGGACAGAAGCTTCTTTATGACCAAACTACAGTAAATTCAAAACTGTACACAAGTAACAAAAAGATCTTTTTCTGGTGTTCGTGCGTGGACATGGATTTTAAAACGACTAAAAAGTCCGAAATCAAAATGTTCAGATTTATGTTATTTCTTGAAGCCTGACCAAGATATATTTGCCGTAATGAATAATGACCAATTACTCCTGATACTATCTTAAAAATTATTTTGCATGTACATACATTTTTGATTGATCGATTGATTGTAGGTTGCTTAACGTCCAGTGGCAAATATTTCATGCATGTTCAGGACGAGAACAAATTAACAATAAATACAATAGGTAAGTCCTTTAATAGTTGACTTCGGGGATATTTGGACTGCCAGTGAAAAATGAGGGTATATTGGATAGGGACGGAAACATTCCCTTGCAACAGGCTATCGGATTTAACATCCCCATTCTAACCGGACGTGGCTGCGTATTTGTACATCCAGCACAGCCAAACGGGTCGGCCTTTTCACCAACGAACGCCACAAAAGTCACGCAAGACCAGAAAAACAGTACTGTGACTCAATAAAACTATAAAATGGATTAAATAGATTGAAATCTTATGGTATTTTCATATGTACATATTTTTTTGTATCCCATTTGTTAAATTTTATGAAAATGTGTTTTTGATGTCTCAATTAAACTATATGATCTATTTCATGTTCGCTTCTACCTTTCAAATAATATAACAATAACATGAATAAAGTGTCGTTGGAGGAAATTTTTTTTTTTTTTTTCTTCTTGAAAAAAACGACACTTCTTTTATATAATATTCATGTAATGTCCTGATCAATGAGTACTTTTATACCTTAGGATGGATTGTTTGACATGAAAGGAAAGGAATTAAGTTTAAAATTGCAAAACGTGTTGTCGGCATCAACATGATCAATACATGATTGATTGATTGTTGGTTGCTTAACGTCCAGTGGCAAATATTTCATGCATATTCAGGACGAGAAAAAATTAACAATAAATACAATAGGTAGGTTCTGTCGTAGAGGCGTCTGGGAATGAGGTCGGATAAATTTAGACTGCCACGGGAAATGAGGGTATATTGGATAGGGACAGAAATTTAGCCTTGCAACAGGTCACCTACGGACCCCTCAAAGAGTTGTTGCAAGGGTTCTTAACGTGCAAAAAGCGTGGCACTCTCTTTACACGAGGCATCGGATTTAACGTCCCCATTCTGACCGGACGTGGCTGCAAATTTGTACATCCCGCACAGCCAACGGACGCCCCACTTTAGCAAGGGTTTTACTGCCGGTCGGAGGAAGACCAATGGTGACCATACTTCTATTCCCCAGTCACCCTTGGGGGCCATGATCAATACAAGGTGCCAATATTTTCCCTTTTGTTAGAATATTATATAACTGCATTCACATTTTGTTCTTTTGGTACCGCAGGATGGATAGTTTTACACAAATTAAGAGCTCTATAATTCTAATGTTACTAATACGTATGTCAATAACAATAAAAAGTGCCAATATTTCTTTTTTTTTTATATAACATCTGTGTACTGGCCTGAAAGATGAGAAATTGTATACCTCGGGATGATTTGTTTGACATGAAAGGGAAGGGATTAAAGATTAAAATTGCAAAATAAAATGTTGCCAGCATCAATGTAAGGTGTACATATTTGCCCTTATGTCAAATTATAATGTTACGCCATCGAAATTTTGTTCTTTTCGTATCTCAGGAGAGATAGTCTTACATAAATTGAGAGCTGTTTGTGTATTTAGTTACAAATACTTACATCGGTAACAATATTGATTGATTGATTGTTGGTTGCTTAACGTCCAGTGGCAAATATTTCATGCATATTCAGGACGAGAACAAATTACCAATAAATACAATAGGTAGGTTCTGTAATAGAGACGCCTGGGATTAAGGTCGGAGAAATTTAGACTGCCACGGGAAATGAGGGTATATTGGATAGGGAGAGAAATTTATCCGTGCAACAGGTCACCTACGGACCCCTCAAAGAGTTGTTACAAGGGTTCTTAACGTGCAAAGAGCGCGGCATTCTCTTTACACGAGGCATCGGATTTAACGTCCCCATTCTGACTGGACGTGGCTGCAGATTTGTACATCCCGCACAGCCAAACGGACGCCCCACTTTGACGAGGGTTTTACCGCCGGTCGGAGGAAGACCAATGGTGACCATACTTCTATTCCCCAGTCACCCTTGGGGTGTCGGTAACAATAAAAGGTACACTATTTCTGTTTTTATATAATAAAACTTTTACTGGCATGATAAATTCATTTTTCATACATTAAGATGGATTGTTTGACATAAAAGGGAAAGAATTAATTCGACGGAACTTTTTTTTTAATAAAAAGCAAATTCTGTGTTCTCCAGGTATGAACAAGTTTCATAAAATACATGGGGCATTTGACATTGTATATATATACTGTAGGTCGATCAACAAAATCATTTTTAAATGAAGTAAACCACGAACAACGGTAAGAATTTTGAAATGACGTTATTGTCTGAATACAAATCTTTGTCATCTGTTTTATTTCAATAATAAAATTCTATAATATGATGTATCTTGGCATTGCACAAGATCATGTTTTTCTCCGACTGTTTATGACGTCTTTACCCTAAATCCATTGGATGTTGGATGTGTACTGATTGATATTTTAGTCTTAGATGCATGATTATTTTTATTAGTTGTTATTGGCTTTGAACTAGCTGTCAGTAACTGCGAGTACTCTTAGATCTGTACTTAGTGTAATTTTGTTGTGGGATGTACAAGTACCCGTCCAAGTCCACTCTGTTTTTGTAAGATGTATTACTATTTGTATCCATCTGATGAGTTAAGACTTTTTCAACTGATTTTTATGGTTTGTTCTTATGATGTACTGTTACACCACTGTCCCAGTTTAGGAGGAGGGTTGGCGCCTTCAAACGAGTTTAACCCCGCCACATTCTGTATGTGCCTGTCCCAAATTAGGAGCCTGTAATTCAGTAGTTGTCGTTTGTTGATGTGTAATATATTTTTTTTTTGTTAATTATCTTTACATAAATTAGGCCGTTAGTTTTCACGTTTGAATTGCTTTACATTTGTCATTTCGGGGCCTTTTATAGCTGACTATGCGGTACGGGATTTGTTCATTGTTAACGGCCAAACGCTGACCTATAGTTTTGAATTTCATTGTCAGTTTGTCTCTTGTGGAGAGTTGCCTCATTGGGAATCATACCACATCTTCTTATTTTATATTGAAGCATTGCCTAGTTCAATCTGTCGTATTGAATATTGTTGACAACACAAAAAACTTTGTTTTAGGTTTTGAAGTATTAAATTATTCAAAAGTTTCTGAATTTTTATTTGTTTTAGCGACTCTTTATTTATTTATCGTTACCAGGGTTACCACTTCGTAAAAAAAATATGGCGAATAAAAATCATGACTGGCGAAAGAATTTGGCGAAATGAATATAACAATTTACAGTGTATGTAATGTGCGAATCCTGAAATGTCATTTTCACTGTATCCGTGATTAATTTCTGATGTAGAATGATAAATAAACAGACGACAAATTCCTTTTTTTTTTAATCAAATAACAGATAATATATGATGTGTACTGTTTTTTTTTTTAATTCATGATATAGGTATGAGATGCGGACGGGTTTTCACCGCGTCTACAGCCATCCATGTGCAAAATTGATACACAAATAGATAAATATTAAGAATAGTTCACGAACAGATCGTGCAAGAGATTTCAAAGTAGTAGTTAAGTTTCATTAATTTTGTAGAAAAATGTACCTTTAAACATAATTATTAATGTTGTATAACTTAAATCAGGTTTTGTTATTCAGCTTCTTGATATTGAATCAAATTCCACTATGCTGTTTTCGTTATGCGATTCATGTTTACTGTCGAATAATGATACTAGACTTTCATTTTCACTGTAGGGCGATTCATTTCTATTGTACATGCGATGCATTTTCACAGAAGGAAATTAATTAATTTTCATTATATAAAGTCTTAATTCAGCCGACTCTCCTAACAAAATTTATGAAGTCAGAAGGATTGATTATATATGCATACTTACATGATGTAGTGATTGAAAGTCTGAGGTAATATATCAATAAATTCCTTAAAAATGGCATTGATTGCTTATATAGTCAATTCTATTTTCTCTCATAATTTGTCCAGATCTAGATCTATATGTAGGATAAAATTTATCCTTTCCTATGACACGCCATCATTTAATACATATATGTTGGAAAGTTAAGCCAATCCACGTCACCGAAAAAGCAACGTTTCTGTTTCGGTCTAAATCTACATCGCATACTAATAAATTAAACGTTATTAGAGCTATTTTCCTAATGCTTGTAGTTTAAATGTGTGGTTGGCTTGCTTGCTTTGTTTGTATAAATGTTTGCTTAAGCATTATAATTAAGATTGAGCAAACATTTATACAAACAAACAAAGCAAACAAGCCAACCAAACCTTTAAACTACAAGCATTAGGAAAATAGCTCTAATGGATGCATTTTAGATAACAAAGAGCATTCACAAAACGATCTTCATTTCACGATTAAATGAGTGGAAACGTTTTCATCTTCTACAAACAATTGACGCTTTGATGACTGGATAATTGATATTTATCGTGCAATTATGTATACATCTAATACAGTAAAGAAAGTTCGAGCAACAGTCGAGTCAACTTAATTTATGTTTGAATTTCTTACAAGTTGGTGTTACAAATAAGCAAATACGCAGTTGTAAGAATACAAGGAAATATTGACAACAGTCAGTTATTGTTACATGTTTAAATGGTTCTATACTACGTGGTATAACCGCCGTACAGTTGATTCCGGACGTTAATCGCTACATCGCGAAGCGATGTTGGTAGATAGACTGTTCTTATATTTTCACTAAAGACTAATTGACGTAATGTTCAGTTAAGTATTCAATATTTATTAAAACAAAGTTTACTGCTCCTGACATCATTGTATATTATTTATATTACATGAACACCATGTGACTATTTTAAATAAACAGGTCTGTGAATTACTTGTAAACATCGCGAAACAAACACTCTGTGTAACTCAAACTTGATTAAACTACAAATAGAGCATACTAGTAGTTGGTTGGCTCTTACACTAAATGCGACCGTGTATTTTGTGATTTGTTGTTGTTAAAAATACATAATGCGAATGAGAAACCCGTTGTTTTAATTATTTTTGAAGACATTTACTTGCAAAATTGACCTCAGAATTTTGGCACTGTACGATTCATTCTCTTTGTAGTTTGTTTACTTTCTTTAGCACCGTTCGTTGTACATTCTTGTACTGTTAGTTGTGAAAAAGCCTATCAATAGGGTAGAAATACGAATGACACAAATTTTTTAAGCGAGTCCTAAAAATTTTAAAGGAAAATTTTCCGTAGAAATACGTTATATTCATGAATGTTCTGCTCCAGTAAATTTTCGGATCCATGACAAGCTTATAGCAAACTCACCCACAATATTTGAATATGTATGATATGAACGTGGTTATACCCGTGTTTTTCAAGTAAGCATCTATGACTAGCTTGCATTTCAAATTGTAGATATCATCAATATTAAAGTCATTTAAAAACTATTTTCAGTTGTTGCATGTCAAATACATATAAAAAAACAACAATGAAAATTCATCGCACCTCCAAAAATTGCACATCAGAAATGATTGCACTTACAGTGATAATTCATCGCATCTATAGTTAAAATGAATCGCATTCAGTAATCAATAATATGGATTCTGCTGCTTTAATTACACTTTTTGGACTTAAATCCTGTTATTAAACATTAAAACGTTATATTCTAATGAAATTGTGTTAAAACATACACTCAAATCAATTATTGTGTATTTTCAAAAGTAAACAAACGCAGTTTTTCCCATCATCCTTTATTCTACAATAGACATACTCGCATACAACAGTGAAAATGAACTAACTGGATTCGCACTTTATATACACTGAATTTAGATCACTTCGTCCACCTTCTTTTTTTTTTTTTTCAGGTTTCTCAGATTTTTCCCAGATCAGACAATACTCGATGTCACCTTGAAATGGTCATGCGTATCCATTTTGACAGAAAATCAATTATCAGCTAATTGCATTTGATAACAATCGACAACAATAAACTAATTAATAAATTGTTACATGTAATTGTATCGTTAAATCAAAATGTGTGGTAAAATTGCGTCACTTAATAACTAAAGGATTTATTTACAACTTTGATAAATAAGAAGTTTGTACTTCACAATCGTTTTAGCGGCGTACCTTTTTTTACGTCTCAAGAAAGAATTAAAAAGTAGGAAAAAATCGCTGACTTTATTGTCTGTCCTTTAACTAGACAGGAAGTCTCCAATAAATTGATTGGAGATGAATCCCGTGTTTCAAGAAGTCAAATTTTACAATATGTTTTAAAAGTATGAAAGAAATTATGTTCTAATTAAGTGGTCATTTATTACATTGTAGATTATACAATTGATAGTTACAATTATATTATAACAAATGAGACAACAATACTGCAAACTGATTTTATTTTGTGAGCAAGACGGAAAACAAGTTCTAAACAAGTTGGCGGAAAAAAATATTTGTTTGACGAAAGAGTTAGCGAAAACAATTTTGACCCTGGGGATTGATTGATTGATTGTTGATTGCTATACGCCGCATCAGCAGAACAAGAGTATATCGCGGGGAGCTATTTCAAATATTATTGCGAGACGTTGTTTTAAAAATCAGACAAAGTCTTTCAATTTACTAAAACATTAGTTCAAAGCGAAATTACTTATTTACAAATAAAATTTCATCAATAAGATAACGTTATAAAACTTAAAATCATTTTAAACTAACAAATTCATATTTAAAAAAAAGAAACAATTATTTCAACACGAATTTTATTAAATAATTCATACATAGTATTTGCATTAAAATATGTTTAATTGTATACTTGCAATCGCAAGGTGTACATACTGGTTGAATTTCATTTTTTGAAAGATACTCGTGTGTTATTCTAGCATGACTTGTACGGCATCTTGACTCCGGGGAAATCCTGTTTGCAACATATGAATAAGCCATTGAAAATTAAGAAAATGAAACAGTTAAATGTTATTGAAATCAAGATTTAACATATTTCATTCGAATCCAATGGAACGTACTTTAAAAAAAAAGTTATGGTTTTATATTTAAACTTTAAAATTAAAAATCATTCTAACAAGAAAATATAGTTTATTTATAATATTCACAAATAGTTAATGGGAAGAGTATAACACGTGTTTTTTTTTTAAGGGGAATATTAGGTAAAGATGTAAAATATAGAGTAAACGTCCGTTAAGTACCGACTAAATGGACACAGAGTAAACGCGCGTTAATTAGAGTAGACACTAGAAATTTCCATTTTGACTGCGTTAACGTAATTACGGTAAACACGAAAATTGGGAGTAGACAAATGAAATTTGTGCTCGTGCACTCGCCGTTAACATGCGTTTACTTTTTGTTATGTTTGGTCTGCACGCAACTATAACGTGCGCAATACTAAAATTTTAATAGCAAGACCTCATACTCACAGAAGTTAAAAAAGTGTTCCCTAAATTTCAAAAAACGAGATATTGTAGTATGGTACTAGTATCCTACTGGGGCAGTAATAACAGCTCCATAAATAAACAATATTATGAAACTATACACTACCTTCTATGGCATATTAGTCTACCCCAGAGGATTGACTTTGGTTTAGAAATAGGGTCTCCTGGACACAAATTGTTCAGTATATTGTGATCTATAGTTAAAAAAAAATATTCATAATTTTTAAATAAAATAAACTTACAAATTGCTGAGACATGTTCGTTCCTCAGGCGTGTTCGTGATAATTGGAATATGTACATACTTTCCTACATCTATGAGCATGATTTTATAATATGCTGCCCTGCATTGATCTACAGGCGTTGAATGATTTTCAAAAGAACCGTACAAAAGTTGACAAGTGAAAAAAATAGTGTTAATTGAATATTAGTGTTCGTGATATTTGGTTAAACAGAATTATTTACATCCTGTGCACAACTTTTAAGATGTCATGCTTTGACTGTTAATCATGTTAATAGTCATTGAACCAATGTTGAAAAGAATCATAAAATAGTCGACAAGTGTGAACTCATAATTGATAATTAAATGCTGGTCAAAACAGGCTGACAGTTCATTATGTTTTGATATCACCCTTCCTGTATAATTGTTGACGTCAATGCGATCCCATGTTAGTATTGCACTTAATCTGGATTCTCAATTGAAATATTTTATACGGTTGTCTTATTTAAATGAAGTAGTTTAATTGTAATCAGTGCTTTGTTGTGTTGTCTATTCCTTCCTTTTCCTTGTGCTGTCTCGTGGCATGATATACAAGGGCATATACTATTAGAGTGACTCCCCATATAATGTGGATTCATTTATTTTCGTGGGTATTAATTTTCGTACATAGATTAAAATAGACATTTCGTGGGATACGTAAATTCGTTGAACGCTGTTTAAAAAATAAAAATAAAAATATGTCAGATACGTAAATTCTCTGATTGTAAAATAATTAGAAATTCATTGAAATGTTTTGAATTGTCAAAATCCTCACTTGGTCATTAAAGGTTAAAATGTTCATTTAAAACTTCGATTGCAAGCGTGGCCAAGGCAACTAATTATTTGTTTGTTTCACAATTTATAATTTCTTGTCGTAGGTATTCAAAGCCGATTTACAACTTCATCTAATAGGCAGTCTTCACAAAATGGTCTTAAATATAAAAAAAAAAAAACACGCTTACGATGTTTGCAGCCCATAAAACAATGATACATCATTTACTCATCGCGCGGTTTTGTTATATAAACTCTGGAGAACATGTAAAAGGCTATTTTTATTCTAGATTTTAAGTTTCATGTCGGATATAAATATTTCATTTAATTTAGATAAACGATTTTGCAATTAAAATTTTATTTGTACAATGTTTGATATGTACCAATAAATGTCTAAAAGGATTATATTAAATGGGTAACAAGTGTACATTACAATGCGATAATGTGCAAGTAAGTTATTGTGATAAAATGTCGTTTCTGTCTAGAATAAAGAAAGAAACATGCTTAAACGACATTTTATGGAAACATAATCTGAAACGCAATTTGTGTCCTCCCAGCTCTTGTTTTAACATTTTGTCGAGTAAAATTTTATTTCGAAAAAAATGTCGTTTTGTCCAGAATAAACAAAGTGACATGCTTAAACAAGAATTTATCAGAATATTGTTTGAAAGGCAATTTGTGTCCTATATTCTCTCTTTAAAAGAATGACGAAAGATACCAGAGGGACAGTCAAACTCATAGATTGAAAATAAACTGACAACGCCATGACTAAAAATAAAAGACAAACAGACAAATAATAGTACAGAAGACACAACATAGAAAACTAAAGACTAGCAACACGAACCCCACCAAAACTGGGGTGATCTCAGGTGCTCCGAAAGGGTAAGCAGATCCTGCTCCACATGTGGCACCCGTCGTGTTGCTTATGTTATTACAAATCCGGTAAATAGTCTAATTCGGTAGGTTACATTCGTGAAAAGGAAGGGTATTGTAGTTACGACATAAGGAACATATCCGATATCATCTGTGAAACTTTAATTATATTACGAAAGAATGTCGGTTTGTCCAGAATTAAGTAAACAAAAATGCTTCAACGGCAATATATCGAAATTTTATTTGAAAAGCAATAGTTTGTCAATAATTGTTATAAGTAAAAGGTGTGAAATTTAATGTTCCTGTTATAAACAATATTACCTGAGGGCAATGTCCCGTACTTAATCAGTTAATCCTATTGATTTTTTATCACTAATAAACCAAATTATGACACGCTAATTAATAACTTGCAGTTATTTCCCGTGAACTAAAATCAATTTAAAAGTGTGAATTTTCACAGATTACACATAACACTTTTATATTTTATTTCAAAAACACGTTTTATGTTACCATGTTTATCGCAAGTAACACTTTACTAGAATTGCACATCATAACCGGAAATAAAATACACCTGTGACGTAAATCGTTTCGTTCAAACTCTCCTTTATATTTCAGGAATGGTGAGTTGTTTTTCTATTGTTCGTCTTCATTCATTCGAACGTTTTGCCCTTTGATTATTTCCATGGGCACTTTCTTAAAAACTGTTCACCCATAGGTATAATTCTTAAAGACGTAACGCGATATTGAATGAAGATGAAAACTTAGTAAGGCGGCTGATACTGTTTTTTTAGTAGGATCGTAGTAATACAATGAATACCAAATATCTCATTTTCAACAAACAGCTTTTATTTGCGAGTTGTTATTCCATCGTATAATATATAGTATCGTATTCACTAAAATTTACCTACAATATCCGCAGAATGTTTTCCGATGCAAATTTTGGCTGACTTTCTGTCACAGATAGTATCCAAGCGGGTAAAACAACTATTATCCGTTGCGTCTCATTCCTCTCCTGTGCATCTACAACATATTAACTGTGTAAACTCAGTTGAACACATTCACATCGTTCAATAATGATGATAAGAAAAAATATATTTCACTGAAAGATTTGCTTTTAATTTTACCGTTCAAATATCCGTCTCCTTGAAATTTAAAATGTTGTATTTTGATTTTGTATAGCAAAATAGTTTGTTGCATTTTCATATATACAAATGTACATTAAAACAGAAGAGTTACTCGGATAGCATCTACAATAATATTGTGGTTTAACAGAACAAATAGTTCAAAAGACTGAAATGGTCAAAATGGCGTATTCGGTATATTATTATATGTTTGTTGTTATAATTTGAATAAAGTACCAATGAATAGTTATTTGAGGGGTATGGATAAAATTTGAATAAGGCTTCGTTTAAATATTTGGCGCGTTTTATATTCAATTTGAGACATAAACGCGTAACATGATCAAATTCATTCACTATTGTTGTTATGTGTCCAGTGGCAAATATTACAGTTATATCGACAGTACAAATGACGGAGTTAAAACTTGAAATGTTTAAATGAAATTAAAAAGAAGTTTTCACTTAAATTACAGACATACTCAACGGAATCCAAAGTAGGGCGTCCGTTTGGCTGTGCGGGATGTACGAATTCGCAGCCACGTCCGGTGATGATCTGGACGTTAAATCTGATTCTTTGTGTAGAATCATGATCTATGCACCTTAAGAACCCTTACAACAACTCTTAAGAGTAAATGACTTGTTGCATGGTTAAATGTTTGTCCTTATCCAATATACCCTATTTTTTCATTGACATTCCTAATTTCGCGCCCTTTATTCTGATCGACCTTCCTTTTGAATTAATTGTTAATTTCCATGAAATATTTGCCACTTCAACTTTAGCAAACAACAATCGACCGATCGTTTCATTGACCAATATGCAACATCTTATCCTTATATCTAAGATAATTATTATTTAAAATTTTAATTTGTCACAAGTAAAGATCACAGCCCATAATTGATAGTTGTATACTCTACGTCCAGTGGCAATTATTTCATTCATGATCTGGACAAGAAATTAACAATAAAAACTACTACTTTCGCAGGTAGCAGTAAACCAAGCTGACGGGCGAGTATTTAGGACTGCTGCTGGAAAATGAGGGGTTGTTGCATATGCAACAGGCCACGGGTGCATCCCAGATTTGTCTAAAGGAAGCTTTAACGTGCAGAGGGCGTGACACTCTTCCTACATTTTAGCAGTTTATAAAAACGGAAACATTGAAAGTATATTCTGAATAGACGAATAGTAGTACAAAGTCATATGTTACATGACTATGTTTACCAGTCATTTATTGCAATCGTTCAAAAGCTTTGTACATGTTTGTTATACGTAATTTAGGCAGCGTTCATCAACTTTTTATTGTATAAATTTCTTCAGAAATTCGACGCATTAAAAGGATTGAAGCGAAAATAAAATGAAACCGTTATTTGAGTTGAAGACAGTATTAGAAGAGTAAAATCATATATAATACTATTTTATATTTATTATCTCAAATAGTGAGGTCAATTCTTTTATATTCAGGAAATTTGGTGGTACACATCCTCCAAAAAATTAAAACTTGCCAGGTTTCAGTAAAGCTTTATAATAATTGAATTTGACACCATCTCCGTCGAGAAGTACATACGTAATTCTGTACATTTTCACTTAACTAGTAGAGGTAAAGTTAGAAATTATCCAATCATGATGCATGTTTTCTTAATATGGTAAAATATTGGTGTTTTATTGAATATATTATTTGATGCACATAACCCGGTTCAGCTGGAGTATACGGAACAAGTAGTTCCTTGGCGAATAACAATTTAAATATTCATACACCAAGTATAATATACATACGCCAATCTTAATTTTTGTAAAGACTTAAAGACACATAGACATATTGACACATTGACACATCGACATATCGACACATAGATACATACATATAGACAAATTGGCAGATCGACACATCGAGAAATCGACGTGCAGCGATAAAATTAAACAAAGATAGACTTTTAAACTTATTGAATATTTATGTATGATTTTGTTATCAAATAAACTTCTTTATAATTTAATTAATTGGTTTAAAATTTACAACATCATCAATGAATTTATAAAAGATGTCTCCATTTTCAAAACCAAATCTGTATCTGTACATGAATTCGTCCAGTAGAGCTGGTAGTTTGTCTGGCAACACTCCCTTAATTTTCTCTTAATTCTTAATTTTTCCAGACCCCAAAGTCCTTCGATGTATTTTCTGCAACACTAGTCTGAGCTTTTGAACTCCGCGCTGTGGTTTACTGTTAAGTGACTGAAACCTTCATCTGTCAATGAATTATATGCTGCCCATTTATCAGAAAAAATAGCGGATCCTGGTGTGACATATTTTTTTAATTATTGGTGTTAGTGTTCCCTTATCACGTTTGTCCACAAACAGCATAACACAATGTCGTGTGCTTCTTTCAACCATACCAAACACCCAAAACTTTTGGTTTCAAGTTCCTCTGATATTTTCTTTTTTTTTTTTCCAAACAAACTCTCGTCTATTTCTATAATATCTGTGTTACATCCATTTCCACGGGTAACAGGATTCTGCAGCAATCCGGAGGAACACGCATCTCTGAACATACTGTACCAGTCTATAATAGTTTTTTCATCAACATCAGGAAGAAGTTTTTTACATTGATATACTTGAAAGTCTAATCCAAAACAATAAAGTATCTGCATAAAACTAATCAGCGATAGCTTACTCTTCTGAAATATAAATAGTTTAAATTTAGAATTTTACGGACAGAAAACACAGTTTTTAAAATAGCACAGTAACCCAAAAATTTTCCTGTCAAAATTTATAAACATATATATATATATGTTAAAGGTTTTGGATTGGTGTTGCTAAAAAAAATACGTATCCATGCAAATACCATGTCTAGGAGGTTATATGAAAAGCAATGTAGTTGTGAAAATGTCCCGGTACCGAAACATTCGGATTGCAGCTTTTTTCTAAAGCGTGATTATATACAAAATAAACAAATATGTATTAGGCTTTATGATAAATTTAGACTTGGTGGTCCGTATTCGATGTGGGCGCATTTTCGCCATTTTGCGAATTAAAAAAAAATAGCAAGAATTTCTTAATACTTTCTAAATAGGTAGTTTAATGTCCAAACTGGTTATCCTTTCCCCTTTTATTCCCATAGTTAAGGAAATATGCAAATTTTTTGAATGATTTTGGCAATGAAATATGAAATAGTTTATATATAAGACGCAATCGGCATGTTGTAAATCTCACAAGGTAATTGCAAATATTCGTTTTATTTTTTTAATACCTTATAAATAAAAAGATGTCACAATGTATTTAAAGTTAACAAATTTAGGTCAAAGTACGGCCTTCAACACCAAACAGATACAAATACAATATTAAAACGCAGGTGCCTATAAAAACATAGACGCTACAGGTAGTGATAAAAAAGATTCATGAGGCAACTCTTATCTGGGACAAAATGGAGTTAAATAAACCATTTCGTAGGCAAGCATTATGAAAATGATAGTTTCATACATAGCATCAAAAATAACCCGATCGTACAAGAACAACTATAAATGCCATAAAATGTAAAATGTTTAAAGTTTTATTGTTTTTTGACAATACTATTATTTGTAAAAGCTTTTTTTTTTTATTTTCTGCTTAGGTGAACACAAAAAAAATAATTTCTGTACAAGTTTGCTATGCATTCTAACCAAAATAAATTTGTTAAATATGCATTTGTGTTCAATTCAAAATATAATGAAAACGATCTCAACAAAATAATGGCAAAATGAACAATAAAACTTCAAACATTTCTACATCTCAGTAGTATGGTACTTTTTTGGGATAATAATCGGTCATGTACATTTGAAGTATCTTCTCGATATTTAAAAGAAAAATCGATAGTTAAACTGAAAGAACAATTTATTAATGGGAACTCACTTTTGTAGTTAAAAATGAATAAATTCTGTGTCAAATGTAGGCACCCCACTCTACTTTAGACCAAACTCAAAACATTGCTGTCAATTTTAATTAAAAAGTAACAATTAGGCATAATATGTAAAAATAATATATATATTTACCTCAAAGAAACTTCCGCTTCGTACTGATATTCTTTTTAAACATTACAACTCCAAACTTATTTATCGTAAAAGTCATTCCTTTTTAAAATTTTCATTTTTTCTCCACATTCACATATTAATCATTCCTTGCACAAAAGGCCCTTTTCCCTCATATATTGAATTCAGTTGAACTCAAAACTACACTACAGACTGTTAACATTCCTGGTGCATGTTCACTGTTCGACATTTTCAAACAATAATAATACTCAATAACGTTTGGGAAAAAAAGTACAACGTTTTGATTAAAATTAAAATTTACTATATTTATTACAGTCAATGAAAACAGATATTCTATTAATATTACAATACTAAATAAAATTCGTATCATTTTAGACTGTTACTAGAACACACCCGCGGGTCCGTGACTGAATTAAAGTACATATGCTTTATTTTCAGCGTGGATTTTTAGTATTCGTATTTTCATTTGATAAAGTCATGCTGATTATAAGGTGCACAGTTTTCTCTGCTTTCAAAAATCTTTCGAAAAACATGTTTTGTCCTTTATAAAATTTTTTGTTTTTTTGCAAAACTTTTTTTTTAAATTCAAAGTCTTTAATGTATTTATTTTTCCCAACTTTATAACATTTTTCAACAGATTTAGAATCCAATAATTTATTTCATAAAAGAAGATGAATGGTGTCAGAGAAATAAATGATTTTCATGTTAAATATCTTTACAAAGGTGAAAATTAAGGCTCCTGAACAAATAGCTACCCACGTCATTATCGACGATCTCACTACTGACAGCCAAATCCAAATAAACCTTTAGCTTTGCAAGCTTTTCAAGATGTAACACTGAATCTCACTTTTCACTCTGGTTGCTAATCGGATGTGTACTGATTTATATTTTAGTCGGGGTCAACAGTATTTATTCATTAGCTGTTGAACAAGCTATGAGAACTCAGTATCTTTTTGTTAGTTGTTTTCATGCTCCGTGCTGATCTTTTTGAGTCTAGCACTTTTTGAGTTTAACCCTGTCACACTATGAATATGTCTATTACAAGTCAGTGGCCTGTAATTACTTGGTGGTTATTATTTGCTGTCTGTCATCATGGTCATATTTGTTTTTCCTTTTGTTGTTTAAATAAATAAAAAGATGTGGTATGAGTGCCAATGAGACAACTCTCCATCCATAGGCCATTGAGTTTCTCGTTTGAATTGTTTTATATTTTGAAATGTCGACACTTTTAAAGCTTAACATATGTAATGAATGTTGCTTATCGTTGAAGGCCATACGATGATCTATAGTTGTTTACATCCACATCCACATCATTGTTATCTATTGTGGAATGTTTTCTCATTGGCAATCATACGACATCTTAAGTTTTTAAGGTGGGGAGATTTTACAATAAATCATGGTTTGACTGTCAAGTGATCAAACACTACCAAGAGATCACTGATAGAGTTTAGTGGACCTTAAAAGATAAACATTTATATTAGTTTGGCGTGAGGTGTATTTTAATTGAAATATTTTTTTTTTTGATTTCGTTCAAATGAGTTGAATACAGGTAGACATTCAGGAAGCAGGAAACAGCTTTTTTAACATTGATATTTCAAGTAGTTTATCTATAATAGAGTATATTTATGAATAAAGGGAGATGTGAGGTATATAAAGTCAATGAGACAGCAACCCAAACGACGAAAAAAAAAATCAGATTAGACATGACTATCTAAACGCTATCTCAGGCCCTAAATCGCCCACAGAAACAACAAATTTTTAATTCATTTTCAGATGTTGCATGATGCATGATCTTTTTATAGTTCTTGGATAGGCTTAAGCTGATTACCATTTATCAAATTAAGTCAATGAGAAGTAAAAGAGAAGATCTTGGTAATTCTTTACTTTATATATATCTTTGGCCATGATATTTTCATTGAACTCATGTTAATTCTCTGTCATCATTTGGTTGAATTTGCAGAACACCACATACATGTTTACAAGGTACACACATAAGGGCGTTTGCTATTAGCCCTTCCTCCAGGAAGTGACCCCATATAGTCATTTAACAGTGATATATTCAGACTAATACTACTGATTGTATGCATTCTCCGACATTAAATATCTAGCAAATTCCTTGTACCACTCTCTGACATTTTTCCCCAAGGGAACCATCAGAGCTGCCTATTGTTTTTTGTAAAAAAAAAATCCCACACTATAAAAATAAGGTGTGGTATGCCTTTTCATTATGGCAACTATCAATCAGAGTCACAAATTTGTGGATGTATTTAATTAACTGACCACTGAATGCATATCTTTTTCTTTGAATTTCGTAAGATAATATTTTCCTTGTTTATCTCATATTCAACATCCAAAATTGAACAACTTTGGTACAATTATTTTTTATAATTTCGGTTCATTTGTATGTTTTAGAGTTTAGTGTGGCGTACAATTCGCTGAACCGGTATACATTATTATTAATGGGCCAGCTGAAACTCGCCTCCGGGTGCCAGATTTTTTCGCTGTGTTGGAGATCCATTAGTGGCCTTGTTTTCTCTTTGACACATTCCCCATTCCCATTCTCTATTTTACTTTAAAAAACAAACTAGAAACAACCAAGATTTTAAATTTTCATTTTTTGTCGAGCCTGCGACAAAAAACAAAAGTTTATGCAAATTTATCCTTCAATTATTCACATTTTATACAAAATTACTTATCTAAAGGCATTTATAATGACTGATTGCAATTGACGTTGCATTATTTCTGATATAAAAGAAGAAATATTTGCATTTTTAAGCAACACGAACAAAAATTTAGTATCTTTTCCCTGAAATTCAGCATAATTTATGAAAAACAACCAATCCTGATGTACAAAAAGTACTGAAATCAAATGGTGGTTCATAATTTCTATCAAAATAAAGAAATTATTGCATTCATATTCAACACAAGCAAAAGTTTAAGCCTTATATATTTAAAATTCTCATAAAAAATCTTATCTTGAGGCCTTTGAAATAACTAGTTACAAAAAACATTGCATTATTTTTTATCAAAAAAAAAAATTGGTAATTTTAAACAATGCGAACAACATTTTAGTATATTTTCTCTGATATTCTTATAATTTTATATAAAACAATCCTGAACTACATTAAGTACAAAATCCAATGGTAGTCAATAATTTCCATTCAAATAAAGAAATGATTGCATTCTTATTTAAGAAAATCAAAAGTTTGTGCAAATTTACCGTTCAATTATTCACATTTTATACAAAATTACTTATCTAAAGGCATTTATAATGACTGATTGCAATTGATGTTGCATTATTTCTGATAATTACAGAAGAAATATTTGCATTTTAAGCAACACCAACAAAATTTAGTATCTTGTCCATCAAATTCAGCATAATTTATGAAAAACAAGCAATCCTGATGTACAAAAGTACTGAAATTAAATGGCGGTTCATAATTTCTATAAAAATAAAGAAATTATTGCATTCATATTCAACACCAGCAAAAGTTTAAGCCTTATATATTTAAAATTCTCATAAAAAATCTTATTTTGAGGCCTTTGAAGTAACTAGTTACAAATAACATTGCATTATTTTTCATCAAAAAAGAAAAATTGGTAATTTTAAACAATGCGAACAACATTTTAGTATATTTTCTCTGATATTCTTTTAATTTTATAAAAACAACCAATCCTGAACTACAAAAGTACAAAAATCCAATGGCGGTCAATAATTTCCATTAAAATAAAGAAATGATTGCATTCTTATTCAACAAAAACAAAAGTTTATGCATATTTATCCTTCAATTATTCACATTTTATACAAAATTACTTATCTAAAGGCATTTATAATGACTGATTGCAATTGACGTTGCATTATTTCTGATATAAAAGAAGAAATATTTGCATTTTTAAGCAACACGAACAAAAATTTAGTATCTTTTCCTTAACATTCAGCATATTTTATGAAAAACAACCAATCCTCATGTACAAAAAGTACTGAAATCATATGGCGGTTTATAAGTTCTATTGAATTAAGAAATTATTGCCTTCTTATTTAACACAAACAAAAGTTATATAAAAAAATATCTTGAAGCCTTTAAAATAATTAATTGCAAATAACATTGCATTATTTTTTATAAAAAGAAGAAATATTTGTAATTTGAAACAATAGTTAAAACAACACTCTTAATCAATCCAAACAAAGCTTTACGTATCTTTACTGTTATACTACTTTTATTTTCATCATCTAGTGACATTAAAATGCATCACTTGCTAAATAGAGTACGTTAACGGTTGACATTATTCTGCACTTATGTAATTTATTTGACAGAAAAATAAGAGAATATACAAATAATGCGGGGAAAGTAATTTATATATATTTTTTTTCTGTTATTGCGACCAAGTTGATTACAAATTAACGAGTAAAGGTGTCTTCGTAGAGGTCCGCGTTTATCGAATGTAAATACTGTGGAGTTCGTTTTACATTAGAATTTTAATTATATACGTATCCGTCCGATCCGTGCATATAATTACTTTACTGATCGATCGCTGACCGTTGTCACGGTAACTCTCACATAGCTTATTTGACGTATCTGACGGATTCTATGGGTCATCGATCACCGATCAGTCAAACATCCGTCACCGATCATTCACCGATCAGTCAAGTTCACGTCAAACAGTAACGCCTAAGGTTGCAAGTACTGTATCAGTCATTTATTGCAATCGTTCATAAGCTTTGCACATGTTTGTTATACGTTATTTAGGCAGCGTTCATCAACTTTCTATTGTACCCAGTTAACACAAAATGTTTTTAAAATATATTTAAAATATATTGCACTATATCACAAAATATCATTAAAAATATTTTATTGAGGTTAAATGTATGGCTGTACTAATGTGAATTACATATTTTAAGGAAATATTTTTATTGTATGTTTAAAAATATTTTTCTTAAACATGATTTATAATATCTAAATAACATCATAAAGATATTTTTCAATATTGATTGAAAACATCAGAACAACATTTAAAATACATTTTCCAAATCGATTGGCTAATCATCCTTTCAAAATGTTTTATGGATGTTATATAAATGTTTTAAAATATTTTAGGCATGTTTTACTGAAACATTTAAAATAAATGTGAAAACAAATATTTCAATAATGTTATATGTATGTAAAATGATAAAATGTTTTTACAACATTTTAAATAATTTGAGTAAAACATTTTAACATCACAAAAATGTTTTCTGGATATTGAGGTTAAATGTATTGCTGTAATAATGTGAATACATATCTTAGGAAAATATTTTAATTGAATCTTTTAAGACTGTTTTTCTTAAATATCATTTTATACTTAAATAACATAATAAATATATTTTTAATGTTATTTGAAAACATCTGGACCTGCATTGCTGTGTGTAATTGATTGAAATTTCAAACTATCTGCAAACAGAGAGTATAGCTGCAAGGCAAATGTAAAAATTGCTTGCACCGTTTTGGCCGCCTTATGGAGCTACATTTATGGTTAATCTAATTCCACCTATTTCACTCCGTGTCTAGTTTGGAGCCTGTGGTCCCTCTTTTCAAAATTCTGGATCTGCATCTGAAAAACAACTGCTGTCATACTGATCTTTATCCCACATTTATGTCGCGACAGCGAGACATAGCGATCCTAGATTCCGTCGTCGACGGCGGCGGCGTCAACATTTAGGTTCAGTCTGTGGTTTTTTTTTTTAGACATCAATAACTTGGTCATACCTTAATGGAATTTTATGAAATTTAGACAGAAGCTTGTTTATGACTAAAATACAGTATCCAGAGCAAAAATTTGAAAACATTTATTTTCATTTTTCCATATTTTACTGATAAATGGACTTAGTTTTTTTCAGTTAACATTCATATTCAGTCTGAGGTTAAAGTTTTTCAGTTGTCAATAACTTCGTCAAACCTTCATGGAATTTTATGAAATTTGGACAAGCTTGTTTATGACCAAAATACAGTATCCAGAGCAAAATTTTGAAAATATTTATTTTCATTTTCCGTATTTTTCTGATAAATGGACTTAGTTTTTTACACTAAACATTTAGATTCAGTCTGAGGTTAAAGTTTTCAGTCATCAATAACTTTGTCAAACCTTCATGGAATTTTATGAAATTTGGACAGAAGCTTGTTAATTACCAAAATACAGTATCCAGAGCAAAATTTTGAAAATATTTATTTTCATTTTTCCGCATTTTACTGATAAATGGACTTATTTTTTTTTCACAATTAACAAGTAGATACAGTCTGGGGTTAAAGTTGTTACACATCAAATACTTTGTCAAACCTTCATAGAATCTAATGAAATTTTTTTATGATTAAGAGATAATGTCTGAAGGAAACTTTTGAAACTATATTTTCATTTTCAGTATTTTTCTGATAGATAGACTTAGTTTTTACAGTTTACATTACAGATAGTCTGGGATTAATTTTTTTGACATGATAAGTTTGTTAACCTTCATGGATTGTTATGAAACTTGGACAGAAGCTAATTTTCAAGACCAAGAAATAGCATCTAAAGAAAAATTTTGATTTTTTTTAATTCTGTATTTTACTGATCAATGGACTCACTTTTTAAGTCAACATTACACTTTTACACTAACAGCAGCAATCGTAGGCGAGACACAGGGTTCCGCGGAACCCCTTACGAAATTTTTTGTAATTAGTTCCTTAAACCAAATATTTCACACAAAAGTTAGATTACTCTTAATATTGATAAAGAGGAATACATATATATAAACATAAGATAATATGGTCTATCTTCTATAAAGATCATATTTTAAAAGTTGCAACCATGAAATCACCGCATTAGTGGTCTCGTGGTAGTGTGTTTGCCTTGAGTGAGGGAAGTCGTGAATTCCAACCCAGGCTGGGTCAAACCAAAGACTTTAAAACTGGTATTTGTGGTACTAAGCACACAGCATTTAGGAGTAAGAGTAAAGACTGGTTGGCTCATAGTCAGAATAGTGTGTCCAGGTAAGGTGACATGTCTTCCTGCGGACTGTTACCTTGTGAACTAACACGTTAAAAATCCAGCGTGTCGGTCTAGAACAAATCAGGGTTAATATTCATATTACATTAACATACTCTTGTCCTGATTATGCATATTAATTTGACGCTGGACGTTAAGCAGCCATTCAGCATCATCATCATTTTACCATAAATAACAATTTGTTTTTATTTCCATGTTTCACAATTTTTCTCTGAAAATCACATTCATCCAAGAATTACCATTTAATAAATACATGTACTAATAACTATAGACCTTAATATAAACATAAGATTTTTTTTTCTTCTTCTATAAACATGATAAAGATCCCACTTCGAAAGTTTTAACCATAAATGACCGAGCTTTTTTTATTTCCAGTTTTCAGCGTTTTTCTCTCTATAAACATATATTTCAACCACAATTACCCAAACATTAATATTAATAATAACTATACGACTTCACAAAAAAAACATAAAATAGAATGTTCTATATTCTATAAAGATCACATTTCAAAAATTTAAACCATTAACAACTGAAATTTTCTTCATTTCCAGTTTTCAGCGTTATTTCTCTAAAAATCACACATTTCACCTCAAAACTACTTCAATATGAATACTAATAACAAGAGGACTACATTATACACTAATAAGATATAGTGTCCTGTCTTCACCAAGCTATAAATCTAAAAATGTAACCATAAATAACAATTTTTTCTTTTCCGGTTTTCAGTATTTTTCTCAAAACCACATATTTCACCCCAAAAACCTTTTCCGCAAATTATATCAATGTAGATTTTAATATGTTGTTAGTGCAAGTCTATATTATAATTGTTCACTAGAAAAATCCTTGTGTTGCAATTAGTTGCAGGTTGAGTGATTTTAGAGCTAAATTGACTAGGCTATATATTTAATTAAGGAAAATGAGCTATTAAATAACGTCATTACTTGCAATATTTCTTGGATGGGCAATTGTGCACATATGAAATATCATTTTTCCCGAAAAAATTACGTCATAAAGGTATATGAATAACGACGTTACAGTTGCGGTTGCTTTAAATCTTTTCAAGAACAGATATGGCTTTTTCCCATACGGATGCTTTTGAAATTTACAGAACTGTTTATTCATCAAAGATTGATTGGGAGGATATTTTTGAAGATGATATCATCAGATGGTTGGAAATGTTTGAAAAAGGGAAAAACTGTTCGCTATTTTTGACGGTGCCAGCTTTACTTGCCATGACAGGTGCTATTTTGGGACCAAATACGAAGATAAAGGCCAGTCCAATGGATTTACTACTAGTACAAATTTGTATCTACTTGCTGTTTGTGATCCAGGAGGTGGTAAAAGCACAACGTTTGACAATGTTGTTGAACCAGTGATGAACAATATCTTACAACTCCAGGATTACAAAAGCATCAAATTGCCTCCGGGGAGTTGGTCTAATTACTACAGATGAAGGACATCGCTTTTTAGCATCAATTAATGCCAAACAATTGAAAGGTGAGTCGGAGAGATCCTACTTGTGCAAAATGTGGAGTGGAAAAGGGACTACGTTGACCTTTCTAACGGTAGTCGAGGATTTAAGAAAACATCAATGTCCATGTGCTTATATATACAACCATATCCTCTAATGTCTGAGATGTCATGCTTCAATGGTATGGATGGGTTCCTAGATAGATTTGTGTTTATGGTGTCAAGACCAATACTATTTCCTACAAAGGTAGTGAAGGAACATTTCTCGTTGAAAGTGGAATGCAAGATTTTGTTGATGTGTACTATAAGATGTTCATGGACCATCAAGATGGAAAAGAGTATATTCTGACAGAAGAAGCACAGAAGGAGTATGATGAATTAGTTGATTCATATGCAGACCTACTTGATGACAAATACAAGGCAGTCTCAGGTAAAAATTGTACTTTACTTTTTAAGAAATAACTTAAATTAAACGTAGCAATCAACAGAATGTGAAAAATGTTAAGTATGGAAAAGTTTTTTTTTTGTCAATTTAAAAAAAGCTTTACATGTTACATCTGACTAAAATGTTTTTCAGAGGTAGAACCTACATATCTTCTGAACATTTATAAAACATTCAAACAAAATATCTTAAAAAGTTATTGAAAACATTTTCATGAATATTTTTACATCATTGTAAAAACATTTTCAAAAATGTTTTAAATAAATGTTTTAAAATACCGAAAAAATATCTACATAACATCACAAAATATTTTTTCGACAACGTTTTGAGAAGACATTTATACAACCTTATAAAATGTTTTGAAAATGTTTTGTGCTACCTGGGTATACATTTCAAGATTTCAGAAATTCGACGCATTAAAGGATTGAAGAGAAAATAAAATGAAACCGTTATTTCAGTTGAAGACAGCATTAGAAAAGTAAAATCATATATAATACTATTTTACATTTATTATCTCAAATAGTGAGGTCAATTCTTTTATATTCAGGACATTTGGTGGTACACATCCTCCAAAAATTAAAACTTGCCAGGTTTCATTAAAGCTTTATAATAATTGAATTCACATTGACACAGCCTACGGCGTTAAACGGTACATTGACACAGCCTACGGCGCTAAACGGCACATTGACACATACTACGACAGTAGATTGCACATTGCCACACCCTACGGTGCTAGACGGCACATTGACACAGCCTATACGGCGGTAGACTACATATTGACACAGCCTACGGCGCTAGACTGCACATTGACACAAACAACGGTGCTTGATTGTACACTGACACATCATGCGCTGCTAGACCTGTCATTGACACAGCATGAAGCTTTAATATTGCGTTTGCATTATATTCTCATGTGAAATCACAAATTGACAAAACTTTAAAATTACGATTTAATTTTAATTGTGTATATTTTTTTATAAATTGATGATGAAGATAAAGAAAATGACCCACTTTGTTCTTCACAAACAAACTTGTGTATGACCAGTAGCAAAGACACCATCCAGGTCATTCGATTAGCTGCAGCATACATCAAAGGATGTCTGAATAAAACAGAAATTGATGGAAGCACTCAAATTTCTCTGCAGTCTTTAAGAAGGAGGAGGAAATTGTACTGCTATATTGCTGGACAAAAGGCGGTTTTTTCTCAGGTAATTAAATTGAAGCATTTAACCATTGTCATAAAGATGATATATTTTTCTTTATTTTGTTTTGCTCCGCCTGTTAAATTTTACGTTTCAATCTTCCTAAAATCTATAAATTAAATCAAAAATATGCATTTTAGCGCCTGTCCTAAGTAAAAACCTTTAGCCACTGTTAGTCTTGTATGTTTTTTTTTAAATTTTGGTTCATCTCTATTTTTTCGAATTGTAAGAATGGCGTCCATTTTCCCGATCAAGTAAACATTAGTGTTTCGGAGCCTGCTCATTAAATGCACATTGGTGGCCTTGGGTTGTTGTGTCTTTGACACATTGCCTGTTTTTGTTCTTTATTCTATTATTTGTTTTTAAAGTTGCATTTTTTAATTAAAGTTATTGTATAATTTGATGTACAACTTATTCTACTTATGTAATGCTATAAGATAAAAAAATATCATTATTTTTTACACAGGCATTAAATACCGTACAAAAACTGAGGCAATAAGAGTGAAAAAAGTAACCTCATTTAAGGACAGAGTGATAAAGCTATTGCCTTGCATGATGGACCAGTTGTTACATTGAGGAGCTTACAACGGAAATTGTATGGTTCAATGAAAGATAGTATTATTCGTAAGTATTTTTAATCCTGTTATGTTTTCATTCTCATTGATTTGATGTACATTAATGTAGTTTTAATTCTCATTTATTAGTAGAAAAAAAGGGATATAGAGTAAATGTACATGGGACAAACTCGCACAAAATACATAGAAAAATACAAATTATCAATGAACAGGGCTTTTATTCCTTTTCTTCATCTTGACAGTCGATGTAGAGTATGCTTATAAATGTTGACTAGCATGAACAATATATTTATTAATTTTACACAATTTTTCAAAGAAATGGTTTATTTCCTATAAGTAATTTCCTTTCCGGATTTTTGAAATTACAAAATTCGAACATATTTTAAACCAAATTGTAAAACTAAATGTGTCGGAAATGCCCCCATCCCAATTTTGTTAAAATATGTTCGATTTTTTGTAATTTCGAAAAAAAATCCGAAAAGGTAGTATTTTTACAAAACTTGTAAAGTCCAAAGCATATAATTTTGGCAAATATCAACGGAAACGTAAACTCGATTCCTCTATCCAAGACGATCAAATCTAATTAAATGTAAGGCCAAATAGAGTACAAAGTTGAAGAACATTTAAGCCAAGACATGTCAGCTCATTATCGTTTTTTATAATTATCCTTTTATTAAAGTGTATTTTATTTTTGTAAATATGAATTATTTCATTATATTGATTTCAGATGAACTACAGGAATTGGAAAAGGAAAATTTTGGGATGCTCCACAAAATTGGAAAACCAAGAAAAGAAATATTTCACAAGTCTTCGCCGTCCCAAATTCCAATAGAGTTGTTGAGAAAAGTGAAACTATCACTAGAGGAATACACTTCCAAATTTAAGTCACAAAAGAACACTGAAAACAATGTGTTAATGTTGTCATTGCCAAGTCATCCCCAACATGATGAAATTATTGACTGGTTTTCTGTTGTAATAGTTAGCCATTAGTTTTTCTGCGGGATTTGAAATTATCACTAGAGAATTACACTTCCAAATTTAAGATGCAAAGGAACACTGAAAACAAGGTATCAATGGTGTCATTCCCAACATGAATACATTATTGACTGGTTTAATTAAGATTGATTGCTTTTTACAATTTTGGTAACTTTCTGTTGTAATAGTTTGCCATTAGTTTTAATGCAGGAGTTGTTGTCTCATGGTCAATTTCCTCATATATTTTCTTAACTATTAAATATAAATAAGAAGATGTGGTATGAGTGTCAAAGAGACAACTCTCAATCCAAGTCACAATGTATTTAAAGTTAACAATTATAGGTCAATGTACGGCCTTCAACACAGAGCCTTAGCTCACACCGAACAGCAAGCTTTAAAGGGCCCCAAAATGACCAGTGTAACACAATTAAAACAGGAAAACCAACGGTTTAATCTATTTACAAAACATCTATGAAACATACCATATATTTTTAATACAAGAAAAAGCAAAGGATACCATAACATGTAATCTATAAACACACTAGTATTACACAAATTTGAAAAAAAAAGTTTTGTTTATCTTCTGACAAAATTAAAAAAAAACATATTAAATTGTCTTGAAAACCGTGAATGTACACTAATGATCTGCTCGGATATCTTTTGTTTTTGTTTGTTCAGTAAACCATGCAATTTGCGTAAAAACTATTCAGTTTAAAAAGATAAAATCATGATGAACAAATGCAATCAGTTTCAATATGACCTGATTTAAAATTCATCCTAAACTACCTTGTGCTAAAGCTGTAACCAAACTTTTACATGATTCGGTGGTCATAAACGATGGGTGCAATGTTTGAAGCAAGATATGTATACACTTCCGGAGCAATTGAGATTACCCGGTTTAATTAGGTGTTCATGTTGCTTAGAGTTTAGTTTTCTATGTCAAGTTATATGGATTTTTGTTTGTGTTGTCGTATGTTTTCGTCATTTTGCTATGGCTCTGTTGGTGTTCAACTTAAAAGTTTGATTGGTATTTTACACCTCCCTTTGTAAAACATATTCATTTTTAAAAATCGGCTTCCTTTTTCGGCTTACTAGTCGACATGCTTTTGTGAAATTACTGCAATGGTTTCAATACTTTGTAGTTCTAAATGACAATACATTTTTGTCCGACATGATTTTTACATCAATAATTTGTTTTAAAATCGGCTTCTTCTTTTTGGGCTTGCTAGTCGTTATGCTTATTTTTTATAATTGCTGCAATGGCGTCAATATTTTTGTAGTTCTAAATAACCATACATCTTTGTCTGACATGATTTTTACATCAATGAAATTAAATCAAAGAAACAAAGGCTAAATTCGGGACCAGGTGCTACGTGCTTTTCAGTTGATTGTCAATGTCTATGTTAAAATATAAAATATTTACGTCGATGTGTCGATATGTCGATGTGGCGAATTGTCAGTGTTTTTATTTATAACTTGATAATTGCCGATTTACTCATTAATAATGTGCAACTAGGAACTATTTGTTCCGTATACTCCAGTTGATCCCATAACCCAAATATTAATTACTGAACAGACGCCATTGATGACTTGATTGGTATAGCACTACCTTAATAACACGGACTGATTTTGTTTGTATATTGAATTGTCATGGCAACATTCAGTGTCTGAGATCGTCCCCGGTTTTTGTTTGACGACTCGATTTGTCAAGTCTATCAGTACACGTATTTGTTAATTCAATAAATGAATTTAATTAAATTCTAGTATATACAATGCAAAACTTTATTCATTATTAAACAATGCACATTTATACCCCGAGGGGTTGTAGGCGAACAATACAACAATATACACAATGCAAACATAAAATACATTATAACATGTATAACTGACAAGAAGAAAGCATACAATGTATAATTAAATAAACTTGTACATGTTATAATAATATAGTTTTTATTCAATTGCTAGCCCCCTACTCTTAGTACTAACGATTGTTTTATAAAGGAACTTATGCTTTCTAAATGTTTTGTGTTAAAGGGCAAAGAATATATTTCATTTTTACATTCTCAGTTTATACAACTTTCCTTGATCACGGCTGTCATTCGGTATATCGAGAAAATGATCGTGAAAGAATACCTAACGGTGGTCAAGCATTGCGATTGGATCGTGAAAGATCTGGTATCGGACCGTGAATGTAATTAATTTTAATTCTACTTCAAAATCTGTGAAAAATTTGATGTATTTTCAAAACGCGGAACAAATCCGAAACAAAAATTATGTCTGTCAAAATGATTCAATTTTCTCAATAATACTGTGCAATAAGATAAAGAAAATATGCAGTACTTTATGAGAAAACACAAAAGGCACAACACAGGTCTATGGGATTCATTAAAAATGCATGTTTTGTACCTAGTATGGTCGCATTCAATATATAATGATATATTTGAAACTGAATCTCCAGTGTGTCAGAAAGTACAGTAAAATAAAAGTTTTTCCCCTTTTATCAAAATTGATCGTGAAAGATCGGGCAACGCATTATCTTGATTGTGAAAGACAAGGCGTGACCAGACGGACGCAGGACGTTTGCGCTTTACCTGCAACTCTAAAGGACATTTGCGCTTTAAACTTTGATACACCTGAACAAAATTGACAAGACATTTACGCTTTTACCTATAAAAATTTATCTGTAATCTTTAGAAAATTTACCAAAGTCATGGAAAGACGTTCACATATTCTTTGAAAGTTTTTCCGAACAAACGACAAAATAAAAATAAATATTCGGGTAAGCCAGACATATTTTAAAAATATAGTATACGTTTCTGGGTAAACGATAGAGAAAAGGAAACTTTTATGGATGGAAAATAAAATTTTGACCGAAATTCTTCAATAAGCTTTCTTATTAGTGGATTGAAATTGGAAACTGTATTCCTCTCGTGGTTATTCTGCTGCATTAATACTCCGAGGAACTATATCATCATAGTTTATCTAGTAAGCATGTTTCAATTTGTGAAGACCGAAATTTTATTTTTAAAACACCTGCTGTACCTTTTAGAAAGAGTCATGGTCATGATGGTTGTTATAAGGAATTTACTCCCATCCACCGTCTTGGAGTGTTGTCGTTTTCATCTGACACAAGCATGATAGGGAAAGGTTGATGCTTTTAGCTGTATATAAATATATGAATGTTTTGTGTTTTTTATATTAAATGATTTTTCTGTTATGTTGATAAAGCGCAAATGTCCTATCAAAAGCGCAAACGTTTCGCGCCGGACCAGACTTAATAATCAAAAACAACATTTCTTTTACCAATTGATATACTTGCAACTAGTTGAAGTGTAATTATTTTAGTAAGAATGAACATTAATGCTTTCATTTTTCACTTTTTTTTAAATTCAACACTTTTCCTTAAAATTTATTTAAATAACTGAAAACGTGTCTAGAGAAATAGTTTTCTAAGATAAAAGGACCTTCAGGGCGTATGTTTTCGAAAAGTAAAAGTATATAGGTATCTATAATGCTTAATGTATCCGCCCTGGAAATATATGCAATGTTTGCACCTGTCCTAAGTCAGGAATCTGATGTACAGTAGTTGTCGTTTGTTTATGTAATTTATACGTGTTTCTCGTTTCTCGTTTTTATATATACTAGACCGTTGGTTTTACCGTTTGAATGGTTTTACACTAGTACTTTTGGGGCCCTTTATAGCTTGTTGTTCGGTGTGAGCCAAGGCTCCGTGTTGAAGGCCGTACATTGACCTATAATGGTTTACTTTTATAAATTGTTATTTGGATGGAGAGTTGTCTCATTGGCACTCACACCACATCTTCCTATATCTATGTGTAAGCATTTTGATCTTTTTGTGTAAGGGTTGTTACTTTCAGTTATATGGAGTGTCCTTCGTGTACATCGTATGACACTATTGGCTAATTATTGTTTATTTCGTGTCTTCGCTGACATAACCTAAAAGGTACCAAGATAACGTTATTTTTACTTGATTGGTTGATCAGTCTGTTAACAATAGCTGTACGTCATTTTACCAACTTAGTGGGAAATTACCAATTAAAGCAACTCGCGATCGATTGTGCATGATGCCCAGCTTGAACTGTAATTTAGCCGATTAGGGTCTATTGTCAATCTTAAACTTGTATACGAAATCAAAACTTATGAAGGACGGGCAAATAGACTGATATTGCTATAAAGCACCTAGTCGGTGTGGTATTATAAGATAATAAAATCCAATGGCATTGCACGATAATAGCCCTATTCGACAACAAAGAGAACCGGAATCAGTCATGCAAATCCAATATTTGCTATACCAATTAAAATATAAATTATCATATGATTAAGAAAGAATTCATGGGGCTTGAATATATCGTGATTTTACCACGGGTTGGCACTTTATGCTAAATATTTTACCCTGAGCGATAGCGAGGCGTAAACTATCGGCATAAAGGGACAACCCGTGGTAAAATCACGATATTCAAGCCCCATGAATTATTTCGATTCTAATAGGACAAATACGGCAATTCTTTTGGATCGAAGCGCTCTAGGTGAAGGCAAATATTTGCCGTTCCCATAAACAAACGCACTTTTCAATTGACGTAAAAGAACGGAGCAAACGGAATTAGTGAAAAGCTTAAACTATTTACAATAATGTATTTAAATAGGTTTGGATGAATTTGAATAAAATTTTATGTATATGTCTAATATGTATAACAAAAAAATGGATTATAACACATTTTAGCATCGTTTGTTTACGTTTCCTTGTTGTGATTATTTTGGTTTCACAAGCGTGTATTTTCCGTAAAATCCTCATATTCTTACGTCATCGTTGTATGACGTCGGATAGCTCATTCATAAAAAGCAAATGACGTGGGAGTACGATCGGAACAGCCCAAACAATATATTCATATTTTACCACGGGTGTGTACTCGAAGCGTATGAAGAACGTCATGTTATAATGACGTTGATGAACTGCGTTATATCGGGAGAAGATACATTTTTCGAGTGATTTTAATCATTAGTTGAAAACGAGTTCATGAACCCTTCTTTTTTAAAATTACATTTGACTCGATACTGTATAAAGATTTTTTGTCCAATTTTTATGAAAAAATCACTGATGATTTTTTTTTTTTAAATTAGATAAATATGCAGCAAAAACGGCCGTTTTTTTTTTTTAAATCATGAAAATTTAATAATATGATTTATTTATAAAGGATTGTTACATAAATCCAGAGCATACTCTTGAAAAGAAGCTGCTCAAAAATATCCGCATGTCTTTGTCTTTAGATACAAAAAAAGTTAAGTATGTCCGTCCAAAAGATAGTAATGTCCAAGAAACCGAAATTTTAAGTAAATGTCTATATAAGGTATATTTTTGTATTTACATATTTGAATTGACCAAGTGAAGGAGTATTGCAGGGATGACATTAGCGTCTCCCTTTTTCAATCGATCAATTGTCATCAATTAATTGAGTTTTTTGATGGTGCGTCTTTTTTCATATATGTTTCTATTTTATCATATTACTGCATTGTTCTTTATAAAAAACGTTTATTTATATTATCTTATTTTATCGCCTTTAAGTGTGATTGGGAATAGAATTTCGATCACTTACGTCTTCATCCGACAGGCAGTTAAACCCTTGCGAAAGTCGGGCGACTGTTTGTCTGTGCGGGATGTACAAGTAAATAGTCACTTCCGGTCAGAATGGTAACGTTCAATCCGAAGTGATCACCACGCTCTTTGCAAGTGAAGAACCCTTGCAACAAATCTTTTAGGGGTCCGTAGGTGACCTGTTGTACGGCAAATTTCTGTCCTATCCAATATACCTTCATTTACGAGTGGGAGTCCAAACTTCCTCGATCTGCATCCCGGACGTCCCTTCTCACATGACCTACCTGTATTTATTGTTAATTTGTTCTCGTCCTAAATATTCATGAATTATCTGCAACTGTACGTTAAGCAACCAACGAACAATCAATCTATTTTTCGATTTTAACACGATAATTAAGCAACTCAACATTTATTTCAGTTTTTTTTTTTCGGTTTGTATTTATACATTCCGCTATAAGCTTCCCTTAAATATTTCTTAATATGTAAACCATGTGTAACATCCCAGTCAAGATTTTTCGATAGTGCATCATACAACAGAGGATTTATACAATTATTTAAAAGTGTTGTCGAATAAAGTAAAGTTTTGACCTTTGATTTCATTTCTAAGCAACCTAATTCTTTCCTCACTGCTAATGCAGAAATATATTAACAACACGAAAAGTATAAAATGCATGCCCTGAGCAACAAGCGTTCATTTGGTGTTGATCTCATACCTTTGTAATGGAGGGTATACATTACAAATGCCACAAAATGTATGAATATAAAGGTAATTAAACCACCCTATGAAACGATTCATAATACTAACCGATCCAGTATAGAAATGCAAGTGAATCTTGTGGTGTGTATCTAAGTATTAGTGTAGCATTTTATATTTGTCTTCCTCCGCGTCGCCACAATGGATAACAATTGGAACATTTCTTCCCGCTGCAAATTTCATCTGCGCCGAAAACTCCTGTTTTGTCTTTCTCAAAAGACCGAACATTTTGACCATAGTCCAGTCCGCAGTCCCCGATGGCAATGACACTTGACTCTTTTCACGATCATGGATTCTATGTCGTGCAATACTTACGTATTGAAGTTACGAAATTTCTTCTGATGACAACCAACCGTGGAATAGATGATTTGCTATCTCAACTTTTCCGGTCGTAGTGAATCATGCAAAATTAAGATAAAGCAATTTAGGGAAAGCAAAGTTTGTTACAAATCCCGCAAAGTTGGGAGGGAGAACGAGATACTCAAAGTGGAAATCTGAGCACTTGTCCCATGTGGTTAACATATCAAGGAGACAGTGGCTGTCCATGTAATAGTTCAATTTACCAATATGAGGTTTATCAAAAACTTTAAGTACTTGCTGTTCTTCACTAACATACTATTTATATGAACAATATATGTTTATTTCTTTTTAAATTTCAAACTATCAATGAAAAATGCACTAAGTAATTTTTTTCTCTCACAGATACTTAAGTTTTACCATTATGATCATCACTATGAGGGTGATAGATATCTGGCATGTGTATGCCAAAAATGTCAGAACTTATTGCACACAACTGGAAATAGGCTAGTATCCAGAGATATTCAAAAGAAAAAAAATTGTGTCAATGTAACAAGTACCAAAATCCTAATCAATTTATTCAATCATATATGCAGTTAATTTGCATGCAATGTTCGGCTGCATTTAAAATAAGTTCCTTTGCTTTTAACATGTTAATAAACGTTCAAACTTTCCCAAATATAATCCAAAATACATTATATAAACTCATCATAGATACCAGGAATGAAATTTTGTATTTTCGCAAGACGCGCGTTTCGTCTACAAAAGACTCACCAGTGACGCTCGAATCAAAAAAAGTTAAAAAGGCTAAATAAAGTACGAAATTGAAGAGCATTGAGGACCAAATATTCCTAAAAGTTTTGCCAAATACAGCTAAGGTAGTCTATTCCTGAGGTAGAAAAGTCTTAGTATTTCAAAAATTAAGATTGAATTCTGAATCTGCAAAATTACAATTTTATAACATAAATACTTAATTTATTTGTCAGTCGTGTTGATAATGGATTTTAGTTTCTGTTACTCTGTCGAGTTTTTGCTGTGATCGTTGGCAATGAGTTTACGGTGTACATGTAACTTTTTAGGGTTCACTCATTTTGTCTAAACTGACTTTTTAAGTGACTTAACAGAATTACTTGTCAATTTTTGGTAAAAATGTTCAATGTCCTGTTCTGGCGTCTTAATAGTTGGTAATGCAGGACTGGTAGTCATTTCCATGAATGATTATTGGTTGCTTAACCTTTAGTGGCAAATATTTCATGCATGTTCAGGACGAGAACAAATTTGGTTTATTTAACAATAAATACAATAGGTAGGTCAGGTAATAAGTAATAATGAGTTTGACTGTCCCTCTGGTATCTTTCGTCCCTCTTCTTTAATAGAGGTCAACTGGGTTGCAGGTCGGGAAAATTTCGACTGCCACAGCAAAGGCGCTGTGTCCTAACTTTTAACGTCTGGTGAAGTTGATGGAGGTTTACATGTTGTTGAAGGGTGTTCAGTTAAATCTAAATTGGAAGAGTATGCAATAATATGGACATCAGGACAAAAATGTATGATTTATCAAAATGTGTGTTACTACACGGTGATACTGCCCCATATAAATATGCTAATCGTTGCACAAGAGGCACATAGTTGCTCTTCCTTTTTTTTTTTAATATACCTATCCTGTTGTACTAACAAATCACTCGCCAACCTTTTCAACCTTGACGTATGTCTATTTCCCTGCATGTCTACCTACTACTGCACCTACAAACTAACAGATGTCAACCAAGCCGTAAACCTCAACTGCTGTACATACCTCTCACCCTTACCGCATGCTTTTACTCTTGCAAGGTCATAGGTGTGACTAATCATGCTAATGTTCCAAACTCTGTAATGTTATTTTCCTATTTATTTTGATTTCTACTTTTTCACTGCATTTTAGACAGCTTTTGGTGTTTGTTTCTTAATTGATTGGTGGTTGCTTAACGTCCAGTGGCAAAGAACGTTTACATAGGTTGAAATATGAAGGAATATTTTTAAATGAATATTTAACACAAAAAGAGGTCCACCCACAAACGGCTGTGCTTCAAAATATAAGTATAACACAGGTGAAAATAAATCACAGGATTTGTTTCTATAAAGGTACTTAATGTGGTAACCATGATCAATGCCACTAAAACGGTTGGTTCCTTATCTAAAGACTAATATGAACACAAGAGCTAATTAAAAGCCATTCTATAATTTTCAACCACACTACAGAAATTACTGGCAGTGCGGTCCCATTATGGCCATTCAGTGTATATACCAAAGTAGAAGTGAGTTCTTTTTAAGGCGAGTATAATTAACTGATTGGTAGCAATCACTCTTAATTCATATACATATTCAGAACCATTTCAACATGTGGAATGTCGAAAAATAGCTGGGACAATCCAATTTGCTGGTAAATTAGTTTTTGGCAGTGAATATTTTATGGTAATGCTAACTATGTAATATTCGTTCCAAAAAGAAAATAAAAACAATATTTTGGACTATATTTTCCACTGGAACGGAATAAAGAGTAAAGAATATTTCTCGAATATATTTTATCTATTGCATTATGTTGATATTGAACGCAGGACAAAAGGATATGGGGTATCCAACCATGACACAAAATCATTACAGGCACAGCAAAAATACACAAAAGCAAAGGCGCTTTTATTGCTGTTCTTCATCTCAAATTCACCGTGATGAATTCAATACAAAAAAAAAACCCTCTCACCTTACTGCAAGTTAAAGACGGCCCCTAGCACCGGTTTGAGCGGAATTCTTTTCAAAATGATTCGGATAGACCTTGTAAGTATTATCGGTAATTTGTACTTTTTTCCTTTCATGTGTACCGGCTGATAAAGGGTTTATTGTGTATTGTCCTTGGTATGAAAATTATTATGTCAGTTCATAATTGACATGTGCTAAAGAACTGCAGAAGGATATGATTTGTTTGTAAACCAATGAAAACGCGTTACGTCATTCAAAACATTACCGCTGTGACGTACTATCTTGGGTTCTGTCGTTCTCGTAACTAATGTAAACAAACCGTAACAACGTGTTATTTCAGATTTAGAGACTCCAATTATTTAAATAAAATGGTTCATACCTAAGAAAAGATTATTAACAAAAAATCTGAAAAGTTTCTTATGTCACGTCCAAACAAAATCGTCTGCTTTTATAAACATGGATCCATACTCTGCCGTCTTAAATGAGTATTTAAACCCATCTTACTTGAGAGATGACAATTTGATGTCCAATATGCACCATCGATTATTTACTACACCTTCAAACCAGTTAAATTCCCCATCACCAGATAAAACAAATGAAAATACAGAAAATGAGGTTGATTGGGCTGAAACTGAAATACAGCCACACACATAAGAAAAGCAATAAATACCACAAATACCAGATGTTGATTTCCTTGATGATAGCTTTGATACCCAAATTTTAACCTTTTCTTTGAAATTTTATTTACCACTATCACAAAATAAATCTAAACAAACTAGCTGAACAAAATGAAAATGTAATAGCCGATTTGTAAAAAATGATGAAAATGAAAGGGCAACTTTCATTGAACAACAGGAAAATTTGATATAAGCGTCATCTCGGTACCATAATGTATGACAAACGAGACGATTTTAATTTTGAAACTATCAATTTCCCCACCTTAGTGTCATCAGTGTCTGCGCAGAAAGTTGACGAACCAGGTTTATGTCAAAGAACGTCTCTTCCTTTTCTAAAAGGTTGATCGGAAGATACAAAGACCTTGTTGAAAAATATTCCGTATCAACTTCACAAATAATACATGATGGTCTTAAAATATAGATTCTAGATACTGACATTGTTTATCATCTTAATTACGTGTTATAGCGTTCTTTAATTTGTTGTTGTAAATTACTAACCTTTACTGTTTAGTCCATTTATGGTAGTATCCTTTTGGCGAGGCTCGGTACTAATACATCTCGCCAATGTGTTGTTGTGCTGTGGTCATTTTTGTATGCTTGTCTTTCATTTTGCTTATGTGCTTTGTCTATATGCCATTTTGATTTTCTTTGTCGACGTATCGTTTGTTTTTATAGTGATTAAGATTATAAGACAATGTTGACTGCTATACCCCTTTTATGAATGTTTTACCTTTTATGTTTGTTTGTTTTGTTCACACATTGTTTTTAATATTATAACGGAATTTTATGCGACTGTCATACAAGTGAGAGGTTTAGCTAGATAAACCCATGTTTAATCCACCATTCTACATAAGGAAATGCCTGTACCAAGTCAGGAATATGACAGTTGTTTTCTATTCGTTTGATGTGATTGAGCTTTTGATTTTGCCATTTGATAGGTGACTTTTCGCTTTGAATTTTCCTTGAAGTTCGGTATTTTCGTTATTTTACTTTTAAATACTGTAAGGAAAATGAACTCTACTATAAAAACTGTTCGACAATATTTACTCAATGTTAAAGAAATGAAATTTAAACAAAAATGATATTCCCGATATAGACCGTGAATATCAACCTGGAAGTCTTGATGGATTTCAGTCTATGATAAACAGACATATAAGGCTGAAGGAATACCCATTTGACATCATGAAAGTTGCTCAATTTAAAAAATCACGATACTGCTTAACAGCCAAAAAAAAAATAGCATTTAATACAGCTCAGCCTCGGCAACCATCTTAATGCTGCAGAAGTATTAGAGTCAAATGATGAGGAATAATTATACAATTCTGGTGGTTTTGTTACTGATTTCGATCGCTTAAGTACTATGAACACTATTCATTTTGGACTCCGTTGGTCGCATGAGCATAGACAACTAAAATGAGGAGACATCAAAATTGAAACTGACTGAAACGAAATTCAGTAGTTATCATGAGAATAACTAAAACCAGAGACGGTTCAAATACCCAAATTTCTAGTGCATATGCTCCAGACATGGAGCAATCCTCAAGATGAGAGGAAATGTCATATAACAACATATTTACAGGTCATTATCATTATATTTCAGTATAAATTTTATTTGTCAGGGTATTTGTACAAAAAACAGTCATATGTTATCTGTTTAAATATCAATATGAAACAAAGGATACGTTATATGTTCGCAAATAAGACAACTACCCACCATAGTATAAGTATTGTAAAATAAAACAAAATAATATGAATATCCATTAGACAGCAATCTATCAAATACGAATCACATGAAAAAAGACCAGTTGCCACACGCTATTATTTAAAACAAAGAGGCATCAATTGTCAACACAAACTCTTGAAACAAATTATTCACATTTACACGCACCATTATCTTGCTTTTTTTCCTGTAGAAGCAACGTTTTATTTCCAGTCCTTTGATTTTTAACTTTAAATAACTCAGCTCTGCCTCGGTCAATATTGGTGGCATTTTGGTCAATATCATACCATATAACCACTTCAAATATCTATGATTTAATAAAAGCCACGTCAAGTTAATTTACACGCAATATTATCTTGCTTTTTCCTGTAGAAGCAACGTTTTATTTCCAGTCCTTTGATTTTTAACTTTAAATAACTCAGCTCTGCCTCGGTCAATATTGGTTGCATTTTGGTGAATATCATACCATATAACCACTTCAAATATCTATGATTTAATAAAAGCCACGTCAAGTTAATTTACACGCAATATTATCTTGCTTTTTTCCTGTAGAAGCAACGTTTTATTTCCAGTCCTTTGATTTTAACTTTAAATAACTCAGCTCTGCCTCGGTCAATATTGGTTGCATTTTGGTGAATATCATACCATATAACCACTTCAAATATCTATGATTTAATAAAAGCCACGTCAAGTTAATTTACACGCACCATTATCTTGCTTTTTCCTGTAGAAGCAACGTTTTATTTCCAGTCCTCTGATTTTTAACTTTAAATAATTCAGCTCTGCCTCGGTCAATATTGGTGGCATTTTGGTCAATATCATACCAAATAACTACTTCAAATATCTATGATTTAATAATAGCCACGTCAAGTTAATTTACACGCACCATTATCTTGCTTTTTTTCCTGTAGAAGCAACGTTTTATTTCCAGTCCTTTGATTTTTAACTTTAAATAACTCAGCTCTGCCTCGGTCAATGTTGGTGGCATTTTGGTCAATATCATACCATATAACCACTTCAAATATCTATGATTTAATAATAGCCACGTCAAGTTAATTTACACGCACCATTATCTTGCTTTTTTCCTGTAGAAGCAACGTTTAATTTCCAGTCCTTTGATTTTAACTTTATATAACTCAGCTCTGCCTCGGTCAATGTTGGTGGCATTTTGGTCAATATCATACCATATAACCACTTCAAATATCTATGATTTAATAATAGCCACGTCAAGTTAATTTACACGCACCATTATATTGCTTTTTTTCCTGTAGAAGCAACGTTTTATTTCCAGTCCTCTGATTTTTAACTTTAAATAACTCAGCTCTGCCTCGGTCAATATTGGTGGCATTTTGGTCAATATCATACCATATAACCACTTCAAATATCTATGATTTAACTATAGCCACGTCAAGTTAAAAGTTATACTCTTATGCCCTCTTTTTGTTTAATTTGCATTATAGATCAGTTATTGTTATTTTTAGGTAAGGGAGGCTTCCAAATCCATCTCCTGGTGATTTTACTACCCCTTTGAAATAAAAATGGATGCAAAAAGAAAGAAAAGAAAGCAAGAAGCAAATAAAAAAGAAATAAAGAAGGGTTTCCATAACATGATAAAGAAAAAAATAATCGAAAAGAAAAGCCCAGTTCAAGAGGGACCAAATTATGAAACACAATTTGAACTAAATAATAGAGAATTTTCCTCAGATTCCTAATCAAATTAAAATTTATGGTTAAGAAAGCAGAGTTTTCTTTGACTTAGAAACTACTGGCTTAGGAAGGAGTTGTGACAACTCGGATTGCAGCAAAAGTTGTTGAGGATGTATTTCGGAAGTATGCAATTCCGAGTGTTGATATTCAAATAGAGGCAAGCAGGGTAACTGGCATTACCTACAGTCAGAGTACCAATATTATGTATGTTCATGTAGAAAAAGTGAAACCAATTTCTATACAGGAACGAACTGGTAGACTTTTTAGATTTTAAAGTGTTTTAGAAGAACCTATTTTAATTGGTCACAATATTTCTATTTTTGATATACCTATTCAAGTTAGGAAACTTAAAGAATCAAATTTATACTTATTCAAACTAGTAAAGGGGTTTGTTAATACTTTAAAATAGGCCCGCAGAGGTATTGATAATGATGAGGTTGTGGACTATAAAAAACAAAAAACTTGTTGAAAAAATTTCTTAATATATATAAAAAGAAGATGTGGTATAAATACATTTGATTCAACTTAACAATAACTGCAAGACATTGAAATGGTGCAGTATTTCAATCTTATTTAAAAGAAAAAAAAAAAAAAAGCACATACCAAAAATTTGGCATTTTGCTGTCAGTATTACATGTAACAATATGGTAATGTTAATCTAGATGTTTATGAGTGGTATAAACAAAATGGGAAAACGAAGCAAAACAGTTAAAGTAATAATATGTAATTGTAAATTAACAATATCCTTCTGATGTTAAATTATCTAAATATGTTTATTGTTTATTAATTTCATTTAATCATGTATGTTGCAGGCTGCCAAGTCTCTTACTTTCTTTCAACTCTTCCTATATTCTTCTTCTTCAGGTCATGTACTCCTATATTTCCTATATTTGAATAAAATATTTAAGTTCTGTTGTCCATCAAATTGTATGATTTAAAAAAAGTATGGGTTGGCTGTAAGAGGAGGTAGTGACTATACAATTATGACCCGTAGAAAAAGTAAATATCCAAAAGAGTCAGCACGAGAAGGTTATTTCAGTGAGGGTGCAGCTTGATGTGAAATATTTTTTTAGGGTTGACAATTTTTGATATTCATCGATTCTAACATGTCTAAGGGGTCACAATTGATCTATTATACCGAACTAACATTGGCAGGGCCTTTTGCACCATTTAAAAAGCAATAACCTTACTGTATCGTAACAAACACAAGTTAACGTTCGAAAATACATTTGTGTCGAATTGCACATATGCACAACATAGGTAGAATCTTCTTGTAAAATATTGGGGGCCCTGAAAAGGACAGTTTATAAGAGATATTATCGCCACAGATGCATGCCGAAAGCTTTGTTTCCTCGTCATTCTATAGGCTTCCTTCAATGTGAACGTTGCCATTTTGTTTACTTACATCTGTGACGTCATTTTCACGGGAGACAACTCGTGCACAATTCAAGAACAAAAACATGAGAAAGCTTCAAACTATCATCGAATGATATACTGTTATAATGTCATACTTAAACAACTTGTGTTAGTTGCGTATGGGCTTACAGAATATTCTAATACTAATTACTTGCAATATTTGGTTTCCAAAGTTACTCATATACAACATTTACTTCTTTCTGGAGTATACAATGGTTTTACCATTTCAGTAGTTCACATACTGAGTGACCTTAAATGTCCCGAATATAATGATTACAAAGACGTCTGCATTTGTGTGTGTGTATATATGTATATTTAAATATTTATATAGGTAAATAAATATAATATACGTTAGATCTTGTATTTTTACAGCTCAACTATGGATTATTATGAGTGCATTGCCTGACATCCATTCTTCTTCGGAGGTGGGAAACTCAAGATGCAGTATATTCCGGACGAGAATACAATGGTCCCAAAGATTGTCAACAGACCCGTCCGCAAAAACTCGGCCTGTGGCGGCGGTTATACCATGAGATATCTATTTTTGGCGACAAGTCGAAAACAATTTTTTCTTTCAATTTTAGCATTACATATAGTGGCAGCTAAGGGTGAAACAAACACATTTTTTTCTCAGGATCAAAACTAATTATTTTTTTCCAAAACTGAAACAAACTTTTTTCAAAAAATCCATAGACCCCAGAAAATCAAATGGTTACTGCCTTATTTGAATATTATACTAAAGAAATCGGATACGGGTCACGGAAATAATATTGAAATGATAGGAATTTTGAAAAAAAAATGTCGGTTTTAACTTTAATTTAAGTGATAGACAGGTTGCGGGGACAGAAAATAAATATGCACAACAATATACACCATTTAAACGAAACATAATGACTGTCGTTGTAAAAATCAAGGTTCCTGAGCTATTTTAAAAATCGAAGCGAGAGGCTTTTAACACTGCAGTATAAAATACAGGCTAAAATGGCTGAAACGTCAAATTTGCAAACTTCGTGTTGAAAATTGGCTAACGAGGTCATTGCAAAAACAGGTTGCAGGGATGAAACTTGAAACTTGAATGTCCAAAGAATAAGCAAGTCCAAAATAAAGGGAACAGTAGTATACCGCTGTTCGAAACTCATAAATCGATAGAGATAAAACAAATCCGGATTACAAACTAAAACTGAGGGAAACGCATCAAATATAAGAGGAGAACAACGACACAACATTAAAATGTAACACACACAGAAACGAACTATAATATAACAATGGCCAGTTTCCTGACTTAGTACAGGACATTTTAAGAAAAAATGGTGGGTTGAACCTGGTTTCGTGGCATGCCAAAACCTCCCGCTTTTATGGCAATGTTAAATATAACATCAAAACGACAACACCACATGACAGGACTACAACACAAACAAATGGGAGAACATATAGGACAAAGAAACACACGAATAATAGCTAACAAAAGGTACTACGTTTAAAATTTAATACGCCAGACGTGCGTCTCGTACACACAAGACTAACCAGTGACGCTCAGATGAAAAAAAAGTTTGAAAGCCAAAACAAGTACAAACCTTGTATGTGTAGTCGTTGAACTCTAGGTTCCACGTACAGTTAAAATGCCCCTATTTCAAGAAGAATAAACTCACGAAAACACGAAAAATTCACTAAATTCGCGTTCATTGTTTTGATTTTGACCGCCTGACAACTTTACGGAAATATCAAGAGTGATTATAAACAAGGACTCTGTGACGGGAAACTTATAATATCCGTGTTTTAAAGATTTTAATGATATCAAGCCAGTCCAGTTCAAACTATTATCACGTGGTACAATTGTCATTTACATATCATGAATATTAATAAGCAAAAGTACTACTAATTTATGGCTATGATGAAAGTAGAAGACAAAAGCGCCCAGAGTGACCACATGACGCATAAAATATCAACAGCCGACAAAAAGTACGCATTGAAGAGAAAAAGAGAGAAAGCACTTGACGTCTCATTCCAAATTGAAGAGTGCCTGCCAATTAACATGATTAAGAAACCCTGTCGAGAAATTGAGGTATGGTGTGTTAAATGCGAACAGTTATGACACGTCTAATTTAAGACAATACAATAATACAACAATGAGAAAATATATGATATAAATGATCAATTTACATCAAGAAATCTTTTTTTTTAATCAATTATTTTTCCATTTTTCAATGATCTTTGATTTTTGGATTCATCTTTTGTTCCTTACACATAATAATACTAAATAAACTACATTTGAACTTGAACACCATTATCCTTATCAAGTATATATTGTTAATGATTCCTGTCTGAAGGAACTGAAACTCATATGAAAATACACGAAAACTTGGCAAGTAGAGACGCTCAGTTCGTTTCTATAGGAATGCCGACAATTTGTTGAAAAAGTCTGCCTCAAATTCAACAAATATGTTGTTCAAAAGAAACTCCAGCATACTGATCACTTGTTCCTCTGTGTAGCATGTTTTACTTTTTGTTCACTTTTAACATAATATGCCGTATGGTATCCCAACGTAATAAATTTAAAGCGTATGCTACCATTTAAAAGCAGAAAACGCATTGTGGATTATTTCTCGTAGACGATTTAACAATTTCACATTGGGAATTCAGAAGTTTTTATACAACTGATTTCGGAGAAATTATCCAGTTCTTCAGAGTTTTTAGAATATACATATGGTTAAGTAAAATCACAAAAATACTGAACTCCGAGGAAAATTCAAAACGGAAAGTCCCTAATTAAATGTCAAAATCAAAAGCTCGAACGAATGGATAACAACTGTCATATTCCTGAGTTGGTACATGCATTTCTTATGTAGAAAATGGTGGATTAAGCCTGGTTTTATAGCTCACTAAACCTCTCAAAACAAACAGATATTATAGGTAAAAATGTCAAAAATAGGGCACAGCAGTCAACTTTGTGTTAAAATCTTAATCACTATAAAAACAAACAAATATGTAACAAAGAAGCACATAGAGGCATATAGACAAAGCACATTAGCAAAAATTAAAGACAAGAATACAAACATTTTGTCATAGCACAATAACGGGATGTATAAGTACAAAGCCACGTCATATGTATCAAAGAAACACGAAAAGGCATATAGACAAATCACACCAGCAAAAATGAAAGACGAATACAAAAAATATCACAGAACAATAACACAATGACGGGATGTATAAGTCCAGAGTCACGTCAAATGAATATCACCAAAAAAAGACTAAACAGTAAAAGTAATATTCATAAAGACAAACAAAAGAATACTAAAACACATTATTAATAATTGATAACCAACGTCAGTACGCATCTTACTCGGAAGATGACTTAAAAATTTCACAATCCCAATATGCATCATGATTACTTAATACAACTTCAAACCAGTTGAACACTCCTCACATGATAAAACAAATGAAAATACAAAACATGAAATCGATAGGGCTTAAACAGCAACACATTTCACAAAAAAAAACAGATGTTGATTTCCATGATGGTAAATCTGATACCCAAAATTCAAGCATACCAAATTGTGACCTTGATAATTTATTTAGCACTATTTCAGAAAAAAATTCTAAACCAACTAGTTGAAAATAATGAAAAATATTCTAGAAGATTTGTAAAAAATCATGACAAATGAAAGAGCAACTCTTGTTCAACAAGGGGAGAATTTAAATACTGGAATGAAATTGAACTCTACTATAAAAAAAAAAAAAAAAAAACAGCAATGTTAAAACAGAGTTCAGGGAAAGCAACACAATCCAACCACACGAGTTAGATCAGTATCTTCAGGAATATTTTGTATGAGTACGGAAAGAATTCAAATTAAAGAACAAAAATGACATTTCCGATATATACATGATATAGACTATGAACATGATGAATATCAACCTGGTAGTCTTGGTGGATTTCAGTCTATGTTAAACAGACATTTAAGGCTGAAGGAATACCCATTTGACATGATGATCAATTTAAAAATCACGAGATTGCTCTACTGCAAAACAAAACAAAAATAAAAAGACAGCTCGGCCTCGGCAACAATCCAAATGCTGCAGATACATTATAGTTAGATGACGAGGAAGAATTATACAGATGTTGTGATTTTGGCACAGATGATCCTGATAGCTTGTTAAGTACTATTTGGTACATGAACACTATATATTTTGGATTCCGTGGGTTGCATGAACATAAACATTCAACTTAAAAATGACAGACAAATACGACACTTAAAAATTTTGGCGTAAAATTCGATGTCTCGTGTAGATGGTTCCATGTTCTCTATACGTTTCATACAAGTGAGGAGTTAAGGCTAGCTATAAAACCGGATTTAAACCACCAATTGATAATGCCTATACCAGTGTTATGTCAAAGAACGTTTCGTCCCTTTTCTAAAAAAAAAGTACACCGGAAGATAGCAAGACCTTGTTGATAAAGATTCCGTACCTACTTCACAAATAATACACGACGGCCTTGAAGTATAGATTCTAGATACTGACGTTATCATCTTTTTTTGGTAGTGTTCTTTTTATTGTCTTTGTAAATTAGTTCTAACTCTTTTAAGTCTTTTGTTAAATATCTATTGGACGTTGCTCGGTACTTATACATCCCGTCATTGTGCTATGGTAAATTTAGTTTTCTTGTCTTTCGTTTTTGCCAAAGTGCTTTTGTCTTTAAGCCTTTTTGTCTCTCTGTTGACATATTTGTTTGTTTTTTGTAGTGATATAATTAGAACACTATGTTGACTGCTGTACCCCTACTTTTGATATTTTTACCTGTCTGTTTGGGTTTTTTCAAGCAATGGAAACATAATTGAAAGTTTCCCCTTACCTCGAACGGGTCATTTATTTTTTCTGTAAAAAAAAAAAAAAAACAACCGTGTCGCTCCTTTTGACGTGGAAACATTGTTTTGGTTATTTTCGTTTGTAAAATCTTTGACGGAGAAACGTTTAAAAATCGCGACAATTTACCGATATTGCATGCGCTTTAATTGTTAAGTCTCATGTGTACTTGGAATAACCTTGAACTTGTCGATGTAGAACCATGTCAAATGTTAAGCCTACAGTGTAGTGCCAGCAATTTGGCCGTTCATTTAATAAAATGCTCACTCATCCTAGAAGACAAAGAGAGTCATGCAGAATTTCAGCCATAAATAGCATTTAACAGAAATTTTGATGATCTGCATGATCACGGCAAGAATTCATCAAAGACCTCATGTAACTGTAACATCTTTGTAAAATCGCAAGTCGGCGGTGAACCATTCAAAGTCGAAGGAGGGATATGTGTCGGAGATGTTGTAAACTTTGGGAACAAGTTCATTGAATTCCAATGCACAGATAACGAAGTTGAAACATGCAAGGAGAAAGCATGTATGGCTGCCAATATGATGGAATTTTATGCGAGTGGGCATCATTAATCGTTCATTAGCAATCAAAGATGGGAGCCAATATTTTGTTTGCCAAACTAGGACGCCAAAAATATGACCGTGTTTATAGAGAACGGGTAGACCATTTAGATCAAAGGCGCGACGGAGAAGTTAGAAGGAGGTACAGATTTAGCAAGGAAAACATATGCTTCATATGTAATTTACTTAGGAGACAACTTACAGCAAGCAACCAACAGATCACAGGCTCTCTCTGGAGAGCTCCAGGTAAATGAAACAGTTTGCTTAAAAGTTCAAATTGACCTGTCAAAATACTTTATACTAAATGACGTCATACATTAAAAATGGGAGCCATTACGGGCACTTTTTTGGTCCTGTTCCGGTTTCTTCAATCAAATATGTGAAGAAAGAAACTCATTATAGATACCGGGATTAAATTTTGTAATTACGCCAGACGCGCGTTTCGTCTACAAAAGACTCATCAGTGACGCTCGAATCCAAAAAAGTTGAAAAGGCCAAATAAAGTACGAAGTTGAAGAGCATTGAGGACCAAAATTCCTAAAGGTTTTGCCAAATACAGTTAAGGTAATCTATTCCTGAGGTAGAAAACCTCATTGTTACACCTGTATCAAGCCGACGACAAAAAAATGTTATCAAATGGTATAACAACAAACAGCATAGCAAATGAACCTATAATGAAGTGATGTTTGATTTTCACTCATTAGATGAAACCAAAAATATGTTATTACATGCAAGTCGGTAACTTTCACATTAATATCATCAAAATAAAATATGATAAAAAATATAACCATGATAAATGTCTTAACATTTTATATTCACATACATATATCAACAGAGATATTATGTAATGATGTCAGTTTTATCATCTGTGGGATAAAATATGTGAACAAAATATATATATACAACTCATATGATTTGTGTTTTGATTTTAACTGTTTGTCATTGTGTGTCTGTCTTGTCCAAATGTTTGTATAATTTGTATTCCGTGACCAAAATTAATAAAGAATACATGTATATACATCTTAAATAACAATGATAAATCTTAAATATTTTGTATGAAGTGTACTACTTAAGAAAGAACCCTATAACTATTTACATTTATGTATCGAGGATTGATTGATTGATTGGTGTTTGCTTTACGCCGCATGAGCGCAAAAAGACGATATCGCGGCGAGAGCTAATTCGAATATTTTTACAATTTCAAGTATATTTTTTAAATCAGAAAAAGGTCCTTCAATAAACTTAAATTCTAGTCTAAAGCAAATTGATTATTTACAAATAAAAATCAACATTAAGATAACGTGATAAAATTTAAATCATTTTTAATTTATATAACATTTTCATATTTTATAATATATTCCAACTTCTTTTAAGAATGAAACAATATTTGTAATTGGAACACTATTAAATAAATCATACATATTATTGACACTGAAATGCTTCCTACGAATATCAGCAAAGTCAATACAATTATTTAAAACATGTTTAATAGTATACTTGCAGTTGCAAGGTATACATTGTGGTTCATCTTCATATTTTAGAAGATACTCGTGTGTTATTCTAGTTATGTATCAAGGACTCCCTTGACCACAGTTCCATTGACTCTTCTAAAAAGGAACAGGTCGACTTTATGGCTGATGAAATGTTGTTGGATTCGTATATATAATATTGTTTTTTTTTTTTGTAGAGAAATTCAAAAGTTTGAATCTTAGTTTTCTTCTCAAATTCTACTATCTTAATTTTCTTCTCAAATTCTACCCTAGTGATATACCTCTCTCATATTCTCAGTCCCACTGGCCCTAATGAAGAGGTACTGCTTTGAGTTGCAAATTACATAACTTTTATTATGGTGAAACAATATGTAATCAGGATAAGGGATCATCCAGGGCATTTTTGCTTCTTCGTCTACAACCGTGTTTCCATGGATTCCAACATGACTCGGAACCCATAGAAAAATTATTTCTTTATGAAGAATTTTAAATTCCTCATTACATATAAAATCTTGAGAATTATCGGGTTTTAATTTTAGTTTGTTGTATAGCTTGTAAGCATGAAATTGAATCAGAACATATTATAAATTTAGATTTGTCTGAAGTAGCAATCAATTTTAAAGCTAAAATTATTGCCTTTGCTTCAGCAGTAAATATGGATGCGACAGATGACAAACGGAGAGTCGCAGCTCTGTCTCCAAAGACAGCAGCAGATGCAACTCGGTTACCATCCTTCGATCCATCTGTATAAACAGTTGAAAATCTGAATAATTTGACTTAATTTCAGCAAAATGTTGTTGAATTATAAGAGGGTTTGTTTCGTTTTTTGTATTTACGGAGGTCAAATATCATTTTCGGTTTTGGAAGTTCCCATGGAGGGCATTTGCAAGTTTCAACTTGTGCAACAGATTTTAAATCAAATGTGGTTAAGTGTGGTTTTAAACGGATGCCTAATGGAGGAATTTTATTTTCATGTTTTGCATATATATCTTCATAAATTGGATTAAAAACACAGTTGTAGGCAGGATTTTCTGGATATGCTTTAGGCTTGACAGCGTATTGAAGTCCAAGCTTCAAGCGTCTGTTGAGAGTGAGTGCTCGTCAGCCTCTACATACAGACTCAACTGGTGAGGTTTTAAAGGCGCCAAGACATAAACGCAAACCCTGGTGATGCACAGCATCGAGAATCTGTATGTAGGACTTTCTTGCAGAGCCATACACTATTGAACCATAATCTAGTTTAGATCTAACTATAGATCTGTATAAACTAAGTAAAATGTTGCGATCAGCACCCCAGTCAGTGCTGCCAACAACCTTTAAAATATCTAATGCTTTTAAGCATCTCGATTTTAACATTTTGATATGGGGTAGAAAGGTTAACTTTTATCAAAAACTAGCCCAAGAAATTTGGTTTCATCAACCATTTTAATTGGGTTTCCGTACAAAGTGAGTTCTGGATCTAGATGCAGTTTCCTTTTGTTACAAAATGCATCCCAACCGTTTTGAAGGAGAAAATTTAAAACCATTTTCCGAAGCCCATTTTCAATTCTTCCAAGACATAATTGTAATTGTCTTTCAATGTTATTCATATTTTGCCTCTGTAACAGATTAAAAATCATCAACATACAATGAACCTTCAATATTACTTTTCAAAACTTCAACAAGGCTATTAATTTTAAGACTAAATAATGTAACAGATAAAATACTCCCTGAGGGACACCCATCTCTTGATCATATAGATCAGACATGGTTGAATTTACTCTAACATTAAATTGTCTGTTAGACAGAAAATTTGAAATAAAATTTGGCATATTGCCTTTCAACCCCATATCAAAAAGATCTTTTAAAATACCATACTTCCATGTAGTGTCATATGCCTTTTAAAGATCGAAAAAGACTGACACCACGTGTTCATTTTTCGCAAAACCATTACGGATAAATGACTCGAATCGAACTAGATGATCAAGAGTACTGCGGCCTTGTTGGAGTCCACACTGGATATTGGCTAAAAGCCCATTTGATTCCAGGAACCAAACAAGGCGATCATTGACCATCCGTTCTAATGTTTTACAGACACAACTGGTAAGAGCAATTGGTCGATAGTTAATAGGATCCGTGTGATCTTTACTTGGTTTTGGAATAGGCACGACGGTTGCAAGCTTCCAGATTGATGGTAAGTCACCAGATTCCCAGATGTTATTCATGAGTTGCAAAAGAGCTTCAAACGAGGAATCTGGCAAGTGTTTCAAAAGTTGGTAGTGAATATTATCAGGTCCACAAGCTGTATCATGGGCCTTGGACAGAGATGTCTTAAGTTCTTCCAGAGAAAAGAGTTTATTATAATTTTCACCATTTTCGATTTAAAATTCAACTTTATTTTTCTTTTGCTTCTTAACTGTTTTAAAATCTTCCCTGTAGTTGTTAGGAGAAGAAGATTTCGCAAAAGTTTCACCAAGCTTATTGGCAATATCTTTTCAGATGTTAATAAATCAGTGCCATCTTTCAAATGTTTTACCGTGGCTTTGGAATTTTACCTTAAATCTTTTGTATCATGTTCCATACTTTTGTCATCGGAGTGCGAGATAAATTTTTTCCAAGACGTTCGTCGTGCTTGCCTGCAAGTCCGTCGTGCCTTAGCGCGAAAAATACGGAAACTACTTAAATTTTCCGACGTAGGATGTTGAAAGAATCGTCTTTCAGATTGTTTACGGTCATCTATGGCTTGATCACATGCATCATCAAACCATGGTTTGCTGGGATGTTTTGGATTTGCCGAGGTCTTAGGAATTGTTCTGTCAGCAATTGATGTTAAAACTGTATTAAAAGTTAAAATTGGATCTTCTACAGTGTCCAACATCTTTGATTGAAGTTCCGCTCGACAGAGATTCTCAAACAAGGGCCAGTCCGCCTTGTCCAGTTTCCATCGTGGAACTCTCTGTTGAGCAGAAGTGAAAAGATGTTCAAGTATTATTGGGAAGTGATCACTTCACAAAGATCATCATGGACACGCCATGAATAATCCAGAAGAAGAGACAGGTCACAAATAGTGATATCAATAGCAGAATAAGACCCGTTTCAGGGTGAAGATAAGTATTAGATCCATCATTGAAAATGCATAACCCTTCTTGAGAGACAAAGTCTTCAATGATCTTACCTTTGTCATTATGAGACTTGCTTCCCCACAAGGGATTGTGGGCATTAAAGTCTCCCATAAGTATAAAAGGTGAAGGTAACTGATCAGTAAGGTTTTTGAGTTTAGCTTTATCTATATTTGAATTAGGTGGAATATATATAGAACATAATGTAATTGTTTTATCTAATGATAAACGAATTGCAACTGCCTGCAGATCTGTGGTGAGTTGGACTGTGCTATGAATGACGTTGTCCTTCACAAAAATGGTTGATCCGCCTGCAGCACGTTCGTCTTCCTTAGAAAATGTGCTATAAATGTTGCATCCTTTTAAAGATACATTATCCTTTTCTTTTCAATGAGTTTCTTGAAGACAAAATGCAATAGGTATAAAAGTCTGAACTAGAAGCGTTAACTCAAGAAGATTAATTTTAAGACCTCGGCAATTCCATTGAATGATATCTGTCATGGTTTTTGAATAGAAGGACGAATGCTATCAGCATTTTTACTTCGATCACCCTGAGATTGTGATCTTTCGGGTGGCACAACAGTCTCGCAGTCCATTTCTGATTCGTCATCCAGTATGGTAAATCTATTTTGTGAGGAGAGTCCTTGATCTCTGTGTTTAGACGCAGCTGATGTTGCTCCGCCTCGACCTCCTTTCAGAAGACTTCTGAGAGGATGCATTTGCTGGCGTTTTGGAGACGCCCTTCTGTTCTGGAGAACGAAGAGGAGAAGGAGCTTTTGTAGACTTTGTACGAGAAGCAGAAGACGAACTAGTAGACGCTTTATTAGACGCAGATGTAGTGTGACTATTTAAGACGAAATAAAATTCAATTTTGCCGGGCAGACGTGCAATGACGGAAATGATACCACATAATTTTAAACACTTGTTTTTTAAATTCACAGTCTTATCTGTATATAAAGTTTTTAAAACTTAAGCACCCCACCACACTGTTGATATCTGTGTAACTATTTTATACGGCATTAAACCCATATATCCCAAGTGGGAGTGTTCCGATATATAACGGAGAAAAATACCTGTACAGAACAGAACAGATGGCACGTAAATTTCAGAGCCGAACGTCGTGAAGGACTGTCGATCCGAACTGGCTTTTTTCCGATTTTAACCCCCAAATAGATCTTGAAATGAACACATAATAAACTACACTGGTCATTACCCCTTTGTGGTATAAAACAATATTCGTGGATTTTATGTGAAAGAAGAAAACGCGACACCCAATTTCAACTCTATTCATTTAGTAATATAGATTATAATTTCTATGTTGGCTATTTAATATCAAACATCGCATTTCATTAAGCGATAAAATTGTTAGCTGCGGAACCAAAGCTCTTACTCAGGTCATCGTGACAAATTTTGTCCAGCATTTAATAAGATCAAAAAATGACAAGGTATTGTCGTCAGCATCATTATAAAGGTAACGAATTTTAATAACCAAAATATGCCATTTAGGAAAACATTAAAAAAGAGAAACCCAAGTTTCCCCTTTTTTATGTTTACTGGAGACTTAAACAATATATATATAAACCCTCACGATTTGGACAAATAAGCATCTAAAAGTGAAACGGCGGCGCTACTCACACCGTCAGGAATATATTAGGCTTATAAAATTCCGTGATGAAGTATATCTTTTGTTTTTGACTGATCAATTTTTAAAAAAATGGGCAAGATACATGTACGGCAAAACCGATCCTCTGTCGAGTTTTTCAACTTTTAAAATGTGTAGCTGATATAAAGTGTATATATTTTATAAGGTGCCATACATTCTAAAATCTTCTGTGTAGAAATTTAAATAATGCAGTGAATTAATACGATTTCAAATTCCGAGGCTAGTCGGTATTGTCAACAGTCTTCAATTCAATGAATTTTAAACACGTTGCAAATTTAAAATCCCGACTAGCAATCTTTTATAAAAGACAACACCTCTTCGTTTTTCTCGAAATCTATTTACTGTTAAACTAGATCTGAATTTGGATAATGAAAAAAAGGAGTGTAAACCAACGTTTTTTTGGGATAAAATTCAAGATTGAACTCTAAAAGCAGGCTATTAAATTCTGCGTAAAAGAACGCATCCTACTCAATTTGATCTTTGATGAGTGACTTAGCAACAGATCGGACCTGACTATCACTGTATTCTTGTAATTATGGTAGAGAACACGTGTCTCGATGTAAAAAGTAAAATCACTAAAATACTGAACTCCCGAGGAATATTCTAAAGGGGTCGTTGTCGGCCTGGGTACTCCATCAACGTACCCAGGGTACGTTTAAAGCTGTGGCCACACCTTACCGGATAGGTCGAACGGATGAAAATAAAATTTCCGTTGTCAAAATTTTTATCCGTTGGTACGGAAGCCGTTGATGTACTGACCAAACACAACGGACACGTAACGAATGCATAACGTACACACAGGATATACAACGTACGAGAAACGGCAACGTACCGGACAAAACGGATGTCGAACGTACATCCAACGGATAACAACGGACGTCTAACGGACATGAACGGATTGAAAAAAGTTATCCGTTCGCGCTATCCGGTAAGGTGTGATCGAGGCTTTGAAATAGTAAGCTGATATGTACAAAACTAATAAACGTTCCCAGGTTTTCATCCAAACTAGTAAGCATACCCAAATGTTGAAATCTCGCCACTTTGGTCACGTGAGGTTGCTGATGCTGATTTTGACATCTTCACCTTGAATCTTTGAAAAATGGCCATGACAATTATAAAACAAACAGAATTGAAAGCATACCTTGAATCTATACAGACCTTCAAACTGGCGGGGATGATAAGGAAGGGGAGAGACACCAAGTCCAAATATGTTACAGTAGAGAAGGGTGAAAACGGCTTCCTTTCCGAGCAAAGGAAGGAGTCAATCTACCCACAGGCAAAACCTGGGTGGCAAGAGAGACAATTCTTTGTAATGGAAAGGGGAATTGTCAGAGAGCCTGTGGCGGATTTGGCGAGTGTTTCGAAGGCAAGTTTATTTTATTGAATAATATATTCCCAACGTTTCGGCCAATTGTCAATTTGATTTAATATACCAGTTTCAATATTTCAGGCAGTGAAATCTTTAAAACTGGTAATTTTTATTGTTTGTCGCTTAAGATGTTCGTTTCTACGTTAAAAAGGTGTAGAATTTCCCAAAAATTACCGAACTAAGACGGACGTCAGATAAAGTACTGCATTGTAAACATCGTCGTGGCTACTAACTGTTCGTTCCTCAGTCTATTGGAGCACTCCAGTTATTACATTTAAAAAGAATGTCTGGGCTATTTAAAAAAAAATGTTTGGAATATTTTGTTTCACATTCAGTATAATGTTAAGCAGGGGAAATGCATTTCAAGGATGGTACCCAATCTTCACTTAAATTTGATAATGTTTCATCTCCATTTTTTAAAATACAGAGAGGAGTACGCCAAAGAGATATAATCAGTCCTACACTGTTTTACATTTTTATTAATGATATAAATGATATGTTTTAAATGAAGAATGCAGACCACTTAAACTAGTAGAATCAGATATAAATAGTCTTCTCTTTGCAGATGACATAACTTTACTCTCAGAAACTAAAGATGGACTTCAAAATAGTATGAATAAATTATCCCAGTACTGTGATAAATGGTACTTAACAGTAAACATAATGAAGACAAAATCCATGCTATTTCAGAAAATACTGCAAAATAGAAAAACCATTTATTAAATATAAAAACTCAAATGATTGACAATGTTAAAGAATATAAATTTCTTGGGTCTGTTCTTAGCAGAAATGGTAATCTTAACTCTGCATTAATGATCTAGCCAAGAAAGCTAGGAAGATTATATTTGCCTTATATTCCGGATTTGCAGCTATTGGTAATGTGCCAATCAAAGTAGCATTTAGCTTATTTGATTCATTAGTCAGACATGTATTAACTTATAACGTTGAAGTATGTATGATGGACTCATACCTACCATTCATAAGAGCAAAAGCTCGTGCAAACTATAGTAACAAAATTGTTGATCCATTTTCCTTCATAGATAGATCACATTTTGAAAAGGTTCATTTATCATTCTGTAAATATATATTGGGTGTTAGAAAATGCTGAACAAATTTGGCAACTCGTTTTGAAGTTGGAAGGTTACCAATAGAAAACTTTATTACAGTCCAGTCTTTACTATATTTGGCTAGGCTACATACTAAAGATATTAATCCTCTTTTAAAGGAATCATTTGAAATCTGTAAGATGTTAGATGCTCAAAATGTATACTCCTGGTATACATATGCCAAAGATATTATACCTAAAGAGATAATTGATTCCAAAAAGTTGTCTTCATGTAAAACTGTAAAGGAAGTTAAATCTCTAAAAAAATGTTATCAAAGTAGGAATTTCTATTAAATATAAAAACCTCTATAAAACTAATATTGAAAACTTATGTGAACATAATAAACTTTTTCTCTACAAAGATCTCAAAACAGATACTGAGACAGAATTTTACTTGTCACATTCAAACATTGAATTTCGTAAACTTATTACTAAATTTAGAATATGTGATCATAGTCTGGAACTTGAATTAGGTAGATATAAAAAAAGTACCACGAATTCTTAGATTATGTAATTTTTGCCCTATTAAATATATAGATGATGAATTTCACTTCTTCTTTCATTGCGAAATAAATAAACATTTAAGAAATAAACACTTCTCTGAAATTGCTTCTCAAAATACTGACTTTATGAGTTCCACTAACAGAAAAAACTACAATATATACTCAATCCATCAAATTTTCAACAGGTACAGAGTTTAGGTTCCTTTTTAAAACAGTCAATGGAACTGAGGACAGGGGACTCTTGATTTACCGATGGTTATTAGTTTTGTGGTATATTAATATCTTGTAATTTGTATTTTGATTTGTCACTATATTATATACCTGCAACAATTGATATATACATATATATTATATGTATGAGTGTATGTTAATTTTTTTTTTTCAGTTTGTCACAAACATGTTTAATTTGTTTATATGACAATAAAGAGTATTATTAATATTACAGATTTTTAAGGGAGCACATGATTTAGTTCCGATTCTGAATTTGAAAAGAAAAAAGATCATCCTGACAGATGATATTTTACATAAATAATGTTGAATTATGGAGTTATTGCCCAAAAACTGAAAACATGCCATCCTTCCCTAAATGTTCAAAATGAATCATCTGAATGTGACCAAAAATGAAAGGGAGCTAGCTATAGGGACAATTGATGTTAACAATTCACAAAAATTTATTGTCTGAAAAACTGGTTTTACCATAATACTAAATACATCCTATTTTTTGGAAACAGGCGAATAAAAACAGACTCAATCCTGAATCAACAGCCACTAATAATATATATGAATCTTAAACTATTCAATTCATAGACCATAGTTTTGTCTTCAAGTCGACGATCGCCTTAAGTGTAATATAATAATAGATAGTTAGTGTATGTAATGCACTTTATAACTTCATATAGTAATTGACTTAATTAGCATAGCTTAATTGATTAAACCCCCTACAAGTTCCGTACCTGCATGGTTCTTTATCGTATACATGTACGTTTTGTAAGCAGGCGGAAATGGCTTTGTATTCAATTTGTCTTGAATTTGTGACAACTCGGCCCACGGCAACTCGCACCACTAAAACAATCGCACTAATTAATACAACTAACATCACTTAATCAAACTTGCACCAGTAAAAAAAAATATATAATATAAAACAACCTCGAAGAAAGGTGTTTAATCATTAGATTGTTTTCTTCTTTTCTTAGTAAATTCTTCCTTTCTCGGAGCAGCCGTGCCACACAGAGACAGAACTTGCACCACACGAAAAATATTACTACAAACTCGCACCACACGAAAAAATAATACTACAAACTCGCACCACTGAAAAAATGTTTTTATCATCAGAGAGTTCTAGATTGTTTTTTTAGCTTGGTTATTTCATCCTTTCTTGGAGCACCCGTATCAAACAGAGACAGAACTTGACTCGCACCTTTCGAAACAAAACAAAAATATTACAAACTGGTTCTAGTAGCGCCTGTGTAACACCGAGACTGAAGCTACTAATTGAACATTCAAACTCCTGTGTAAGAAGAACTTACAAACTATTCAAAATTATTATCATGATTATCATAATGCATCGGTGCATAAAAACAGTTTAATACACACGGACCCAAACTCGCGCGGGTTTTTTTCTTGTTTTTTAAAAGTGTTGCTAGTCAAATATGATCTGATAATGTTTAGTTTTAACAAGCTAAATGAGGTGTTGTATGTCCATGTGCCAATTTATATTCCCCAACCTTGGGCTTCCCTAGTATGAGCTGCAACAACAACTTAACTTATAGCGACATACACTCACATTCTGATTAAATACAGCACAACTTCCTGACAGAAATATGTTCTAAAAAAGCATTGTGCAGACAAATAAATTAGAAGTATTATAATACTTTGGTATTTTAAACTAAATTTTGTTTTTTAAATCAAAGTACTTTCTTCTAAAAAAGTTAATTCAGCACGTTATTTCACAATTTTATGACACATTTTTATACATATTCAATTTGATAAAATATATAAAGATAACAGAGAATCACTAGAAAAAATCTCTCAGCAAAACAAAACTGAACAACAACAATAGCAAACTTGTTTACATTTTTAAGAGAGAAGCTACATACATGTACATGTATACGACATAAATGGAGAACTGACATGATCAAGATAACCTTACTTGAACAAATTTCTCAAACAACATCACTAATACTTAAATAAGTTATTTTTTATGACTACCTCTAAATCAAGGCAACAGTCGTAAAACTGTGTTCAAAAGTCATAAATCGATTGAGAGAAAACAAATCCGATTTATAAACCATCAAATATATGAGGAAAACAAAGGAACATCAGGAACACCGAAATGCAACAAAAACAAACGTCAACACATATACATGACATATAAACGAACTATTTGAACAACTGCCATATTTCTGACTTGATACAGGACATTTTTAGAAAAAAATTGGTGGGTTGAACCTGGTTTAATGGAATGCCAAACCTCCCGCTTTAAACAATGTTAAAAATATATCGCTAAAACACTACGTGACAGAAATACAGCACAAATATAATAGTCGACACAACATGCAAACCGCAGAGCAACAACGAACATATTCCATCTAAGTAACAAAGAAGTTCATCATTTTCTTTAATTTCTGGCTTGGTCAGATATGAAACCATGTAGCAGAATTACTCATCAGGATAGAATCAGCAAACAGACTTGGTTTAACAAGTTACACTTCCTCCAAAAGCAAAAGGACTGTTACAAATGAAAAGAGTGAACTACACCATAAGCCACTAGATATTGTGACGTCAATGCATGGTAGAAGTAAGTTTCATTGTAACAAGAAAATTATTTTATTCTCCATACACTTTCAAATTGCTTTTAACATGTTTAAGGTATAATGTCATCACAATAAAAGAGGGACGAAAGATACCAGAGGGACAGTCAAACTCATAGATTGAAAATAAACTGACAACGCCATGGCTAAAAATAAAAAGACAGCCAAATAATAGTACAGAAGAAATAACATAGAAAACTAAAGACTAAGCAACACGAACCCCACCAAAAACTGGGGGGTGATCTCAGATGCTCTGGAAGGGTAAGCAGATCCTGCTCCACATGTTGCACCCGTCGTGGTGCTTATGTTATTACAAATCCGGTAAGTAGTCTAATTCGGTAGGTCACATTCGTGAAAAGGGAAGGGTATTGTAGTTACGACATAAGGAACATATCCGATATCATCTGTGAAACGGTTATTCCATAACGGTCAACCAACTAGTGATGGCGTCCGTAAAATTTACGAAGGGATGATTTCAACTTCACCATTTGGAACTCTTGGTTTAATAGCTTCCTTGTGAGCAGCTATCCTCTATCAAGGAAATCATGATAGGAAATACAAGCCCGGGAATATCGTATCAATTGGGAGATACTAGAAAATACCCGCGAAATATACTTTGGTTCATAATTTGAAGATATACAGTTTGGGTGTAAGGCGATATCTTTTTGAAGCGTGTCACCGACGAAATACCACCACTAAATATGACACCCAAAAGAATAGTCTTCCCACAGAAACTATTGGTGTTTGTGATCTTATCATAGGATATGACATTGTTATACCCTGGATGCATTGCACTGATCAAAATAATGTGTTTATAAATACCTTTAATTGGTGACATATAGAGTGAAAACTGACTGGGATTTTTTACAAAAAATATCCTGACCCTGATTTGGTAAAAAAATAATCTGTCTAGCACTTCTAGCAGTTTTGCCAATCCCCCAAAAAATTTTGGAAATAAATTTTGTGTACTGAACACATCTATATAGGGAAAACATTGAATGATAAACAATCCAGGTGCGCATGACAGTCAATCTGCATCTGATTTCAGTTGTTTTCGTGCTCAGAACAACCCCCATATATGAGTGGGCTGAAAATTTAATGCATTAATAGATGAATGGGGGGTCACATTCCAGCCGCACTTCTGTACCCATTTTAACCGAAAAGTGAAGTAATCCCCCCACCCCTTAGGGTATACTTTTTGCTGAACAGACAATAATACTTGCAGACAAAGCGGAAATGATGAAGGAACGTAAATTTTTGCTAATTTACCCAAAAACATTTCGCAACATGCTCCTTTCCGCAGAACAATATTTTTTGCACCCCCTTTCCCCTAACATTAAATCCTGGATCCGCACCTGATTTCTGGTGTTTCCGTGCTAAGAACCACCCCCATATATGAGTGAATTTTATGCATTAATATATGAATGGGGGTGGGTCACATTCCAGCCCTTCGGTACCCATTTTTAAGCGAAATGGCGAAAACTGAAGTAATCCCCCCACCCTTTTCATGTTGAATTGATGCGGTTCCTCGGAGAAAAAGCTCTTGACGTGTAATCTGTTGTTAAATTGCTGAGAGCGTCAAGGGAATGTGTATCACAAAGTGTTTCAGTGTAAGGTCAATATTTACCGTATCTGCTACGAAATAAAATTTAATTTTGCTGGGCAGATGTGCAATGACGGAAATGATGACGGCACGTAAATTTCAGAGCTTAACGTCGTGAAGGACAGTCGATCCGAACTGGCTTTTTTCCAATTTTAACCCCCAAATACCCCCAAAAGATCTTGAAATGAACACATAAAAACTACGCTGGTCATTATCCCTTTGTGGTATTAAACAATATTCGTGGATTTTATGTGAAAGAAGAAAACGCGACACCCAATTTCAACTCTATTCATTTAGTAATATAGATACACTCCGTATGCAGGCGCTGCTGGAATGTTGCTACATAGAAATGGAAAGTTCACAATTGGGAAGCTGAAATCATCTCTTTTGTCGTAAAGTTTTGTTTTCAACGGACCCTCATTGTCAATTTCTAGATGTAAGTCAAGATATTTAATACATTGAAATATGAGTCATGTATGTTCTGATGTAAATGCCCAAGGACACCATAACTGTATTATATGGCAAGAGGATGGCTTAGAAGATTTGATAATAAAATTCGATTTTAATCATTGTTTTATTGAAACCACTAAACACATTAATGGATAAGTCTAAAAGTAGATATTTTTAACATGTTTCAAGCCATCCTTGCACCCAAAAATGAATAAAAAGAAACCAAAACTATAAAATTGTCATTTTAGTCTGAGAACACTATACACCATTGCAGAACAACTTGGTACATAAAAACAAATATCAGCTTAAAAAGGTATGTTTTTCATAGTTTTAGTTGACATAAGCTAGTTACAAATACTTGGTTAATTAATTATTCCTTAAATATTTTTTTGAATGTTCAACAAATGAAACAGACTTCTTAATAGTCTTAGATGATTTTTTGTATTAGTTGTTAATGGCTTTGAATTAGCTGTCAGCAACTGCGAGTATTCTCAGATATGTACTTAGCGCTTTTTTGTTGTTGGGATGTACGTCAACTCTCTTTTAGATGTATTTCTATTTGTATCCACCTGATGAGTTAAGCCTTTTTCAACTGACTTTTATTTTTCGTTCTTATGTTATACTGTTACACCACTGTCATTTCGGGGTCATTTATAACTGACTATGTCGTATCGGCTTTGCTCATTATTGAAGGCCATACGGTGACCTATAGTTGTTTATTACTATGTCAGTTGGTCTCTTGTGAAGCGTTGTCTAATTGACAATTATACCACATCTTTTTTTTTTATAAAATTACTATATACATTTAAACATTATTTAACGAAATTAACACATGTGCAATATGAATCAAGAATGAAAAAAAAAAAACAAAACCTCAAGAGCCATGAAGGGTCACTTTTATAAAATGTATATTAAATATTTGGATGTCAAATAAATATAATATACTAGTAATTACTTTTTTCATCATTATCTCCGTCAGTTGAGATAGTAAATGGGTTAGAAATCATTCTGTCACTCAGTTCCTTTTGTTTAATTTTGGCCAGGTCCATAATAATAGCACTTGCTTTGCTTCTACCACACTTCGTTCCTGCAAAAATAATCAAATACAAATGTAGTAATGGCATGTACTGGCAATTCAGAAAATCAAAGTGATTTTAGTCCGTCCTCGTAAAAAATGTTATGAAGTATGCCACAACCAATCAGAAATGTCGTGAACAATCACAATAATTGCAAAATGCTGTAGAGTTTTGAACAAGTCCATTCAAAATATATATAGAAACACGCAATGTTCTTCTTATTACATACATGTACATTATGTTCTGTTGTATAACATGCGACTCAGACTGGGTTCATCTAAGCTCACTTCTGTTGGACCCTGAAAATCATCGAAAATAGTCAAACTTTGAAAAAAAAAATTTGGCAGCATCCTCCCTCATAATTTCCACAAAAAAAACCCAACCCTTCACCCAGGCCAAAAAAAGTGTGAGTAAAGAGAGGACGAGGAGATATGTGGGACTGATTCATTTATAAAGAATATGAATCATGCACATCTCTTGCCTAACATGAGCATTAAGAATCAATAAATTTAACGTACCTTCAGCAATTTTGGAGTCCGGAAATATCAACTTGAAGGCCTTATTTAACGTATCTGCAGATGCTAGAGGAAATTTAGTTCTGTTATTAATTCAAAAAGCATAGTTTCTGGCCTGGTTTTGTCTTTGTCTTAGCAGTTCATTGTTACTTGTTTAGAAAAGTCTTAATCGACGCTTAACTGTCTTTAACTGCGCAAAGTTCCTTGTGTGTCTTGCTTTGGACATGCCGAAAACAATCATTTTTCCGGCATGGGCACAACTGAAGTCTGTCCCACAAACACAACAGTGGACATGCTGCTCTCCTTTCTTCGATTGCGCGAGGCACAACCACGTCGTATGGTCGGAATCTTTATATTTTTGAGAATATCTGACTTTTTTATAATGTTATGATTTTCATCAACCCTCTGCAAGTAAGAGCCTGAATTTTAGATTATTTGACCTTTCAGTAAAATCCTCACTGCATCTATTATGTGGCGAACATCTTGGTACTTTGGGTTCTTAAAAGATGGTGGCAAACCTGTCATTACAACCTCCTTTAAAGGGTTAGAAAGAAATTGTTCAATTGTATTACCAGCACTCTAATCCATATCGTAAATACACTGGATACAGTGTGTACCAAATCGATCAGCAAGATCTTTAATCAACAAGCTATTGGTTGGGAAGTGAAAGACCTTCAAAGGTGGTTCACATGTGCAACGAGATACCATAAGGGTAATAACAGGGGTACACACGTTTTGGTTTTTGGCATTATAGAGAAATCTTCAAATAGAATTTTTCTATACCCGGTCGACTAGAAATAATAAGATGTCTGAATATAACTAATCAAATGACATGTCGAAGCTTGGAGCACAGTAAATTCAGACGGATGGGCGGCATATTTGAAACATTAAAACAGAGTTGAGGGAAAGTAACACAATCCAACCACACGATTTTTATCAGTATCCTCGGGGAATGTTTTGTTTGGGTACGGAAAAAATCAAATTAAATAACAAAATGACATCTCCGATACATACCATGAATATCAACCTGGTAGTCTTCGTGGATTTCAGTCAATGATAACATACAGTTGAGGCTGGAAGAATACCAATTTGACATCATGAAAGATGATCAATTTGAAGAAGAAAGAAAACTAGATTTGTAATTGCTAGCAATAACGGATGGTACCCTCGTCCCCCATTGTCATGATAACAGCAGCCATTTAAGAAAAATCAATGTCAAACAATGCATCTGCACATGCCAATTAACAGTTTTGTAAAGTTACATTAAGTCTGAAGCAAAAGTTGTTGAGGATGTATTTCGGAAGTATGTAATTTTGAGGGTTGATATTCAAATTGATGGAAGCAGGATAACAGGCATTGACTACAGTCAGAGTACCAACATTATGTATGTTCATGTACAAAAAGTGAAACCTATTTCTATATAGGTACACACTTCTAGACTTTTTATCTGTTTTAGAAGAAACTATTTCAATTGGTCACAATATTTGTATTTTTGATAATAAAATTGAGAATGGAAATGGGGAATGTGAAAACAACCCGATCAAAGAGCAGACAACAGCCGAAGGCCACCAATGGGTCTTCAATGCAGCGAGAAACACCCGCACCCGGAGGCGTGCTTCAGCTGGCCCCTAAACAAAAATGTATACTAGTTCAGTGATAATGAACGTCATACTAAACTCCGAAATATACACAAGAAACTAAAATTAAAAATCATACAAGACTAACAAAGGCCAGAGGCTCCTGACTTGGGACAGGCGCAAAGTGCGGCGGGTTTAAACATGTTGTTTTTTTTGAGATCTTAACCCTCCTCCTATACCTCTAGCCAATGTAGAAAAAAAAAAACACAACAATACGTACAGTAAAACTCAGTTCAAAAGGAGTCCGAGTCCGATGTCAGAATAGGTAACAAAAGAAACTTAAACAAAATGACAATGATACATAAATTAACAAAGGACTACTAGCAGTTACTGACATTCCAGCTCCAGACTTCAATTAAACTGATTGAAAGATTATGTCTTCCTCATATGAATATCAAGTACAATCCCTCCCGTTAAGGGTTTAGTTTTATACCATCATAAAATATATGAGAAGAACATAACCCGTATCATGCCAACAACTGGTTTTAGAATAAATGTGTTTTTTTCGATGCAAAGACCCTATACGTGAATCAATATAAACGCCAAAATATGCAATCTTTAACGAAACCCCTGGTGTAATAATTTTTCAGTAATACAACACACATTTCTCTCGCTAAAATCTAATATGTTGTTACATACACGAGCAAATCCTACAAGTTGAGATATATAAACACCATAAGATGGTGACAAGGGAACGTCACCATCAAAAAATGGATAATTAACGATAGGAAATGAAAAATCATCTCTTATCAAAAATTTTGGTATTGAGTTTCCCGTTAATGATATAGATATCAAGATCGAGGAAAGGGCAGTGTTCATTATTAGTATTAGCTTTATTTAAAGTTAGTTCAACAGGATAAATTTCTTTAGTATACATACTGATGTTTTTTCGATGTGTCTTTGCTGATTTTAGTCATAAATTGTAACTCATAACAATACAGAAACTGGTCCGCAATAAGTGGTGCACAGTTAATCCCCATTGGAATTCCGATAACTTGACGATATACGGAATCTCCAAAGCGAACAAAAATGTTATTTAATAAAAATTCAAGGGCAGTTATATTATCAAAGCATGTCCAATTGAAATAGTTCTTTTGTTTGTTGTTACTAAAAAATGACCTAAAAGAGTTTGAACATATGTATTCGCATTCTGACTTTTTAAATGCCCATTTAATTATGTGTGTGAATTTTTTCTTAATAAGAATATGAGGCAAAGTGGTATATCGGGTAGAAAAATCAAAACTTTGAACAGATTCAGAATCACCAATATAAGCATGCAATTTATCAAGTACTTCCAACGAATTTTTGACGCTCCATAAGTAATTAATTCCACTATTTTCAAAGGCCTTATTTGAACAATTTATTATTAGGGTTTTGATTGTACCAAGTGTACTAGTAAGTAGAATAGACAATTTAGTAGTGGAACAATGGCTTGAAGACGAAATAAATCTATATTTGTAAGGTATTTTGTGTAGCTTCGGAAGCCAGTACATAGTTGTAACTTTCATTGTATTTGGTTCTGCTTGTAAAGAAGTAGCTAAAAGTTTATGTTTGTTACAGATGTCGTTTTCCGAAAATGGAGTCAGTTTGAATGTAAGTGAATTCGTGATTTCCTTTTGCAGAAAAGGCAATTTTGATAAACCTATTCAAGTTGGGAAATAAAAAGAAACAAATTAATACTCATTCAAACTAGTAAAGGGGTTTGTTAATACTTTGAAATAGGCCCGCAGAGGTATTGATAAGGATTAGGTTTCTTAATATATATGAAAAGAAGATGTGTTATGTATGCATTTGATAACTTTCCACAATAGACATCTCATACTCATCTATAAAAGGCCCCGAAGTACCTCATGTAATATAATTCAAAAGAGAAAAATCGTGCTCTGCTCACAATGCTATTGAAAAATGTGAAGTCTCTTTAAACTCTTTTCAATAATGCTAATTTTTAATCACTTATGTATCACAATTGTGGGGAGTCTTATACAGACTTGGTTCAGTAAAAAAATCCAATAAGTGTATTACTCGCTAGCCATCAATGCATTTTTTAGTTTTCGATTGGCTCTCAGGGATCTCCAAATAGTATAAATAGGGCTTTGCTCAGTGAATAGGTGGATTACTTGTTAGCTCAAGTCTAACTGATAAACTAGTAAGCCTAACCAAATATGCCGCATTTTATTCAAGTTTATCATTTCAAGACAAATTCAAGAACAGGTTTATATACTTAAATTTATGAACAGGTTTATATACTTAATATGTATGATCAGATGAAGTATTTTAAGGAAAAGTAAATGAAGCGGTAGTTATCCCCTCCCCATACACTGAGTGACCGCAGATGTCCCGAATATAATGATTGCAAAGACGTATGTGTGTGTGTGTATGTATATACATTTAAATATATATTTGTATAGGTAAATAAATATTATATACGTTAGAACTTAGTGTTTTACAGTTCAACTAAGGATTATAATGAGTGCATTGCCTGGTATAGATTCGTCTTCGGAGGTTGAAAAAATTCAGATGCGGTATATTCCTGACGAGAATACAATGGTCCCAAAAATTGTCATCAGACCCTTTCGCAAATACTCGGCCTATGGCGGCGGTTATACCATGAGATGTCTGAAATTTGATGAAAGTAGAAGACCAGAGTGGAATGAAACATCTAACCTATCAACTGTTATAAAAACCGTATGGAGAAAATTAGGTCGACTTGAAGTACATCTTGGACTTCTATACAGGACGTGGACAGAACAGAAAATGAGACAGACGAACAACTGCAACCAATTGTACCATTAACAAAGAAACTGGAAGCCACCAGTCATCACTCTACACAACAGCATGATGAACACGGATTGACCCATGCTTTCCCTCTTCATGGTAAGATCAAGGGAAATAATGTGGTACATAATTAAGATGGACCCTGTGATTAAAATGGTGGAAAAGTACCACATTACTTTGAAAAGGAAAGCCAATACGATCAGACCAACAGACATTTCCATAGTGTCCCAAAGTGGTACACCAATTTGAGGTATAGTTTTACCTGTGACACACTTAAGCTTTACCCTACTTTGATCACCAGGATGGAAAAATACCCTACATATTCTCCTAAACCCCAAAATCAGCAGTTACAAAGGTCAAACCCACCATGTTACTTTTGTTATTTTAAACAACAAAAATGCGGAACTCCGAGGAAATTCTAAACGAAAAGTCCTTTTAGCAAATAGCAAATTAAAATCTAAATCTCCAACACATCAAACGAATGGATACGAACTGTCATATTCCTGACTTAGTACAGGCATTTTCTTATGTTGAAAAAACGGATTTTTGAACCTGGTTTTATGGCTAGCTAAACATCTCGTCGGATAAACAGGCCATCTATGACTTACGACATAGCTAGAAAATTAGCCATCTTGTTCAATTTATCACTTCAAGAGGTGGGCAATTTTACAACTTCAAACGTTCTGAAGTTGTATAACAATTCTTTACATGAGGTGACTGGGATTTAAGTATGGTCACCATTCTGACCCGACCGGCAGTAAAACCCTTGTTAAAATGGGGCGTCCGTTTGGCTGTGCGGGATGTACAAATTTGCAGCCACGTCCCACATTTGCAAGCATTTTTTTTCTGCCGGTCGGAAGAAGACCAAGTGACCATACTTCGCTTCCCCAGTCACCCTTGGGGGCAATATGATTAAGAAACCCTGTCGAGAAATTATTGAGGTATGGTGTGTTAGATGCGAGCAGTTATGTCAGATCTAATTAAAGACAAAACATTAATACAAAAACGAGGACAAAATATGATCTTTGTTCTTTGATTTTGGATATATTGTACTGATGGCTGCAATCAGTTACAAAATCATATAAACAAATTGTTTGAATGAGTTGGAATTTTAATGGCATAGAACTCTATGTAAAACACCAAGAAGAACCATTTAATGGATAACTTCCACATGCACGTCAAAATTTTGGAAAATGTGGACCAACACCCTCATTTTGGAGCTCACCAACAACCGGAAATTGGATATTAACATCAATAACATCGTACCTAAAGCTCAAACACATCAAATAAATGGATACCAAATGGTATATATCTGACTTAGTACAGACTTATTTTTATGTAGAAAATAGTGGATTAAACCAGGTTTTACAGATAGCTTAACTTCTCACTTGGGTCACAGTCGCTAAAAAATGAATTATTTTACAACAATGTGTGAACAAAATAAAGACATGTTAGGTAAAAAAGTCAAAATAGGGTAGGACAGTCAATTTTGTGTTGTAAATTTAATCTCTTTAAAACAAACAAAAAGGCATACAAATAAAGCACATTAGCAAAAACGAAAGACAAGAATACAAAATCTAACCATACACAATGACAAGATGCATTATTGACGAACCACGTCAAATAGATATTACCAAAAATAGACTAAACAGTAAAAGTAATAATTCATGAAGACAAACATAAAAACGCTATAAAATGTGCGTTATGACAATTGTATTTATCAACAAGGTCTTGGTATCTTCCGATGAAATTTTGTTGAGAAAAAGAAGAGACTTTCTTCGACATAACCCTGGTTCTTCAATTTCTGGTCAGAAAATGGTGACGTTTTACAAAGTCTGAGTATTAGCTGCGAGTACCGAATGAATTGGGAAATATATATCCTATATGCAGGTGAAGTTGGTATATTTTTGGTTAGGTGGGGGAAATTGATAATTTCAAAATTCAAATCGTTTTGTTTAATTTGTCAAAGACTCTGCAGGTACTGAGATGACTGCTTATGTCAAATTCGAGGTATGAGTCTTATAATAAGGCAGAGGAAGCCGTTGTTTCTTTAATGTCTAGTTCAGGAGGATATTTAAATGGGACCCAATCAGAAAAGTTGTGATATTTAATGGAAATCATCAATACATGATTGTGTAAACATTTAAGCTGAATATGTTATTCACAATAATCTTAGGACTATAAGACCCTGAGTCAGATTATATTATTTTGATTTAATTTGATAGGACAAAAATCAGTATAATGTTATATATCCGAAAAAAGAAAAGGTCCATAAACAGCACTTCATACTACAATTGTGGATTGAATAATTTAATCACAAAATGAAAGTAAAAAAACGATTGAGAACTGTTCTTTATCGATATTGTTATAGACATTTGTGATAATATGATTTATCTAATTTTGTTTGCAGAGATGGTGCAGAGTATTCCTTGAGATTGGATTTAGCTCTCAAGTTAGAACCAATAATGGAGTTGAATCATTGAATGGATTGGATTGCTTAAGAACTTTTACACCAAACTAACTGGACCAGGTAGCATTAATAATAGTCTGATTGAAATACTGGTAAAAGATTTCGTGCTTTACCAAATTACTTTCTATAGAAAACTAAATTACCAGTATACCAGCCAATACAGACAATATACTAAAAAAAGTAACCAACAGATTCCGAAATTCTGCATAACCTTCCGCGAAATGTAGTTAGCTATTGCCTAACAAGATATGCACATGCAGCAAATTTTAGTGAGGAACATATAGACGAAATTTCCACAGGAGTATTGCTTGTTAAGAGTGAAAGTGAAACAAATCTGTATTACACTGTTGACTTGGGTTCCAATAAGAGAATACTATCTTGCTCATGTGATGACTTTAATAAGTCATTTTTACCATGCAAACATATATTTGCAGAGTTGCACCATACAATTTATGAACAAAGTAATTATTCCTTTATTCAAATATTCCAATAACAAAATATTTGTACGTTTATAACCAATTACTATTATTGACAAAGAAAGATATTTTCAATTAAAAATATTGCTACCATTGTGTAAATTATACAATGTCATGCTTAATTTGTTACAACTACGTGTATTGGGAATTACAGATTCAGATAGCTCAAAGAGAGCATTCAATTTGAAATTGAAACGTTCCAGGTTCAAATCCTGGTCTGAATATTTGTCACACATATATAATGTACATATATGCATCTTTTACATTAGATTCATGATTTATTTAGTTTAATCAGATTTTGACAATAATCACACCTTGCCAGAGGTTTTGACTGCCCATTTGGTAATTCATTTAATTATTATTTTGTTTTCTTAGAGAAAACCAAACAACTTGAACGTGAACTTAAATGATCTTACTTCTTTGATCTTCTTGATTTTGAAAAGTGTCTGAAGGAACTCAAACTCTCATGAACATATGAAAACTTGGCAAGGAGAGGTGCTCAGTTCGTTCCCAAAGGAATCCTGGCAATTTGTTAAAAAATTCTACCTCCAAATTGTTCATTAGAAACTCCAGCATAATGATCACTTTTAACAAAATATGCCGTATGGTATCCATTAATAAATTTAGAGCGTATGCTACTGTTTTTAAGCACAAAACGCATTGTGGATTATTTCTCGTAGACGATTTATCAATTGCAAAGCAAAAATTCTGTTCCTATCCAATATACCCTCATTTTCCAGTGGTAGTCCAAATTTCGCCGACCATCATCCCGGATGGCCTCTATTATTACACGACCTACCTATTGTATTTATTGTTAACTTGTTCTCGTCCTGAACATGCATAAAAAAACCGTTGCACAAAGCGTAATTAGTCCCACTTTTAACAAAATGTAAATTAAAATGAGAACTCGAAACCTAAACCTTGTTTAATTTCCAATTTCCCAATATTCATTCCTTTACGTGCATTTTCGCGATTTTTTCAAGAACAAAATGACCGAGTTTCCAGACGACGCTGATAAGAAAAACTGGGATTCAGCGGAGATGACCATGCTGCAACAGTTGGTCCATGACAATATTCCTGTTATACGGAGCAAATTGCCTAATTCAATCACAAATTCAGAAACTTTCTGCACGCACCTGCTAACAGTTGATTTATCAATGCCTATGGTATCAACTTCAACTTGCAGGAAACCTCCACAAGCAAAAAACCTCAAGGCAATGAGCACTTGTGGAAACGAAAAAAAAAAAGATTATGCAATTACATCCCAAACAAAGCATTGGCAATGATGAGGAATGTTAGTTGGGCAATTTTGTAACATTCTCAAACTATAACACCTCAGTTAGACACATTTATTTTTTTTACCAGAAGGGCTAGATATATACCCATCTGTTTAATGTATTTGGACTTGAACAGCCCCACGAGCTTTTACAAAAAGGAAAATATTTAGACTTCCTTTGGAATTATATTTATAATAAACATTTTACATATAATTCCTCCTGTTTTCCTTTTAAAAAATCATCATCAAGAGTGAAGATAGTCATTAAAAAATGAAGTCTTCATGTTAATTGTTTAACTGCAAAACGGGGAAAGGGTGTATGGTTGGCCCTCATCTCTTTTTTTGTGTGGTAGGCACGGGAGGATCATCTAAAATTATCAGAAAACTATACAGGAGAAACAACCTTTTTCTACTACTTAACGAGCGATCAAGGCAACATTTCAGTAGTCAATTCAGATAGTCTGATATTTTGAGCCCCCCCCCTTTGCTCATAAAAAATAATTGTCTGAGACAGGGCGGGCGATGGAACGGAAATGAAACAGGGGAGGTCCGAGGAAACGGGGGTTTTTGTGCCGGGAGTAATGATGGAAGGGATGGGAAGTGGGGTTAAGGTCGGGGTTTAGGAACGTCCCTGCCAACCACAGTTTGATTGATCTATACAAGTAGATTGACGGTATTTGTTTTCAAAAATCCCTAAAGGAACCTCATTTACCATACCATGGGAGTTATTTCCCTTTATACATTCATTTGTGTGTGGAAAAAATATAAACTGGGGTGAAACGATACGACTTTTTGACGATTTCCTTGGATTGTCATGTGTTTATCAACCAAGAACATTACATTTCTGTTACACTAATCTGTAAAAACTTCTCTACGTAGTGAAATGTGTTAACACTTTGAGAATTATCACACTGAAGTTATTTTGGTTACCTGCATCTCTGTACTGAGAGAATGACTTCTCTGGGTAGGATGTTCGATGTCCTCCCGCACTATGTCGTTGATCCTTGTCATTGAATTTCTCCCGAATCTGTACTTTGCTCGGAGTGCCTTGTTTGTGAAGGTCATCTAATGTGAGTAGCCTTTCTCTATATTTTCTGGGTGGCTTTGGATCGTGCAATATGTTTCCAACAGCATTCCCTATTTAAAATTTAAAAGTGCCCCTTATCACTTTTAACTTTACGTAACTTTAAGTCACATTTAAACGTTATTTAACTCTAATAAACCTTTGTGTAACAGAAATAACGGTCACTTACTTTTAATTGAGGTTTAAAATATATTTACTAATACTGAAAGTTAACAGTCCATAAGTTTTTATATTACTGATTTCAGAGAAATTATCAAGTTCTTCAGAGTTTATAGAATATAAAAATGGTCAAGTAAAATCACAAAATATTGAACTTTGAGGAAAACTGAAAACGGAGATTCCCTACTCAAATGACTAAATCAAAAGCTCAAACGAATTGATAACAACTGTTGAAAAAACTGACTGCAATAAAACTAAGGAAGGCTGTTTCTACAACGATAAGAGAAACTCTCCCAGAACTCAGAGAAAAACTTGCCGATCATATGAATCATCAAGCTACAACTGCAGACAAATATTATGTTCAGAGGAAGACGAGAGACAAAGCTTTTGAGATGTCGCTCGTGATAAGCAAAAAAATGACGGGAAAAACAGTCAGAGTTGATGAGTCATATGTAGACGAAACGCGCGTCTGGCGTATTAAATTATAATCATGGTACCTTTGATAACTATTGGAAAAAAATATGGATAATTACATCAAGGATAGTTACAGATACCAGATAAACCCATAGATGACGTAATATAAAAACGAATCGAGTGACAGTTTTATTTTATCTCGCAACATTTCTAAAAATTTGGCCACGTGACATATGCGTCAGAAGACATTGTACGTCGAGAAGCCCAATTGAGTAGTTGTAATGGATCGGGAATCTGAACTTGACATTGAAGTAGAAATTCTGAATTAAACCCGAACTCCCAACATACAAAATGTAAACAAAATCATGTTCTGTTTGACTTTAGAGCGACCGTCAGTGAAATGGAAAAAAAAGGAATAAAGCAAAAGGACCAGATCAGAGTAGAAGTCAAGAGGACAACGATATATTTCAGTCAAGCCAAATCTTGTGAACATACATCTTGCACGTCGAAATGGGATATTTTAGATCTTGAATGTATTGGCGTTTATTATCAAGATAAAACCGTATCAAACAAACTAGAAAATTTAACCTTTAGGCAGTTTGAAATTCTTAAAAATAAACGTTTTCATTTCCCATCTTCGAAATGATAATTTAGTTTTCAAGATTAAGGACACTAAACAGTATAAGAAGGCAGATTAAAGGAAAATTAGTAAGAAGTTTGGATACCCAGCTGACCATATCAGAGCGAATCGAACGTGTTGAGATATATAAACTCCATATAATGGTGACAATATGTACACGGCCTTGTAGGGAACGCCACTATCTAAAAATGAATAATTAACAATAGGAAATGAAAAGTCTATCTCTTTTATTACGAATTTCGGCTATCCTGTTCGTAAGTGCCTAGGCGTTTACCCTAGTACCAGAGTTTCGCCTATGAAAGTCTGTATCTTCAACAAGAGAAGACAATAGAAAAATGGGTAAAATGAAAATGCTGAATATCTTACAGGAAAAGAAAATATTGGTTTCAAGGTCATATGCACATTATGTCATATGACTAGAATCATGTTTGTGTTAATATTACTAAAATTTCAACACCAGGGTTTCTCGATATCACAAATGTGTCACAACATTTACTAAATTTTATCATCGGTACAAGGACACCATTCGTAAATATATTCAACATGCAGACATCTTATACGTCGAGGTATTACACATCCAATATTTATGGTGATATTCTTTACAAAGCCAAAAAATGTCGTCATTCACCTCAAAACCTAACCAAACCTTTAAACAGACTTATTCAGAAGGAATATAGTTACGATAATGTTGTCATGTCATTAGCGATGGCATATTTTGGTATTACTATTGATTTTATGATTTATGATGGTATGATACTAAACCCCTAAAGGGAGGGATTGTGCTTGATTTTCATATGATGAAGACATAATTTTTCAATCATTTAAATTGAGGTCTGGAACTGGCATGTCAGTAACTGCTAGTAGGCCTTTGTTAATTTAAGCATCATTGTCATTTAACTTAGTTTATTTTGTTACCTTTTCTGACATTGAACTCGGACGTCTTTTATACTGAGTTTTACTGTGCGTACTGCTGGTTTTTTTTTTCCTACTTTGGCTAGAGCTATAGGGGAAGGGTTAAGATCTCAATAAACAACAAAAAAACATTTTATCCTCCAAGAGGTCATTCATCTTACCTTTCAATCTTTTTGTCTTGTTAATTTCTTTTAGTTCCAAAAAATCGCTATAAGATTGGTTATTGGTTGCAAACCGTCCAGTTGCAAATATATCATGCATATTTAGGACGAGATCACGGTACTTATAACTTCAAAAGAAACGTCCTGAAATATAGCATGACCGGGTTGAAATTCGTATAATTTTGACTGCAACTGGAAAATGAGGGTCAGGATAGTTTGAACTGCCACAGCAAAGTGAGGTGAAGACAGCAAGTTTGCCTTGCAACATCATTTAATATATCATAGATACCAGGATTGAAATTTTATATTTACGCCAGACGCGCGTTTCGTCTACAAAAGACGCTCGAATCAAAAAATATTAAAAAGACCAAATACAGTACGAAGTAGAAGAGCATTGAGGACCAAAAATTCCTAAAAGTTTTGCCAAATACAGCTAAGGTAATCTATTCCTGAGGTAGAAAAGCCTTAGTATTTCAAAAATTCAAAGTTTTGTTAACAGTTAATTTATAATTATGAACATATCAATGATAACTCAAGTAAACACAGAAGTGCTGACTACTGGGATGGTGATACCCTCGGGGAATTAAAACTCCACCAGCAGTGGCATCGACATGTCCCAATATATGCAGGAGGCACCAGATTCAACGTTCCAATTCACGCGTGACTACGTCCTTATAAATTCCACGCAGTTAAACGGACTGAAAAGAAGTTAACAGATGGTCGAAAGAAGACCAGAATGTGGAAATAATTTAAAATTTGAAAGTATAAAGGTGTGAAAAATTGTTAAAATTATTTAGTTTTTATAAATAACTACCAATTTTATCTTCAAAAAGTTGTTGTTTATCATTATTTATTTGATTGTTGGTTGCTTGACGTCCAGTGGCAAATATGTCGCATGTTCATGACGAGAACAAATAAACAATAAATACAATAGGTAGATCATGTAAAAAGTTAAATCACAAAATACTAAAGTCCGAGGAAAATTGAAAACGGAAAGTCCATAATCAAATGGCAAAATCAAAAGCACAAACACATCAAACGAATGGACAACTGTCATTCCTGACTTGGTACAGGCATTTTCTTCTGTAGAAAATGGTGGATTAAACCTGGTTTTAAAGCGCTAAACCTCTCACTTGTATGACAGTCGCATCAACTTCCATTATATTGACAACAATGTGTGAACAAAACAAAGAGACACAATAGGTAAAAATGTCACGAATAGGGGTACAACAGCAACACGAACCCCACCAAAAACAGGGGATTATCTCAGGTGGAAGGATAAACAGATCCTGTTCAACACGCGGCACCTGTCGTGTTGCTCATGTTATTACAAAGACGGTAAATAGTTTAGCTCGGTAGGTCACATTCGTGAAAAGGGAAAGGGATTGTAGTTACGATATATGGAACATATCCAATATCATCTGTGAAACGGATATTCCAGAACGGTCAACCAACCCGTGATGGCGTCCGTAAAATTTACAAAGTGATGATTTCAACTTAACCACTTGGAACTTTTGGTCTATAAATAAAAATTCACAATTGTCGTCAAGTTTTGTTTTCAACCGACCCTCATAGTCATTATCTAGATACAAGTCCTAATCAAAAGCTCAAACACATCTAACGAATGGATAACTGTCATATTCCTGACTTTTTACAGGCATTTTCTTATGTAGAAAATGGTGGATTGAACCTGGTTTTATAGCGCTAAACCTCTGACTTGTATGACTGTAGCATCAAATTCCATTATATTGACAACGATGCGTGAATAAAACAAACAGACATAAACAGGTTAAAATGTCAAAATAGGGGGTACAGCAGTCAACACCGTGTCGCAATCTTAATCACAACAAAAAAAAAAAAACCAATTGTTTAACAAAGAAGCACAAAAAAGCATATATCACATTTAACAACCTCGTTCATTGCTTACTTATTTTTGTATTTTATTTATGCATGCCAAATCAACCTATAAAGGATCGAGGGATTTTAAGCAATGGGACCGAATCGTAATTTTAATATTAACTCTGGCGTAGAATCGCGTGTTTGACGTCAGAATGTAAACGTCACACAGGTAGAGATAGGAACTAATTTTGTCGTTCAAAGTATGCGAAAATTATAATAGAACAATAACACAATGGCGGGATGTTTAATGTACAGAGACACGTCATATGTTTCTTAAAGTCACACGGACAAAGCACACAAGTAAAAATGAAAAATAATACAAACACAATGACGGGATGCATAAGCACAGAGCCACGTCAAATGTATATCACCAAAAACAGACCAAACAGTAAAAGTAATATTAATAAAGACAAATAAAAGAACACTTTAACACGTTATTAAGATGATAAACAGCGTCAGTACGCAGAATCTATAATTCAAGACCATCATGTATTATTTGTGAAGTTGATACGGAATATTTACCAACAAGGTCTTGGTACCTTCCGATGAACTTTTTTAGAAAAAGGACGAGACGTTCTTTGACATACCCCTGGTTCATCAACTTTCTGCTCAGACACTGGTGACGTTTTGCAAAGTCTGAGTAGGAGCTGCAAGCTCTTGCATACCGAATAAGCTGGGAAATGTATATCCCATATGCAGGTGAAGTTGGTATACTGCTACTAAAGTGGGGGAAATTGATAATTTTAGTTCTGGGGCATATATTAATGGAACCCAATCAGAAAAGTTCGGATTGCTAATGGAAAGAACATCATCAATATATCTGAAAGTGAAATTAAATAACCTGGCTTCTTTGATCTTCTTGTTTTGACAAGTGTCTGAAGGAACTCCGATTCATATGAAAATAAAAAGAGGTTGGCAAGGAGAGGCGCACAATTCGTTCCCATTGGAATGCCGACAATTTGTTGAAAAGTCTACCTCCAAATTCAACAAAAATGTTGTCGATAAGAAACTCCAGCATACTGATCACTTGTTCCTCTGTGTCGCATGTTTTAACCTTTTGTTCGCTATTAACAAAATATGCCTTATGGTATCCCAAAATAATAAATTTATAGCGTATGCTACCATTTTTATGTAGAAGACCCTCTTTCACTGCGGACAGTTTTTAGTCACTCTAATTGACAATTCTTTGGTGGAAAATGCAGATGAGCCGGCAATGTCCCGTTGTTTGTACGGAATTTTGTGAAGCTTAGGTATCCAATACAAACAAGGTAAGTCCTCTGATTTGTTGTTCTATGTAATGTTCATTGAAGCCATGAAGGACTTATGATTCGCCAAAATTCGCTAAAAGAGGCCGTCCGGGATGAAGGTCCTGGAAATTTCTACCGCAACTGAAAAATGAGGGTATATTGGATAGGGACAATATTTCGGCCTTGCAACAGTCCACCTACGCACAACGCAGAGTTGCTGCGAATGTTCTTTAAACGCAAAAAGCGTTACACTCTTTCATCACGAGGCATCGGATTTAACTTTCTCATTCTGACCGGACGTGGATGCGTACTTGATACATCCCGCATAGCCAAACGGACCAGTGATGACCATATTTCTATTACCCAGTCAACCATTGGTGTGTAGACATGAAAATCATAATTTAAGATTAAAGTCTATATTTATTCTCAAAAGTTTGGCATCAAGAACGTCGTCACATTAAATTATATGTATAACGTTAGTCTGTATACAACCTTGATTACTTAAAACCTGATTTTAAACTTAACTTTGTTTTTTAACCTATGTCAACATGGTCAAATGGCTTGATTTTTCTTGCATTTTTTCATAACAAGTTTATAACCTAACCACACTCTTGTGCAAGGGTTTTAATTACGTTATCATAATTTAGATCTGAAAATGACAAGGCATTGTCATCAGCATTATTATAAATGTAACGAATTTTTATAACCAAAATATGCCATTAAGGAAAACATTCAATAAGAGAAGCCCAAGTATTGATCCTAACTAATATATATACACCGTCACAATTTGAACAAATAGGCATCTAAAAGTGAAACGGCGGCGCTACTCACACCGACAGGAATATATTAGGCTTATAAAATTCCGTGATGAAATATATCTTGTGTTTTTGACAGATCAATTCTAAAAAGATGCACAAGCTACATGTACGGCAAAACCGATCCTCTGTAGAGTTTCCCAATTTTTTTAAATGTGTAGCTGCATGATATAAAGTGTATATATTTTATAAGGTGCCATACATTCTAAAATTTTCTGTGTAGAAATTTAACTGATGCAGTGGATTAATACGATTTCAAATTCCGAAGCTAGTCGGTATTATCAACAGTCTCCAATTCAATGAATTTTAAACACGTTGCAAGTTTATAATCTCGACTAGCCATCTTTTATAAAAGACAACACCTCTTCGTTTTTCTCGAAATCTACTTACTGTTAAACTAGATCTGAATTTGGACAATGAAAAAAAGCAGTGTAAACCAACGTTTTTTGGATGACTTTCAAGATTGAACAACTCTAAACGCAGGCTATTAAATTCTGCGAATTTGATCTTTGATGTGTGACATTACAGATCGGACCTGACCATCATGGTATTCTTGTAATTATGATAGAGAACACGTGTCTCGATGATTGTGTGGCCAAGTGAAAAGAGTCCAACGGAGGATCTAGCTTATCACAAATGATTTTAAAAAGTAAAATCACTAAAATACTGAACTCTGAGGAATATTCTAAAAGGAAAGTCCCTTTTCACCACTGGAGGATCTAGCTTATCACAAATGATTTAAAAAGATTTTAAAAAGTAAAATCACTAAAGTACTGAACTCCGAGGAATATTCCCTTTTCAAATGGCAAAATAAAAAGCTAAAACACATCATACGAAAGGATAACAAATGTCATATTCCTGACTTGGTACAGACATTTACTTATGTAGAAAATTGTGGATTAAACCTGGTTTTATAGCTAGCTAAACCTTTCATTTGTATGGCTGTCTCATCAAATTCCATTATATTGACAACGATTAGTGAACTAAACAAACAGACATAATGGGTAAAATGGCACTAAAAGGGGTACAGAGGTCAACATTGTGTTATCATCTTAATCACTAAAAACAAACAATTAGGTAACAAAGAAGCACAAAAAGGCATATAGACAAAGCAAATTACCAAAATGAAAGACAAGAATAAAACAATTTACGATTGCACAATAACATAATGACAATACAATTGAGTGATTTACTATATCAAAAGCTTTTTTTAATCTAAAAATTAAATCCAGTGTCGTTTCCTTGATCCATATTAAATTAAAAGTACAGATATTGGTCTATAATTGTTCATATCTTTACGTCGCCACTTTGGTGGATAGGTGATACTCTTGCACACTTAAAGGTCGATTAAAATGTACCGGTACAAAGGCTTAAATTAATAAAATGCGCAACAGTGTCATAAACTATTTTAAGAAATGCAAGGACCAACATTATCCAAACCCGTAGATTTTATCAATTTTAAAGATAAACAATATTATTTAAAATAGTTTGGGAATACGAAATTTGATTTGGGGTTTTGAATAATTGATTCAGTCACAGTACCAAGATATTTATTGAAGTGTTCACAAAAAAAGAAAAATAAACTATCAAATTATCACGATTTGAGAGTACTCGCAGTTATTGAAAGCTAGTTCAAAGCCAAAAACAATAAATAATAAAAAAAAAATCATGCACCAGAGACTAAAATCTACTAAAACACATCCCAGGGATTTAGTATTTTAACGTCATGGAGAGTCAAAAGACATGACTTGTGCAATGACTCATTAATCTATTGACACATTCGTAGAATCGACTGCTGGTTTTATTTGGATAGAAGCACAGGCTTCTGGCAGTGTCCGAATTTGTAGTAAGATATGCCTTGCAGTCATACATAGAGTATTTACACTTTGTTTTGAGGTGGCAACCTCCATCTTTTAAAGAATCTTATTCTTTTGTAGCATTTGTTTTTGAATATATTCATGATGGATGTGTTGCCTTTGTCCCTTTAACTTAACGTGGCTGCGTACTTGAAAATCCCTCACGGCGGAGGAAGACCACTGATTGATTGATTGATTGATTGGTGTTTGCTTTACGCCGCCTTAGCGCAAAAGGCTATATCGCGGCGAGAGCTAATTCGAACATTTAACAATTTAAAGTATATCTTTAAAATCGGACAAAAGGTCCTTCAATATACTAAAACTCAAGTCTAAAGCAAAATTGTTTATTTACAAATAAAAACAAAACTAAGATAAGGTGATAAAAATTAAAATCATTTTCAATTCATTCAGCATTTTATATTTTATGATATATTCCAACTTCTTTTAAAAATGAAACAATATTTGTAATTGGAACACTATCAAATAAATCATACATATTATTGACATTGAAATGCTTCTTACGAATATCAGCAAAGTCAATACAATTGATTAAAACATGTTTAATAGTATACTTGCAGTTGCAAGGTATACATTGTGGTTCTTCTTCATTTTCAGAAGATATTCATGTGTTATTCTAGTATGACCAATACGGCATCTAGAAATAACACACTGATCTTTCTGCACATAAAAGTATTAAAAGGGTTACCTAATTTAGGTTTAATTTCATGTAATTTATTATCAACCTTTTACTCCATTCATTTTCCAATATATTAAAACATATTCTCTAATATTAGATCTAAAATCGGTATAAGGTATATCACAGTTAGATAAGGGATCATCCAGGGCATTTTTTGCTTCTTCGTCTACAACCGTGTTTCCATGGATTCCAACATGACTCGGAACCCATAGAAAAATTATTTCTTTATGAAGAATTTTTAAATTCCTCATTACATATAAAATCTTGAGAATTATCGGGTTTTTAATTTTAGTATATTGTATAGCTTGTAAGCATGAAAGTGAATCAGAACATATTATAAATTTAGATTTTTCTGAAGTAGCAATAAATTTTAAAGCTAAAATTATTGCCTTTGCTTCAGCAGTAAATATGGATGCGGCAGATGACAAACGGAGAGTCGCAGCTCTGTCTCCAAAGACAGCAGCAGATGCAACTCGGTTACCATCCTTCGATCCATCTGTATAAACAGTTGAAAATCTGAATAATTTGACTTAATTTCAGCAAAATGTTGTTGAATTATAAGAGGGTTTGTTTCGTTTTTTTGTATTTACGGAGATCAAATATCATTTTCGGTTTTGGAAGTTCCATGGAGGGCATTTGCAAGTTTCAACTTGTGCAACAGATTTTAAATCAAATGTGGTTAAGTGTGGTTTTAAACGGATGCCTAATGGAGGAATTTTATTTTCATGTTTTGCATATATATCTTCATAAATTGGATTAAAAACACAGTTGTAGGCAGGATTTTCTGGATATGCTTTAAGCTTGACAGCGTATTGAAGTCCAAGCTTCAAGCGTCTGTTGAGAGTGAGTGCTCGTCAGCCTCTACATACAGACTCTCAACTGGTGAGGTTTTAAAGGCGCCAAGACATAAACGCAAACCCTGGTGATGCACAGCATCGAGAATCTGTATGTAGGACTTCCTTGCAGAGCCATACACTATTGAACCATAATCTAGTTTAGATCTAACTATAGATCTGTATAAACTAAGTAAATGTTGCGATCAGCACCCACTCAGTGCTGCCAACAACCTTTAAAATATCTAATGCTTTAAGCATCTCGATTTTAACATTTTGATATGGGGTAGAAAGGTTAACTTTTATCAAAAACTAGCCCAAGAAATTTGGTTTCATCAACCATTTTAATTGGGTTTCCGTACAAAGTGAGTTCTGGATCAAGATGCAGTTTCCTTTTGTTACAAAATGCATCCCAACCGTTTTTGAAGTAGAAAATTTAAAACCATTTTCCGAAGCCCATTTTCAATTCTTCCAAGACACAATTGTAATTGTCTTTCAATGTTATTCATATTTTTGCCTCTGTAACAGATTAAAAATCATCAACATACAATGAACCTTCAATATTACTTTTCAAAACTTCAACAAGGCTATTAATTTTAAGACTAAATAATGTAACAGATAAAATACTCCCTGAGGACACCCATCTCTTGATCATACAGATCAGACATGGTTGAATTTACTCTAACATTAAATTGTCTGTTAGACAGAAAATTTGAAATAAAATTTGGCATATTGCCTTTCAATCCCATATCAAAAGATCTTTAAAATACCATACTTCCATGTGGTGTCATATGCCTTTTCAAGATCGAAAAGACTGACACCACGTGTTCATTTTTCGCAAAACCATTACGGATAAATGACTCGAATCGAACTAGATGATCAAGAGTACTGCGGCCTTGTCGGAATCCACACTGGATATTGGCTAAAAGCCCATTTGATTCCAGGAACCAAACAAGGCGATCATTGACCATCCGTTCTAATGTTTTACAGACACAACTGGTAAGAGCAATTGGTCGATAGTTAATAGGATCCGTGTGATCTTTATTGATTTTGATTGATTGGTGTTTGCTTTACGCCGCCTTAGCGCAAAAGGCTATATCGCGGCGAGAGCTAATTCGAACATTTAACAATTTTAAGTATATCTTTAAAATCGGACAAAGGTCCTTCAATATACTAAAACTCAAGTCTAAAGCAAAATTGTTTATTTACAAATAAAAACAACACTAAGATAAGGTGATAAAATTAAAATCATTTTCAATTCATACAGCATTTTTATATTTTATGATATATTCCAACTTCTTTTAAAATGAAACAATATTTGTAATTGGAACACTATCAAATAAATCATACATATTATTGACATTGAAATGCTTCTTACGAATATCAGCAAAGTCAATACAATTGATTAAAACATGTTTAATAGTATACTTGCAGTTGCAAGGTATACATTGTGGTTCTTCTTCATTTTCAGAAGATATTCATGTGTTATTCTAGTATGACCAATACGGCATCTAGAAATAACACACTGATCTTTTCTGCACATAAATGTATTAAAAGGTTTACCTAATTTAGGTTTAATTTCATGTAATTTATTATCAACCTTTTACTCCATTCATTTTCCAATATATTAAAACATATTCTCTAATATTAGATCTAAAATCGGTATAAGGTATATCACAGTTAGATAAGGGATCATCCAGGGCATTTTTGCTTCTTCGTCTACAACCGTGTTTCCATGGATTCCAACATGACTCGGAACCCATAGAAAAATTATTTCTTTATGAAGAATTTTAAATTCCTCATTACATATAAAATCTTGAGAATTATCGGGTTTTAATTTTAGTATATTGTATAGCTTGTAAGCATGAAAGTGAATCAGAACATATTATAAATTTAGATTTGTCTGAAGTAGCAATAAATTTTAAAGCTAAAATTATTGCCTTTGCTTCAGCAGTAAATATGGATGCGGCAGATGACAAACGGAGAGTCGCAGCTCTGTCTCCAAAGACAGCAGCAGATGCAACTCGGTTACCATCCTTCGATCCATCTGTATAAACAGTTGAAAAATCTGAATAATTTGACTTAATTTCAGCAAAATGTTGTTGAATTATAAGAGGGTTTGTTTCGTTTTTTGTATTTACGGAGGTCAAATATCATTTTCGGTTTTGGAAGTTCCCATGGAGGGCATTTGCAAGTTTCAACTTGTGCAACAGATTTTAAATCAAATGTGGTTAAGTGTGGTTTTAAACGGATGCCTAATGGAGGAATTTTATTTTCATGTTTTGCATATATATCTTCATAAATTGGATTAAAAACACAGTTGTAGGCAGGATTTTCTGGATATGCTTTAAGCTTGACAGCGTATTGAAGTCCAAGCTTCAAGCGTCTGTTGGAGAGTGAGTGCTCGTCAGCCTCTACATACAGACTCTCAACTGGTGAGGTTTTAAAGGCGCCAAGACATACACGCAAACCCTGGTGATGCACAGCTTCGAGAATCTGTATGTAGGACTTCCTTGCAGAGCCATACACTATTGAACCATAATCTAGTTTAGATCTAACTACAGATCTGTATAAACTAAGTAAAATGTTGCGATCAGCACCCCACTCAGTGCTGCCAACAACCTTTAAAATATCTAATGCTTTTAAGCATCTCGATTTTAACATTTTGATATGGGGTAGAAAGGTTAACTTTTTATCAAAAACTAGCCCAAGAAATTTGGTTTCATCAACCATTTTAATTGGGTTTCCGTACAAAGTGAGTTCTGGATCAAGATGTAGTTTCCTTTTGTTACAAAATGCATCCCAACCGTTTTTGAAGTAGAAAATTTAAAACCATTTTCCGAAGCCCATTTTCAATTCTTCCAAGACATAATTGTAATTGTCGTTCAATGTTATTCATATTTTGCCTCTGTAACAGATTAAAAATCATCAACATACAATGAACCTTCAATATTACTTTTCAAAACTTCAACAAGGCTATTAATTTTAAGACTAAATAATGTAACAGATAAAATACTCCCTGAGGGACACCCATCTCTTGATCATACAGATCAGACATGGTTGAATTTACTCTAACATTAAATTGTCTGTTAGACAGAAAATTTGAAATAAAATTTGGCATATTGCCTTTCAACCCCATATCAAAAGATCTTTTAAAATACCATACTTCCATGTGGTGTCATATGCCTTTTCAAGATCGAAAAAGACTGACACCACGTGTTCATTTTTCGCAAAACCATTACGGATAAATGACTCGAATCGAACTAGATGATCAAGAGTACTGCGGCCTTGTCGGAATCCACACTGGATATTGGCTAAAAGCCCATTTGATTCCAGGAACCAAACAAGGCGATCATTGACCATCCGTTCTAATGTTTTACAGACACAACTGGTAAGAGCAATTGGTCGATAGTTAATAGGATCCGTGTGATCTTTACTTGGTTTTGGAATAGGCACGACGGTTGCAAGCTTCCATATTGATGGTAAGTCACCAGATTCCCAGATGTTATTCATGAGTTGCAAAAGAGCTTCAAGCGAGGAATCTGGCAAGTGTTTCAAAAGTTGGTAGTGAATATTATCAGGTCCACAAGCTGTATCATGGGCCTTGGACAGAGATGTCTTAAGTTCTTCCAGAGAAAAGAGTTTATTATAATTTTCACCATTTTTCGATTTAAAATTCAACTTTATTTTTTCTTTTTGCTTCTTAACTTTTTTAAAATCTTCCCTGTAGTTGTTAGAAGAAGAAGATTTCGCAAAAGTTTCACCAAGCTTATTGGCAATATCTTTTTCAGATGTTAATAAATCAGTGCCATCTTTCAAATGTTTTACCGTAGCTTTAGAATTTTTACCTTTAATCTTTTGTATCATGTTCCATACTTTTGTCATCGGAGTGCGAGATGTTATTCCCGAGATAAATTTTTTCCAAGACGTTCGTCGTGCTTGCCTGCAAGTCCGTCGTGCCTTAGCGCGAAAAATACGGAAATTACTTAAATTTTCCGACGTAGGATGTTGATAGAATCGTCTTTCAGATTGTTTACGGTCATCTATGGCTTGATCACAGGCATCATCAAACCATGGTTTGCTGGGATGTTTCGGATTTGCCGAGGTCTTAGGAATTGTTCTGTCAGCAATTGATGTTAAAACTGTATTAAAAGTTAAAATTGGATCTTCTACAATCTCAAACATTTTTGATTGAAGTTCCGCTCGACAGAGATTCTCAAACAAGGGCCAGTCCGCCTTGTCCAGTTTCCAACGTGGAACTCTCTGTTGAGCAGAAGTGAAAAGATGTTCAAGTATTATTGGGAAGTGATCACTTCCACAAAGATCATCATGGACACGCCATGAATAATCCAGAAGAAGAGACGGGTCGCAAATAGTGATATCAATAGCAGAATAAGACCCATTTCCAGGGTGAAGATAAGTATTAGATCCATCATTGAAAATGCATAACCCTTCTTGAGAGACAAAGTCTTCAATGATCTTACCTTTGTCATTATGAGACTTGCTTCCCCACAAGGGATTGTGGGCATTAAAGTCTCCCATAAGTATAAAAGGTGAAGGTAACTGATCAGTAAGGTTTTTGAGTTTAGCTTTATCTATATTTGAATTAGGTGGAATATATATAGAACATAATGTAATTGTTTTATCTAATGATAAACGAATTGCAACTGCCTGCAGATCTGTGGTGAGTTGGACTGTGCTATGAATGACGTTGTCCTTCACAAAAATGGTTGATCCGCCTGCAGCACGTTCGTCTTCCTTAGAAAATGTGCTATAAATGTTGTATCCTTTTAAAGATACATTATCCTTTTCTTTTAAATGAGTTTCTTGAAGACAAATTGCAATAGGTATAAAAGTCTGAACTAGAAGCGTTAACTCAAGAAGATTAATTTTAAGACCTCGGCAATTCCATTGAATGATATCTGTCATGGTTTTTGAATAAGAGGACGAATGCTATCGAGTTTGCCAGCATTTTTACTTCGATCACCCTGAGATTGTGATCTTTCGGGTGGCACAACACTTTCGCAGTCCATTTCTGATTCGTCATCCAGTATGGTAAATCTATTTTGTGAGGAGAGTCCTTGATCTCTGTGTTTAGACGTAGCTGATGTTACTCCGCCTCGACCTCTACCCGCGACCTCCTTTCAGAAGACTTCTGAGAGGATGCATTTGCTGGCGTTTTGGAGACGCCCTTCTGTTCTGGAGAACGAAGAGGAGAAGGAGCTTTTGTCGACTTTGTACGAGAAGCAGAAGACGAACTAGTAGACGCTTTATTAGACGCAGATGTAGTGTGACTATTTAAGACCAATGAATTATCGGGAAGATCCCAGACCGATCCAGTGCCCCAACTGTCTGATACAACCGCATCTGACTTACTTGATTTCTTTTTCCATTTTAGAAGGTGATGATATTGAGCTCTGTAATGAAGATTGAGTTGACTGAGTACTGGTTTTAGAAGGGTTTGATTTTCTTGGAATAATTAATTTATCGGAAGTTTCTAATTGAACAGGCAGCATTGTAAAAGTTTCAGCATCAATTGGCCATGTCATGCGAGTTTGTGTATTCTCATGACTGAATGAGCGGCCAACTTTGCTGGCGTACGATGGTTTGTTCGAAACTAGAGGATCATTCGAAACAGAAGCTATCTGTTTAGCCTCTGGGTAACAGATGTTTCTTTCTGTTTTAATTTTAATAATATTTTTCTCTAAGATAAACAGGGCAGACCCTAGATGATGAAAATGGATTCACCACAGTTTACACATTTAGAGGATTCAGAGCTACAGGTTGTTCCTCGTGTCCTTCGTCAGAACACTTGAAGCATCTCTGCTTACCACGACATTGTTTGGTTCCATGACCAAACTTTTGACAGGTGAAGCATCGTATTGGGTTAGGGATGAATCTGTCAACTCTGATTCCGAAGCAACCTAAAGAAATAGATGAAGGAGGAGTTGGAGTTTTAAAGGTCAAAAGATATGTATTTAATTTGGTTATATTTCCATTCTTTTAATTTGAAATCTAACAACATCAGATACACCTTGGTTTGATAATTCATCGCTAATTTCTTCCACGGTAAGATCACCTAGATATTGACTTCTGTCTCGAATGATTCCTTTGCAACTGTTCAAACTATTGTGAGGAGAGGCAGAAACAGAAAATTCTGTAATTTTGTCATAGTCAGCAAATTTGTTGATTGACTTTTGTTGGAACATTCAACCAACAAATTCCTGATCTCATTTTGAAACTTTTTAACTGTACCAGCAATGCTTTGAATTTGTTTATGAATTACAAAAGGAGATATTTTGAAACTGGTTTTCATCTGTTCCTTTTATTACAATAAATCGGGGCCAACTATCATCTTCCTGACAGGGCGCAGAGTCATCACATTTTCTTTTTTTGTTGAAGCTGATTGAGAAGTTTGGTTTTGTTTGCCATATGAAAGGAGAAAGATTCACTATCCTTGTCATCCACCCACCTCGGAGTGCCTACAAGGGCGATGCTGTGTTTCCGTGGCGAGCCGGGGTCAAGTGCTAATGCTGAAAGCGAGCTGCAAGTATAATGCACCTCGTCCCCAAAATTAGCACCCAAGATCCACTGCGGAAAGCACCGGATGTTCCAAGAATAGTATACTCAAGCAGAGCGTATCCATCAAGCGAAATAGAAAGCTTACCACTTGATTGACCCATGAGCCATCGCCTTCTTCAGTTATCCTAAATATAAATAGCTTGATTTAAATACCTGTGTATAAAGTACATTGTGATATGAAAGCTTATTGTTGAGGATTAACTGAAGGGCTCGACATGACCAGCCGATTGATCGGACCGGGTCCATCCGACCTCCCGTTTAGATGATATCGGAGCCAAAGCAGCTTATTGAACCATAGTCTCGTCCGTCCGGGTATTTTCTGACCGTAAGGAGTCTGGCTACAGCTCTCATCCGCCAGGATCTCGTCAACCACCGACACGGGTAGCAACCCACGGCCTACGGGTTGGAATGCCTATTTTATTTAAAACATCGGGCCATTCGTACGATGTTCGGATCACTTTAGTCTGGCCTCTACCCTTCGACCTGTTCAGCATGGGTGACCCTATCAGGAGACGATGCTCCAGCTGGCATAGCTCTTAGGGTCACTGAGACACGCAAGCCCCCGACCACGGCAAGGATAGCGATCCACCGGGGCGTGTGATCTTACTTGGTTTTGGAATAGGCACGACGGTTGCAAGCTTCCAGATTGATGGTAAGTCACCAGATTCCCAGATGTTATTCATGAGTTGCAAAAGAGCTTCAAGCGAGGAATCTGGCAAGTGTTTCAAAAGTTGGTAGTGAATATTATCAGGTCCACAAGCTGTATCATGGGCCTTGGACAGAGATGTCTTAAGTTCTTCCAGAGAAAAGAGTTTATTATAATTTTCACCATTTTCGATTTAAAATTCAACTTTATTTTTCTTTTGCTTCTTAACTTTTTTAAAATCTTCCCTGTAGTTGTTAGAAGAAGAAGATTTCGCAAAAGTTTCACCAAGCTTATTGGCAATATCTTTTTCAGATGTTAATAAATCCGTGCCATCTTTCAAATGTTTTACCGTGGCTTTAGAATTTTTACCTTTAATCTTTTGTATCATGTTCCATACTTTTGTCATCGGAGTGCGAGATGTTATTCCCGAGATAAATTTTTTCCAAGACGTTCGTCGTGCTTGCCTGCAAGTCCGTCGTGCCTTAGCGCGAAAAATACGGAAATTACTTAAATTTTCCGACGTAGGATGTTGATAGAATCGTCTTTCAGATTGTTTACGGTCATCTATGGCTTGATCACAGGCATCATCAAACCATGGTTTGCTGGGATGTTTTGGATTTGCCGAGGTCTTAGGAATTGTTCTGTCAGCAATTGATGTTAAAACTGTATTAAAAGTTAAAATTGGATCTTCTACAATCTCAAACATCTTTGATTGAAGTTCCGCTCGACAGAGATTCTCAAACAAGGGCCAGTCCGCCTTGTCCAGTTTCCAACGTGGAACTCTCTGTTGAGCAGAAGTGAAAAGATGTTCAAGTATTATTGGGAAGTGATCACTTCACAAAGATCATCATGGACACGCCATGAATAATCCAGAAGAAGAGACGGGTCGCAAATAGTGATATCAATAGCAGAATAAGACCCATTTCCAGGGTGAAGATAAGTATTAGATCCATCATTGAAAATGCATAACCCTTCTTGAGAGACAAAGTCTTCAATGATCTTACCTTTGTCATTATGAGACTTGCTTCCCACAAGGGATTGTGGGCATTAAAGTCTCCATAAGTATAAAAGGTGAAGGTAACTGATCAGTAAGGTTTTGAGTTTAGCTTTATCTATATTTGAATTAGGTGGAATATATATAGAACATAATGTAATTGTTTTATCTAATGATAAACGAATTGCAACTGCCTGCAGATCTGTGGTGAGTTGGACTGTGCTATGAATGACGTTGTCCTTCACAAAATGGTTGATCCGCCTGCAGCACGTTCGTCTTCCTTAGAAAATGTGCTATAAATGTTGTATCCTTTTAAAGATACATTATCCTTTTCTTTTAAATGAGTTTCTTGAAGACAAAATGCAATAGGTATAAAAGTCTGAACTAGAAGCGTTAACTCAAGAAGATTAATTTTAAGACCTCGGCAATTCCATTGAATGATATCTGTCATGGTTTTTGAATAACAGGACGAATGCTATCGAGTTTGCCAGCATTTTACTTCGATCACCCTGAGATTGTGATCTTTCGGGTGGCACAACACTTTCGCAGTCCATTTCTGATTCGTCATCCAGTATGGTAAATCTATTTTGTGAGGAGAGTCCTTGATCTCCGTGTTTAGACGTAGCTGATGTTACTCCGCCTCGACCTCTACCCGCGACCTCCTTTCAGAAACTTCTGAGAGGATGCATTTGCTGGCGTTTTGGAGACGCCCTTCTGTTCTGGAGAACGAAGAGGAGAAGGAGCTTTTGTCGACTTTGTACGAGAAGCAAAGACGAACTAGTAGACGATTTATTAGACGCAGATGTAGTGTGACTATTTAAGACCAATGAATTATCGGGAAGATCCCAGACCGATCCAGTGCCCCAACTGTCTGATACAACCGCATCTGACTTACTTGATTTCTTTTTCCATTTTAGAAGGTGATGATATTGAGCTCTGTAAGGAAGATTGAGTTGACTGAGTACTGGTTTTAGAAGGGTTTGATTTTCTTGGAATAATTAATTTATCGGAAGTTTCTAATTGAACAGGCAGCATTGTAAAAGTTTCAGCATCAATTGGCCATGTCATGCGAGTTTGTGTATTCTCATGACTGAATGAGCGGCCAACTTTGCTGGCGTACGATGGTTTGTTCGAAACTAGAGGATCATTCGAAACAGAAGCTATCTGTTTAGCCTCTGGGTAACTGATGTTTCTTTCTGTTTTAATTTTAATAATATTTTTTTCTTTAAGATAAACAGGGCAGACCCTAGATGATGAAAATGGGATTCACCACAGTTTACACATTTAGAGGATTCAGAGCTACAGGTTGTTCCCTCGTGTCCTTCGTCAGAACACTTGAAGCATCTCTGCTTACCACGACATTGTTTGGTTCCATGACCAAACTTTTGACAGGTGAAGCATCGTATTGGGTTAGGGATGAATCTGTCAACTCTGATTCCGAAGCAACCTAAAGAAATAGATGAGGAGGAGTTGGAGTTTTAAAGGTCAAAAGATATGTATTTAATTTGGTTATATTTCCATTCTTTTAATTTGAAATCGAACAACATCAGATACACCTTGGTTTGATAATTCATCGCTAATTTCTTCCACGGTAAGATCACCTAGATATTGACTTCTGTCTCGAATGATTCCTTTGCAACTGTTCAAACTATTGTGAGGAGAGGCAGAAACAGAAAAGTCTGTAATTTTGTCATAGTCAGCAAATTTGTTGATTGACTTTTGTTGGAACATTCAACCAACAAATTCCCTGATCTCATTTTGAAACTTTTTAACTGTACCAGCAATGCTTTGAATGTGTTTATGAATTACAAAAGGAGATATTTTTGAAACTGGTTTTCATCTGTTCCTTTTATTACAATAAATCGGGGCCAACTATCATCTTCCTGACAGGGCGCAGAGTCATCACATTTTCTTTTTTGTTGAAGCTGATTGAGAAGTTTGGTTTTGTTTGCCATATGAAAGGAGAAAGATTCACTATCCTTGTCATCCACCCACCTCGGAGTGCCTACAAGGGCGATGCTGTGTTTCCGTGGCGAGCCGGGGTCAAGCGCTAATGCTGAAAGCGAGCTGCAAGTATAATGCACCTCGTCCCCAAAATTAGCACCCAAGATCCACTGCGGAAAGCACCGGATGTTCCAAGAATAGTATACTCAAGCAGAACGTATCCATCAAGCGAAATAGAAAGCGTACCACTTGATTGACCCATGAGCCATCGCCTTCTTCAGTTATCCTAAATATAAATAGCTTGATTTAAATACCTGTGTATAAAGTACATTGTGATATGAAAGCTTATTGTTGAGGATTAACTGAAGGGCTCGACATGACCAGCCGATTGATCGGACCGGGTCCATCCGACCTCCCGTTTAGATGATATCGGAGCCAAAGCAGCTTATTGAACCATAGTCTCGTCCGTCCGGGTATTTTCTGACCGTAAGGAGTCTGGCTACAGCTCTCATCCGCCAGGATCTCGTCAACCACCGACACGGGTAGCAACCCACGGCCTACGGGTTGGAATGCCTATTTTATTTAAAACATCGGGCCATTCGTACGATGTTCGGATCACTTTAGTCTGGCCTCTACCCTTCGACCTGTCCAGCATGGGTGACCCTATCAGGAGACGATGCTCCAGCTGGCATAGCTCTTAGGGTCACTGAGACACGCAAGCCCCCCGACCACGGCAAGGATAGCGATCCACCGGGGAAGACCACTGATGACCTTTTTACTATTCTTCAGTCATCCTTTGGAGCTATTCATATAATGCATGCAGGAACGCAATACATGTAGATAGATGCATGTATACATTGTGATTGAACGCTCAATAACCTTCTCGACTCTCATCGTGATGTATTAATGTATATAATGGCCTTCGCCGGAAGCAAATATTGGTATAGATAATGAGCTTTATAGTTTAATCATGAGATACATACAACTCGGCAAATTTGTACCGAAGTACACAACCCCGAAAGGAAATGACAGTATGAGGTGCTTGGAACACTAGTCAAGTTAGTAGGAATGCAAAATCTCTGGCAGAAGGAGGTGTCGAAAAATATGACTGCAACAAAACTAAGGAAGGCTGTTTCTACAACGATAACAGAAACTCTCCCAGAACTCAGGGAAAAACTTGCCGATCATATGAATCATCAAGCTACAACTGGAAGACGAGAGACAAAGCTATGAAGATAAGCGAAAATGACGGGAAAAACAGTCAGAGTTGATGAGTCATATGTAGACGAAACGCGCGTCTGGCGTATTAAATTATAATCATGGTACCTTTGATAACTATTGGAAAAAAATATGGGTAATTACATCAAGGAAAGTTACAGATACTAGATAAACCCATAGATGCCGTAATATAAAAACGAATCGAGTGATAGTTTTATTTTATCTCGCAACATTTCTAAAAGTTTGGCCCACGTGACATATGCGTCAGAAGACATTGCACGTCGAGAAGCCCAATTTAGTAGTTGTAATGGATCGGGAATCTGAACTTGACATTGAAGTAGAAATTCTGAATTAAACCCGAACTCCAACATACAATATGCAAGCAAAATCATGTTCTGTTTGACTTTAGATTTAGAGCGAGCGTCAGTGGTTAAAAGAAAAAAAAAAGGAATAAAGCAAAAGGACCAGATCAGGGTGGAAGTCAAGAGGACAACGATATATTGCAGTCAAGCCAAATCTTGTGAACATACATCTTGCACGTCGAAATGGGATATTTTAGACCTTGAATGTATTGGCGTTTATTATCAAGATAAAACCGTATCTGTATCAACAATAATACACAAACAAACTGGAAAGTTTTTAACCTTTAGGCAGTTTGAAATTCTTAAAAATAAACGTTTTCATTTCCCATCTTCGAAATGATAATTTAGGACACTAAACAGTATTAGAAGGCAGATTAAAGGGAAATTAGTAGGTAAGAAGTTTGGATACCCAGCTGACCATATCCAAAATTGTTAACACAAACATGATTCTAGTCATATGACATAATGTGTATATGACCTTGAAACCAATATTTTCTTTTCCTGTAAGATATTCAGCATTTTCATTTTACCCTTTTTTCTATTGTCTTCTCTTGTTGAAGATACCGACTTTCATAGGCGAAACTCTGGTACTAGGGTAAACGCCTAGGCACTTACGAACAGGATAGCCAAAATTCGTAATAAAAGAGATAGACTTTTCATTTCCTATTGTTAATTATCCTTTTTTTTATTTAGTGGCGTTCCCTACAAGGCCGTGTACATATTGTCACCATCATATGGAGTTTATATATCTCAACACGTTCGATTCGCTCGTGTATGTAACAACGTATTTGATTTTGACGAAAGAAAATCTCTGTATTACTAAAAAATTACAACAGGGTTTTCGATATCACAAATGTGTCACAAACTAGTCAAAACATTTACTAAATTTTATCATCGGTACAAGGACATCATTCGTAAATATATTCAACATGCAGACATCTTATACGTCGAGGTATTACACATCCAAGGTGATATTCTTTACAAAGCCAAAAAATGTCGGCATTCGCCTCAAAAGCTAACCAAACCTTTAAACAGACTTATTCAGAAGGAATATAGTTACGATAATGTTGTCATGGCATATTTTGGTATTACTATTGATTTTATGATTTATGATGGTATAATAATAAACCCTAAAGGAGGGATTGTGCTTGATTTTCATATGATGAAGACATAATTTTTCAATTATTTTAATTGAGGTCTGGAACTGGCATGTCAGTAACTGATAGTAGGCCTTTGTTAATTTAAGCATCATTGTCATTTTACTTAGTTTATTTTGTTACCTTTTCTGACATCGAACTCGGACGTCTGTTATACTGAGTTTTACTGTGCGTATTATTGGTTTTTTTTTCTACTTTGGCTAGAGCTATAGGGGAAGGGTTAAGATCTCAATAAAAAATGTTTATCCTCCAAGAGGTCATTCATCTTACCTTTCAATCTTTTTTGTCTCGTTAATTTCTTTTAGTTTCAAAAAATCAGGAGACTGCTACGGTTTAATGCATTTCTATTTATGCTATAAGATTGGTTATTGGTTGCAAACCGTCCAGTTGCAAATATATCATGCATATTTAGGACGAGATCACGGTACTTATAACTTCAAAGGAAACGTCCTGAAATATAGAATGACCGGATTGAAATTCGTATAATTTTGACTGCAACTGGTTGATTGTTGGTTGCTTAACGTCCAGTGGCAAATATTTCATGCATATTCAGGACGAGAACAAATTAACAATTACAATAGGTAGGTTCTGGGATTGAGGTCGGAGAAATTAAGACTGCCACGGGAAATGAGGGTATATTGGATAGGGACAGAAATTTAGCCTTGCAGCAGGTCACATACGGACCCCTCAAAGAGTTGTTGCAAGGGTTCTTAACGTGCAAAGAGCGTGGCACTCTCTTTACACGAGGCATCGGATTTAACGTCCCCATTCTGACCGGACGTGGCTGCAAATTTGTACATCCCGCACAGCCAAACGGACGCCCCACTGTGACGAGGTTTTTACCGCCGGTCGGAGGAAGACCAATGGTGACCATATTTCTATTCCCCAGTCACCCTTGGGGTGACTGCAACTGAAAATGAGGGTCAGGATAGTTTGAACTGCCACAGCAAAGTGAGGTGAAGACAGCAAGTTTGCCTTGCAACATCATTTAATATAAACTCATCATAGATACCAGGATTGAAATTTTATATTTACGCCAGACGCGCGTTTTGTCTGCAATAGACTCATCAGTGACGCTCGAATCAAAAAATGTTAAAAGGCCAAATAAAGTACGAAGTTGAAGAGCATTGAGGACCAAAATTCCTAAACCTTTGCCAAATACAGCTAAGGTAATCTATTCCTGAGGGAGAAAAGCCTAAGTATTTCAAAATTGAAAGTTTTGTTAACAGTTAATTTATAATTATGAACATATCAATGATAACTCAAGTCAACACAGAAGTGGTGACTACCGGGATGGTGATACCCTCGGGAATTAAAACTTCACCAGCAGTGGCATCGACATGTCCCATCATATATATGCAGGAGACACCTGATTCAACGTTCACAATTCAAGCGTGACTGCGTCCTTATAAATTCCACGCAATTAAACGTACTGAAAAGGAGTTAACAGATGGTCGAAAGAAGACCAGATTGTGGAAATAATTTAAAATTTGAAAGTATAAATGTGTGAAAATTTGTTAAAATTATTTAGTTTTTATAAATAACTACCATTTTTATCTATAAAAAAAACGTTGTTGTTTATTATTCTTTATTTGATTGTTGGTTGCTTGACGTCCAGTGGCAAATATGTCGCATATTCATGACGAAAACAAATTAACAATAAATACAATAGGTAGATCGTGTAAAAGAGGCCGTCCGGGATGAAGGTCCTGGAAATTTCTACTGCAACTGAAAAATGAGGGTATATTGGATAGGGACAATATTTCGCCCTTGCAACAGTCCACCTACGCACAATGCAGAGTTGCTGCGAGTGTTCTTTAAACGCAAAAAGCGTAACTCTCTTTCATCACGAGGTATCGGATTTAATTTCCTCATTCTGACCGGACGTGGATGCGTACTTGATACATCCCGCATAGCCAAACGGACCTGTGATGACCATATTTCTATTACCCAGTCAACCATTGGTGTGTAGACATGAAAATCATAATTTAAGATTAAAGTCTATATTTATTCTCAAAAGTTTGGCATCAAGAACGTCGTCACATTAAATTTTATGTAACAACCGGATTTAAACTTAACTTTGTTTTTTAACCTATGTCAACATGGTCAAATGACTTGATTTTTCTTGCATTTTTTCATAACAAGTTTATAACCTAACCACACTCTTGTGCAAGGGTTTTAATTACGTTATCATCAGCATTATTATAAATGTAACGAATTTTTATAACCAAAATATGCCATTAAGGAAAACATTCAATAAGAGAAGCCCAAGTATTGATCCTTAGAGTATCCCCTTTCTAATGTTTACTGGGGACTAAACCAATATATATACACCGTCACAATTTGAACAAATAGGCATCTAAAAGTGAAACGGCGGCGCTACTCGCACCGTCAGAAATATATCAGGCTTAGAAAATTCCGTGATGAAGTATATCTTGTGTTTTTGACAGATCAATTTTAAAAAGTTGCACAAGATACATGTACGGCAAAACCGTTCCTCTGTAGAGTTTCCCAATTTTTAAAATGTGTAGCTGCATGATATAAAGTGTATATATTTTATAAGGTGCCATACATTCTAAGATCTGTGTAGAAATTTAACTGATGCAGTGGATTAATACGATTTCAAATTCCGAGGCTAGTCGGTATTGTCAACAGTCTCCAATTCAATGAATTTTAAACACGTTGCAAGTTTATAATCTCGACTAGCCATCTTTTATAAAAGACAACACCTCTTCGTTTTCTCGAAATCTATTTACTGTTAAACTAGATCGGAATTTGGACAATGAAAAAAAGCAGTGTAAACCAACGTTTTTGGATGATTTTCAAGATTGAACAACTCTAAACGCAGGCTATTAAATACGTAATACGAAATATTTTTATTACAGAAAGCTAAATTATGAACATATTCATTAATAGCATAGATACAACAAAGAATAACATTTAAACTATCTAACTAAAATTAATACTACACAAGTATCAAAATATTATGTGTTTCAAGGGAGTAACTCTAGTGTAAAAAAAAAGATAAGTATATTATAAATAGCAAACGAAAATTTCACACTTTTATTCTAAGTAAAAACACATGTTTAGGTACTTAGCTATACTTTTGCATACATCAGTGTCTTCATTACTTAACAACCACATAAACTGAGAATTAATATTTGTAGTATTAGTAATGTTTTATTTAAACAGTTGTAGACTAACTCCTTCCTTAAATGAGAAAATTTTGGACAGTCTAATAAAAATGTAACTCATCTTCAACCAAATTTATATTACAGTTCTTACAGATCCTGTTATCTATAAGAGTTTTTGTATAGTGTATCTACCAATTTCAATATGAAGTTTATGACTGCTGGTTCTGAACCTTGTCATACTTACTCCATCATTATCTTTAGTTACAACGGATAAATATTTTTCAAATTAAAAATATTCTTAAATAATCTATATGTTCTCAATTTATCACTAGTTTGTAGTTGCTGAGACCACTGTTTTCAAATTTACACTGAAGACACTTTCTTAATACTAACAAAAATTATTTTAATAGATTTTTGATTCTTATAAAAGTGTGACAATCCACATTCATTCAAAATACATTTAATACAACTAAGCCAACATTGTTGGTTATTATCTATCATAGTAATATTTTCAGCTAATGCTCCTGACAGTAAAGCATCTTTAGGTTTATCATTATACAATCTAATCCAGTACTTAACCATTGACATAATAATATCAATATACCATGGAAAACGGCCTAGCTCACCATACAATGCCAGTTTACATGTTTTCTATTTACTATCAGCAAATATCTGCACATATTGAGATTTATCTTTTCAGTTGGTACAGTATAAAAAATCTGGTCCAATATATTTTCACTGTTATATTTATTACATTTTCTGGTGTCAAATAGGCCCAGAATTTCAGAAGCATACAGTACAACTGGTTTCACAGTATGGTCAAATATAAATGTAAAATTTTGAATGTCACAAGGAGTATTTTTAAATATATTAGTCAATTTAAAAAATGCCTTCTGAACACTAGAATTTAGGTCATTGAGGGCACGTTTGAAACTCCCATTCAAACTAAATAGAACACCCAAATATTTATATTGATAAACAGACTCAATACTCTTGTTTATAAAAAAACTTTCTAGATATCATCCGTCCACTTTTATTAAATATCATCACTTAGATTTATCATAATTTATTTCAAGCCCCCAATTTTCACAATGGTTATGAACCTTGCTCATACAATTCTGTAACCCTTCAGCTGATTCTGATACAAGAAGTAAATCATCTGCATACAATAAACTATTTAGTAACTGTGATCCAAGTGAAACAGGACAGCATGAAGCATCAAATATTGATGATTGATTGTTGGTTCCTTAACGTCCAGTGGCAAATATTTCATGCATATTCAGGACGAGAACAAATTAACAATAAATACAATAGGTAGGTTCTGTAATAGGGCTTCCGGGATTAAGGTCGGAGAAATTTAGACTGCCACGGGAAATGAGGGTAAATTGGATAGGGACAGAAATGTAGCCTTGCAACAGGTCACCTACGGACCCCTCAAAGAGTTGTTGTTCTTAACGTGCAAAGAGCGTGGCACTCTCTTTACACGAGGCATCGGATTTAACGTCCCCATTCTGACCGGACGTGGCTGCAAATTTGTACATCCCGCACAGCCAAACGGACGCCCCACTTTAGCAAGGGTTTTACTGCCGGTCGGAGGAAGACCAATGGTGACCATACTTCTATTCCTAGTCACCCTTGGGAAAAGCATCAAATAACTTACTAAGATTGTCCCCTGGAACACACCAACACTATATGAAAAACCTCTGAGAGTGAAGAATTGTCTAATTTAACTCTAAGCTCTATATTGCTATACATGGATTTCAGTAAGGATAAAACTTTCCACCCACCCCTGCTTTTATTAATTTGAATAAGAGTGCAGGGTGCAGGACAGAATCAAATGCCTTTCTAAGGTCAATAAAACAGGCATATACCATTTTGATTTATTTAAATATTTATCCACAATAGTCTTTAATTTAAAATATGATCTGATATTCTACAACCTGGTCTAAATCCAATTTGTTCATCTGATATGATACAATTAAGTTGTAAAACTTTTCAAATCTGGAATTTAAAATAGAGTTAAAAGTTTTGACAGGCAACTAGTAATGGTAATGCCTCTATAATTATTTGGTTCAGTGGGATCACCACTTTTAAAAATTGGAAAAATGTAAACCGCTTGACCAATTTCTCGGATAAATACCTGAATCCAGGACTAAATTAAACAATTTTCTAGTCCAGGCAATATAATAAATTGTCCATATTTCAACATCTCATTAGGTATACTGGCTATACTACTAGCTTTGTTATTCTTTAACTTTTGACAGGCTTTACTTATTTCACTAACAGTAATATTACAATCAAGATAAGAATGACTCTGTGGAATTTTACATAGATTTAAAGCATTCCAGTATTTATTATTCAAATGAAGTTACCATGATTCTGCATCTATACCACTTTCCTTGTTCTCTTGATCAGAACTTTTCAAGGTGTTTATTATATCCCAAAATGCTTTAGGGTTAGATTGGGAGGTATTCTTCAATTTAATCATTAAATCTTTAAGATAATTACGACGTTTTTCCTTTCTAGTCTTATTATATGTGTTACTTAAATGAAAACATTTAGCTCTAAGTTCTTTATTAAATGGATTAAGGGCAAGTACTCTGCTATAGTGGTCTAGTGATTTCTTCAAATCATGTAATAATGTATTATACCAAGGTTTATCTCTTTTCTGTTTCCTGACCCCAAGGGTGACTGGGGAATAGAAGTATAGTCACAATTGGTCTTCCTCCAACCGGCAGTAAAACCCTTGCTAAAGTGGGGCGTATGTTTGGCTGTGCGGGATGTACAAATTTACAGCCACGTCCGGTCAGACTGGGGACGTTAAATCCGATGCCTCGTGTAAAGTGAGTGCCACGCTCTTTGCACGTTAAGAACCCTTGCAACAACCCTTTGAGGGGTCCGTAGGTGACCTGTTGCAAGGCTAAGTTTCTGTTCCTATCCAATATACCCTCATTTCCTGTGGCAGTCTAAATTTCTCCGACCTCAATTCCAGACGCCTCTATTACAAAACCTACCTATTGTATTTATTGTTAATTTGTTCTCTTCCTTAATATGCATGAAATATTTGCCACTGGACGTTAAGCACCAACCATCAATCAATCAATCTTTCCTGTAACTTTAACTTTCCTTTGCTTAAGTGCAATATTAGCTGCTTCATTTATACAAGATTGAAAATCATTCACAGCTATATCTATGCCATCTTGATCTAAACTATAAACATTATTATGTACAAACTGATCAAGTTGAGATGTGACAGAGGGAAGCTGAAGAGCTTGTTGAAACTTACAAATAGAATCATCGTTCCACAAAAACTTTCGTGGAGTGGGACATGTAGGAACTCTGGAAATTTTCATGTTTTCAACAAAGTCAACACTTAATAAACAGGATAGCATACAATGATCAGAGAGCGATTTAATAAAATCATGGACACGAAAACTTAATATATTATAATACATGCTCTCACTTACAATCATATAATCAATAACACTGCTACCCATGGAATTATGGGATGTAAATTTACCAAGTGTGTCACCAAATGTTCTCCCATTTATAATTCTGAGCCCACTTTGGATACAAAGCTCTAAAAGGCTGTTCCTTCTACCACATCTCACTGTATCCTGGTTATTCCTATCCAGGCTTATTCTATCAACCAAATAATGACGATCATAATTAGAATGAAAAAAATCATTGTCGTTAGCAACAAAGTCAACAGCAGTATTAGTGCGGGCATTAAAATCTCCACACAATAAAATATCGCCTACAGCGGAGTATTTACCAACATCACTCACTAACACTTCAAACTGGTCCCCTCTTTCTAGAGTAACTCAAGTTTTCGGGGGTATGTAGAAAACAAATATAGAGATCTTTACAAAGGTTAAAATAGTTTTGGTTAAGTTTGAACCACATATAATTTGAGTTTTCAGTAGGTAAAGGGGTAATACCACCTGCTATTGACCTTTTCACTAAGACACATACCACCAAAAATTCTTTTTGATCTACTATTTTGTACCCTGTGAGAGTGATATATTTTATACTCTGGTAGAGGTGAAATAAATGACTTAGTACAATGAGTTTCTACCAAACCAATCATGTCATAATACTTAATATTATTAATAAAAGTAGAGTCATCAAGTTTATTAAAATCTTTGGTCGCCACACCATCAATGTTCCATAAGCATACACTCAATAGCCTTTTCTTTTTCCTCTGCGTTGCCATCGTTGATTATTTTGATTCGAATTCAAATTCAAAGGCCTTCTGCTAGGGGTATACGGAATATTCAGCACATTATCAATTGATCTCATATAAGATGCCAATATCTTCACATTCTGCGTAAAAGAACGCACCCTACTCAATTTGATGTTTGATGTGTGACTTCGCAACAGATCGGACCTGACCATCATGGTATTCTTGTAATTATGATAGAGAACACGTGTCTCGATGATTTTTTGGCCAAGTGGAAAGTAGAGTCCACTGGAGGATCTAGCTTATCACAAATGATTTTAAAAAGTAAAATTACTAAAATACTGAACTCCGAGGAATATTCTAAAAGGAAAGTCCCTTTTCAAATTGCAAAATAAACAGCTACAATACATCATACGAAAGGATAACAAATGTCATATTCCTGACTTGGTACAGACATTTACTTATGTAGAAAATGGTGGATTAAACCTGGTTTTATAGCTAGCTAAACCTTTCATTTGTATGTATGGCTGTCTCATCAAATTCCATTATATTGACAACGATTAGTGAACTAAACAAACAGACATAATGGGTAAAAATGGCACAAAAAGGGGTACAGAGGTCAACATTGTGTTATAATCTTAATCACTAAAAACAAACAATTAGGTAACAAAGAAGCACAAAAAGGCATATAGACAAAGCATATTACCAAAAATGAAAGACAAGAATAAAACAATTTACGATTGCACAATAACAGAATGACAATACAATCAAAAGACTTTTTTTTAATCTATAGATTCAATCCAGTGTCGTTTCCTTGATCCATATTGAATTAAAAGTACAGATATTGGTCTATAGTTGTTCATATCTTTTACGTCGCCCCTTTGGTGGATAGGTGATACTCTTGCACACTTAAAGGTCGATTAAAATGTACCAGTACAAAAGCTTAAATTAATAAAATGCGCAACAGTTTCATAAACTATTGGAACACTTATTTTAAGAATTCAAGGACCAACATTATCCAAACCCGTAGATTTTATCAATTTTAAAGATAAACAATACTATTTAAAATAGTTAACACCAACTTTGTCTTCAGTTAACTTTTTTAACTTTGGCAATACGACATTGATTTGATTTGGGGTTTGGAATAATTGATTCAGTCACAGTACCAAAATGTTCATTGAAGTGTTCACAAACTTCTTGTTTTTTCATGTCAGATCCTTGAAAAGTAACACTTGATATTGGACATTTTAACTCTGCTTTTAAATCTTTGAGAAGTGTCCAAATATCACAAGTTTTTGAATTATACTGCACAGCTTTGGATTGATTGATTGATTATTGGTTGCTTGACGTCCAGTGGTAAATATTTCATGCATGTTCAGGACGAGAACAAGTTAACAATAAATACAATAGGTACGTCTTGTAATAGAGGCAATCCGGGATGAAGGTCGGGGAAAATTTGGACTGCCACTGGAAAATAAGGGTATTTTGGATAGAGACAGATATTCATGATCAGCAGAATAAAGTATTTCATTTAAACATTTAGCCTTTAAATCTTCTGTAAATTTTTCTTGATTAAATCTATGAAGTTTCTATATTTTTAACGTGACATGCATATCTACTGATATTTGAAAGCAGGCTTTTTAATAGTAAAACTTGCATGGTAATTATCTCCCGGACTATAGGCAGGGACATTTACATCTGTAATTTCCTGAGGATTTGTAAAATATATATGATCTATAAGTATGACACTTTAGTTAGTTCATTGACTAATTGATCGATATTATAAATTGACAAAATACATTCCAATTTCTTGTGTAAAGGTTGTAAAAAATCTATGTTGAAATCACCAGCTAAAACATGTGGTCTTAATAAGAGTAAACTTTTATAAATTGACAAAATACATTCCAATTTCTTGTGTAAAGGTTGTAAAAAATCTATGTTGAAATCACCAGCTAAAACATGTGGTCTTAATAAGAGTAAACGTTTTCTATTTCATTTTCAAAGAAGTAATATTATTTTGGAGGTTTATATATTAACGATATTAAAAAGGATTTGCAATCTTGGATTAAAACTCAAACCACATAAATTTAATATTATCGCACGAGAGTACTCGCAGTTATTGAAAGCTAGTTCAAAGCCAAAAACAATAAATAATAAAAAAAATCATGCACCAGAGACTAAAATCTACTAAAACACATCCCAGGGATTTAGTATTTTAACGTCATGGAGAGTCAAAAAGACATGACTTGTGCAATGCCAAAAATAAAAGTATCGACAGGCAGTAGGATAGTTAGGAGTTAACCTTTAATAAATAAGTATAATGTAATACGTAGATATAGTTATCGCTTATAGATGAAGGTAAATCCAGAAAAGCGCTTCAGACGCATGAAATTATTTAACGTGTTGTTTTCAATTTTTATAGAAAATGAACGTGGGTGTGTATTTATACATTCCCGCTTGAAAAGAATACAAATTTAGTTATGTTTTAATATGCTGACAAAATCGATATTTGTGCCAATGAAATCTATTTTCAAAGATCTAATTACAACATTGGTAAGATAACCTTAACTTATAAGTTGGTTTAAAGGTTCGATGAGTTTACACGGATCACATATTGATATCCGCGCTTTTAGTACAATATTGCCGTATAGTTTAGGATGTGATATACCGGTTTTTAGAATTTTTCTACAGGAAGAGTCAAATTTACTAATCAAATCTTTGTATCTATGAAAGAATTTTGTTTTAAGTAATTTCTGGAGCCAAGGGAACATCGCCGTCTAAAAAAGGAAAATTAACAATAGGGAATTAAAAAACGTCTCTTTTGTTGTAATTTTTAGTATGGAGTTTCCCTTTAGAAATTGACATTTCTAAATCTAGAAAGGACAACTCCTGATGTTTATGTTAGATTTCTTTAAAGTTAGTTTCTTTGGGTAAATTTTTCTGTATTATTCAACGAAAAATATCAGGATAACGGTAGTTGTTGAATGTAACAATCATGAATAACACCGTATTCTCTGCTGTGATTTGTTTCTTGACAATTGAAACAAGAATTTGGTGAATTTTGTTGACGACACTGGCTTTCAAATTTTGAATGCACTTCATGAGTAGCACGTTGCCAATATATATTTCTATATATTTCTATTTGTGCTGTTTCTTTGATGAAAATATTTTTTGAAATAATAAAAATTTAAGTCTAATTATCTCTGCCATTGTCTGTGTATGTATTGGCAAATATGAGTGTAACATCATTCATGTTATGTATAAGTATTGATGTTCCTTTCTTGGTGAGGTGTACTCCGCCAGGATATTAAAAACCGGGAATTAACTTGCCGTTTCCGAGTATATATCTGTCAATGTGGTTTATAAAATCTATGTGCATCTCACTGCACAGGTCCATCAAACATTGATTGTGGTCAATCATATGAACTCCTTCCTTAGGTAGTAGACTACAAACAATTCTCCTAATCTTATTGATGGATTTTTTTTATTTAGCATTTTTAATAATGATCTTAACGAATCCCTAAATTCTTGAACAGAGACTTTATTTCCAACATCGTTTCCACCAAACTGTATAGTGAGAGTAGTGTATGTGAAAGATCAATCGAAGAAATATGCCGTTTAATCCACTGGACTGTTCAACCCCTATTGTTATTTATATCAACTTTCTGCTTTAATAATATTCTAGTTTGAATTCCTTTTGTTATCGAACTTCGAATGATGAGAATGTGTTTGCCATATTGCCGTTGTTCATTTAGACGAGTTTTACCTTTTGTTTTGGCTGTTGTTTTTCATGTATAGGCAATCTGAGAACTCATTGGCGTAGATGTTTGGCATACTGTACTGAATGTTTGTGTGGTAATTTCGTTGAATCGAACATTTTAATAAACGACAGATGATCACCAAATTGTGTTAGTTCAGATTTTAGAGTGATTATTTTTTCCTCCTTATTTTTATGACCCACCTACGAGAGTAGAGGGGCATTATGTTTTCTGGTCTGTGGGTCCGTCCGTTCGTCTGTCCCGCTTCAGGTTAAAGTATTTGGTCAAGGTAGTTTTTAATGAAGTCCGAACATCTTGAAACTTAGAACACATGTTCCCTATGATAAGATCGTTCTAATTTTAATGCCAAATGAGAGTTTTTATCCCAATTTCACGGTCCACTGAACATAGAAAATGATAGTGCGAGTGGGGCATCCATGTACTATGGACATATTCTTGTTTATTTTTATGTTTTAAACCACTATTTCATCTTTAAACATCTTTAAATAGTTTTGTCTCGTTCAAATTTTAACGCTGTCTTTAAATGAGTTAGGAGATTTTAGGAAGATTTTTTTCATTGAGATATCATATAATGAATGTGTTAAATGTGTTAATTACTTGGACCGTTTCTAAGTTAGTTTCGTACACTGGAGGTAGCACCAAAGACAACTGTACAAACAGAAAATTAAATTTCGTCTCGAAGGACTAAAATGAAAACAAAAGGAAGCGTTTATGTATTTCAAGACAAGGTACATTGTCTTGACAAATTTGGAGTTTAAAATGCTTTTAAAATATAAAAAAATATCTTCTATTTTTGTTTCCATAGCAACGGTAAAAAATTCCGATATTGTAAAGAAAAATTGCTTTGGAGACATAATTTTTTTTTAGTAATCGGCAAACTGTTTAAGCATAATATATCCACAACAAAAATTGGGAATTCTAGAACAGATTGCTGAATATGTTCTTCAAGTTTCCAAGTTTATAACGCTTCAAGTTATGAGGTTTCATCCATTAAGAAAGGAGGATTTTCCAGTGTTCACGGAACTTTGGTGAATTGTTTATGTCTATTGGCGGATGCTCCCTTCCGATTTTTATGAATTGTAAATTTGATATTTCCGAGTTATGTAATTTTTATCCTATGAAGTGCTCTGAGCAGTTTTCGTGAAATGTTGGTGACTGGTTTATATCTATTAAAATACTTTCCTTTCGATTAGATATCATTAGTAATCAAAGGTACCAGGCTTATAATTCAATACGCCAGACGCACGTTTCCTCTACACAAGACTCATCAGTGATGCTCAGATCAAAATAGTTATAATTCAAAACGACAGACGCGCGTTTCGTCTACATAACTCATCAGTGACGCTCAGGTCAAAATAGTTAGAAAGCAAAACAAGTACAAAGTTAAAAAAGCGTTGATGACCAAAATTCCAGAAAAAAGTTGTACCAAATAGGCAAAGGTTATTTATGCGTGGGATAAGAAAGTCCTTAGTATATGATATCGAGATGTTATGGAACATTATATTTTGAAAAAAGCGATGGGCGTATCATCGCTCATGGTGCAGCTCTTTATTAGCATTGTCCTTGTGACTAATGTTATTGCTTCTGAATTTTGTTCATTTGTCAATGCTGTATAAATATCAGTTAATTAATTAAACAATGTTTTTGTTGCTGTTAATTGGGTCGCAACAGCTTATGTTCCAAGTCTATAAAACTTGCTGAATATGTTTTCTCTGCATTGATGTCAACAGTAAAAAATGTTCACCCGCCTTCAATTGCAGGTACCATCAAACTGAAATGTGTTGACAGAGTCCTTGCTGAAAATTGTGTCTGCTGACTGAATATTTGCAATCACATTAGCCAGCAGTGTCATTCATTTGGCAAATTTCACTTCTAGTAAATCAGCCAATTCTAGACCGGTCATGTCTTTATAGCTAATTTGATAACATTCCTACACATATGACAACTAACGTCTTATCGTATTTTTCCATTGATCAATGTTTTTTTGTTGATAAATTTCATGGCTTAACTCTCGCTTGACCAAACATAATTTGCATGGATCCTTTTTGAGTTGGTATAAGAATACATTAAACAACAAAGTCGGATTTAACTTTCAAATGTACTTTATGTAGAATAAATCTAATATGTACAATTCATTTACAAAATAAACATTATGATATCTATATACAAAATGCCGTATTTATGCAATTAAAAGGTCAGTATTTATAACCGTTGACTTAATCGAATATTCGTTTTTTTTTTTTTTATTTATTTCTGCTGAAATGAAAGCTGATTTCTAGAAAACCTCTCATATTATCCCAATAAAAGTTTTACTTATCTTTTTAGGAATACATTTTCTGGATGTTTTATTACAAGTAAAGTGCCAATACACTTTTGACTTTAAGACACAAAAGGAAGAACAAATCATCCTAACACTTTGACACTTGTCGTGTTCGTTGTTATCGTAGTGAAAAGGATGAAAATATTACATGTACCGGATGTTACAGTGAGATTTATAAATGCGAATTGATATAAATAGATCACCTTGACAAATTTAGAATGCATGTACTATCATACAAATTGCTATAAGTATGCGTAATTGATTCATTGTGGTAATTTGTTTCTGCAAAGTGCACGCATATTAATTCTTTACATATACATGATATAACATAAAAATAATAGAAAATATATAAAAAAAAAAGAGTTTGTTTTATAATCAAACAGAATACAGTTCTTCAAGGTCTAGTTTGTATCGATTTCTTTTATGCAATGAAATCTCTTATTTTCTTTGATGTAGACTTGTGTGCTGTGACTCTGCCTTGTCCGTCATGTCTTTTCTCAGACAGTACTTTTTGTTAACATGGTCTCGATTGTATGCTAGCAATAATTGGTTAATATCTAAACTACTGCCAGCAATTCTTTCCAGTAAAATTGACGACACACTTTTGTCTTGAAGAAGTTGTTTCAAAATTTTGTATCGTATAACTGACAGCTTGGAGTGTTTACAAAGTTCTATACAAGACTTAGTTCAAACGGAATGGATAATAACATTTTAATATAAAACTTCAGAAGCATTACCAATCTGTTAGTATGTTCATGTTGTTTTTTTCATTGGATTCGGAAATGCGGAAAGGTCTTGTGCGTGTTTACCAAATCTCTCTTTTTTCGTTGTTGATTATTATAATTTCAAATGTGTTACAGTATGGTGAATTACTTATCGCTCTCTTTGTATTGATTTCAAATATGTCTTGTTCTCCGTTTCCTTTTTCATGATGCACTTTGCCTGAAATATTTTTTTTCAACATTCTGCAGTCGCAAGTAATGTATATTATTATACTGTTTCAGATAAAATGCTTGTAAAACTTGGTTTATTCCCTGCAAATATTCACAACGGCCCATCAAGGATTCGACACTTCGGGAATGTTTATAGCTGACCGTTAATTGTTACATGATGTTTCAGTCATATTAATTTGGTTTAAGTGATCACTGACCTTTTTCCTTCATTTCGGTATGCTGGAAACATTCTTTGATGCGGGACGCCATATTGAAATTGGACAAATGCGCGAAATGGAAACGATAGTTTGTCGCGTTCTGTAATTATAAGCATTGTGTTTTAGTGTTTTTATAACATTTGATTGAAACAAACGAGTTGGAGAACGGAAACGAAAAATGTAGCATATTCTCCATTTAAAAAGGAGTATAACCCATTTTGACAAGAATTGTAAAGGTGACGCAACCCAATTTCAAACCTGATCTGTGTTTTGTGCAATAAGCATTGTGTACAAGTTTTACAACATTTGGTTTATGTTAACTAATGTTAAGAGAACGGAAACGAAAATTCTGCATTTTTATGTTTATAAAGGTGCATTACTAATGAACTGATAATTTGACGCCACAAAATTTCGGCTTGTTCTGTGTTTCGCGGTAATAAGCATTGGGTATAAGTTTTTAACATTTGGTTGAGGCAACCCAAACGGAAACCAATTTTGGTGAAGAACGTACGCGACAGACAAAGTAACACTTAATGCTCCCTCCGCTTAGACGGGGCATTAATAAAACACATTTTCTTGGAAACACATATCATGTTTATGTACAGATATAGATGTACATTGCATTTGAAGAATTTGAGAGAACTATTTGATATCGAATATGACTTTATCATTCATAAATGTGATTGTGATTTCGATATGTATATTGGTAATGTTAGCTTTGTAAAAATGCAATTGCATTATAATGACCTCTGAACAAATGTTTACTTCAAAAGGTTGTGCCAAATACGACTAAGGTTATCGAACAGCGGTATACTACTGTTGCCTTTATTTATCTATGCATGGGATAAGAAAATCCTTAGTATTTCGAAAAATTTATACTTTTGTAAACAGGAAATTTATATAAATGACCATATAATTGAAATTCATGTCAACACCTAAGTGCTGACTACTGGGCTGGTGATATCTGCGGGGACGAAACGTCCACCAGCAGTTGTATGGACCCAGTGGTGTAAATAGTTATCAAAGCTACCATGATTATAATTTAATACGCCAGATGCGCGTTTCGTCTCAATAAGACTCATCAGTGACGCTTGCTTAGATCAAAATAGTTATAAAGCCAAACAAGTACAAAGTTGAAGAGCATTGAGGACTCAAAATTCCAAAAGGTTGTGCCAAATTAAGCTAAGGTAATCTAAGCTTTAGTATTTCGAAAAATTCATAACAGGAAATTTATATAAATGACCATATCATTTATATTCATGTCAACACAGAAGTGCTGCCAACACTTGAGGCTCTGTTCCTATCTAATACTGTTATCCAGAAATTATTGGGTGCATTTATATTTGCGATTTTGTCATTTTGGACTAAAATGCGATTTTATTTTTGCGATATTGTGAAAATCCTGTTTAATTCATATAAAAATTCAAAATGCGAGTTTAAATTATTGCGATTATAGCCCTGTCGCATTTTTCGCAATAATTTCTGAATTTACAGTATACCCTAATTTTTCGGTTGCAGTTGATTATTCCCCGACCTTTATCCGGGACGGCCTCTATTACAAGATCTAGTTATTGTTCATTTGTTCTTGTCCTGAACATGCATAAACTATTTTTCCCTTTTATGGTGTTAGTCCACTGAAAGAAACACCCAAGGATGACTGGGAATAGAAGTATGGTCACCATTGGTCTTCCTCCGACCGGCAGTAAAACCCTTGCTAAAGTGGGGCGTCCGTTTGGCTGTGCGGGATGTACAAATTTGCAGCCACGTCCGGTCAGAATGGGGACGTTAAATCCGATGCCTCGTGTGAAGAGAGTGCCACGCTCTTTGCACGTTAAGAACCCTTGCAACAACTCTTTGAGGGGTCCGTAGGTGACCTGTTGCAAGACTAAATTTCTGTCCCTATCCAATATACCCTCATTTCCCGTGGCAGTCTAAATTTCTCCGACCTTAAACCCGGACGCTCCTATTACAGAACCTACCTATTGTATTTATTGTTAATTTATTCTCGTCCTGAATATGCATGAAATATTTGCCACTGGACGTTAAGCAACCAACAATCAATCCACTGAAAGAATTGCATGTTCAACTTTATAAGAGGATCCGTATATTGATTGTTGTGAGGTTAAATTCGGTCTCTGTTCAATTAACCCTCAATGTTTGGTGGCATTCCAAATTTTCTGCTCTTCATTTCAGTATACCATTATTACAGGTCTTAGTTATTATATATACTGTTAATTTATTCTCGTCCACACTTTGCACAAGTATATGTCAATGCATTCAAAGGAAAAACAATAAACCAATCATTATGCTGTCAAATTTGCCAAATCGCATCACCCAAGAAATTTAATGATAGTTGGAATATGTAATAACCAATGCATGCAATAACTGTCAACGCATGATGGCGTTTTGATCTTTACTCGTCACGAAAACATTTTCTTATACTGAAAGCGTGTCCATCTCTACACGATGTATCGTATATACTGTCCAAGTTATGTTGTGACGTGTCTGCGTACTTGTACATCCAGCTAAGTGAAACCCACACTCCACTTTGGCTACTATCCGCAATTACCGTTGGGTTATATTAATGTAAAAATCATGATTATATTTCTGTTTCTTACTTTAAAATAATAATTTAGTGCAGGTAACAGCCTTTTTCAGATCAAAATTATTGATTTTTCACAAAGTTAAAAAAATTGTTACATGTAGAGGTGTTGTACCGCTATATTCTCTATGAAAGAGTTTAGAATAGTTACTTATAACCAGTACTTATCCTGTTAATTGAGTCATTGTTATATTCGGTTGATAATTTTATTCAAATCTCATTCTTTGAAAACTACAATACATTGTTCAAATACATTTATTATGTTTATATAAATAAACTTAAAACGTATCTTTGGAATTTCCTTCTATTAAAAGAATGTGATCATTACAATTTAACAATTATTTATATAACAGTTAAACTACCACTTGTCCTTATGCTCGTTATATAGTAAGTACGACAAACTTCACTACATGTTCAAGTGGTAGGCTAGCCGAATCTCTCCAAACCACTTTACTAGTAATTGACAGTTGTTCTTTCTCAATTCTATGTTTTTTTCTACAATGATATTTGCTACAACATTCAGTTTTATTATAAAGCATCGAGATAGTCTCGTTTATATTCAATGCTCTTCAACTTCGTGCTTTATTTGGCCTTTTAACTTTTTGGATTCGAGCGTCACTGACGAGTCTTTTGTAGACGAAACGCGGGTCTGGCGTAAATACAAATTTTAATCCTGGTATCTATGATGAGTTTATTTACAACCACTGGGTCGATGCCACTGCTGGTGGAGTTTTAATTCCCCGAGGGTATCACCAGCCCAGTAGTCAGCACTTCTGTGCTGACATGAATTATCATTGATATAGTTATATATATAAATTAACTGTTTACAAAACTTTTGAATTTTTGAAATACTAAGGCTTTTCTACTTCAGGAATAGATTACCTTAGCTGTATTTGGCAAAACTTTTAGGAATTTTGGTCCTCAATGCTCTTCAACTTCGTACTTTATTTGGCTTCGAACGTCACTGATGAGTCTTTTGTAGACGAAACGCGCGTCTGGCGTAAATACAAAATTTAATCCTCGTATCTATGATGAGCTTATTTATACATGTGGATTTGATTAACATGAGGAAAGACTGAAGAACGATTTTGATTACCTTAGCTGTATTTGGCAAAACTTTTAGGATTTTTGGTCCTCAATACTTTTCAACTTCGTACTTTTTTGGCATTTTAACTTTCTTGATTCGAGCGTCACTGATGAGTCTTTTGGAGACGAAACGGGCGTCTGGCGTACATATAAAATTTGAGTCCTGGTATCTATGATGAGGTTATTTAAAATTACATGTTTTTGTATTTTGTGTTGTCATGGAAACAACTATGTCTAGATTAATCTGACACTTTAAATGAAGTCAATGGAGAAAAGCTTATTTGTTCGAACCTGAAAACGAAGTACTCTGCTCTTTTTCTGGGTTTGAACTAAGGGACAAAGAAGGAATAAAATGTCTCATGGTCAGACTGAAGGCTCGCTAAGTACTGAACAAAACCAGCCAATAGAATATACCCTTCTGCATTAGGCTTGAACCTCAAGGCCTAGGGTGACTGGGGAAATGAAATACGGTTACTACATGTCCTCTTCAGACCTGAATTAAAACTAATACTAAAGTGCGGCGTCTGTTTGACTATTCGGGATTTACAAGTACGCAGTCACGTTCGATCAGAAGCGGAACGCTAAATCTAATGCCTCACGCTCTCTGCACGTTAATGTGATACATAACACTACATGGTCATCATTCTGTGAATATCAACTTAACGTTTTAAGAAAGTTTCGATTGTATGAGAACTCTATAGCTTCTCCACGATCAAAATTAATATAAGTGTGTAGATCAAGTTTATAAAAGTTTGTATCTTTGTCAATGGGTCGGTAAATAGTTTTTCAAAATTTTATAAAAAATAAATTCGTAAAATTATTTTATTCTAGGTGTTTTGTGCCACCTCAAGTTCCCTTCTTACAACTCATAGAGGGTCCAGTCCGTATATGACCTGTTGGTAGGACTTGCTCATTGTATTGTATATATGTAAAACTGTTTTCGCCCTGAACATGCATGAAGTAATTGCCACGGTACGTTAAGCAACCAACAATCAATCTATCATCTGTCTTGCATACAAACATGTGCTATAAAGAATTGCAAGACCCATAAACATTCATGTAACAGGTATCATTGGTTGAATGATTTACATCACTATTTGTTGCTGTTAAACTTGCATTGTTATTGATCAATCACCTGATACAAGGAGTTGTACCATGACATTATAGTTGAAGAAAGAATCGTAGATGCATTTTATAAGCCAAGTTGTTTTTAACTTTAATTGTCCAATTTCATGGATGATTTTACATCTTAAAGGGCAATAACTCTCATATATTTAATGGGGAAACAATCTGGTTTACAAATTTAATCAAGAAATTGTTGATAGTAGACCTGTGTATAAATTCCAGTAGAATCTGTCAAATAATGTACTTTTTGGAGTAATGCAAGCATCATGTAACACATTTTATGAAATTGGTTTTCAAATATAAATGAGATATTGTCGATATGTAGCTTGTGTTTAAGCTGATAAAGATAATTTGAATCTGTTAAAGGATGCAAATGAAAGTATTACTTAACGTCTTAAAGGGCTATAACTTCCATAATCGTTGACGAAAAATGTGGTTTTGAAGTAAACTGAGATATTGTCAATTTATAGCTTATGTATAAATATTTTTACTTCTGTGAAAGAATAAAAAGCTAAAGCACTAATGAGATTTGATAAGCAAGCACAAGTCTGCAGTTTCCTGTACGGGAAATTTTAATGCATTTATCGAGACTAAACAATTAGTTAAACTTACTTTCACACAAAAATTTCAATGATATCATTAATAACCATTACTTTTTTTCTACAGAAAATAATGCCCATCAGTATCTTAATGCCCATTAATTTATTAAACAGAGAAATATTTCAGTCAAATTAATGAAACAGTAATGGTAATTTCATTATTGCTAACCATAAATTTTTATTTGAAATGGCATTTTTTTGACAAAAAAATAATGGGTGATTTTAATGGATTCATGAGATTTAATAGATTCATGAGATTTAATGGTTTGTTAATGGAAATTTAATGGAATTTTAACAGTTTGTTCTGCAGTAGTGTATACAATCAAGTATTAAATTTTTTGACTTACATTATTTTTAAAATATTTAATTTGTCACATTTGTCATTTTGTCTTTACCTAATTCAGAGTAGACACCTCAACTTTTAATTGGTTCTTTGCTCCAGTGTATATTTTCATTTTTTTTTCTTTATAATGTTAAAGTCTACCTAACCATGTACCTTCTGTTTTAGATTTTTTTAGTTTTAAACACGAAAGTGTTCCAAATATTTCTATTAGGTTCAATGCTACGCGAACTTCATTTTTAGAACTTAGAAAGAGGCTTGTTTCATCAACCAATTGGGAAATTGTTTGACTATACGGTTTTTTCATCAAGTTTAATTTGAAACCTTTAATGTTAGAATCTTGTCTCACTTTACAGGCCAGGATTTCAACTGCTATTTCAAAAATACGAGAACTTAACGAATATCCTTGTTTTATTCCACGGTGAAGACTGTAGGTTTCTGAGATCCAGCCGTTATAAGACAGTTATCCTTTAGTATCATTATTTAAAGTTTTAACCCATTTTAAGAAGGAATAAGGTACTCCAAATTTTAATAGGGATTCATACATGAAGGACCATTCTTAAGAATCCAAGGCTTTGGAGAAGTCTATCAACAATAACACTCCTTTAATATTATATTTTCTGAGTAGTCTATTAAATCTTGAATCTGGCGAATGTTAAAAACCTATGTACCGATTTTTTTATATATCCATTCTGATCACTATGAATAATTTTGGACAACACCATCTTAAATCGTTGCGCTAAGTCATAGGCCATAAGCTTAATATCTAAATTTATGATTGATCTGTAGTATCTAATGATAATGGATCAATTTTATATAGTAAGGAAATAAACCTTATTTTTTGGAATGTTGTCATTTCTTCTTTTCATAACATGTATTAAATACTTTCACTGCAGATTCTTCTAGATATGAACAAGTACTGTAAAATTCAACATTTAGACCATCTAGTCCAAGGGATTTATACAAGATCATATTGAATATAGCATTTGTACATTCTTCTAATGTAAGATTGCCGCCCAATAGTTCATTATCATTTTTGGATAGTGAGTGATCTATCTTTGTTTTATTTATATATTTTTATAATTTCGGAAGAGTCAGGTTCTGTACTTTTATACAAATTTTGGTAGTAGTATTTCCCAAGAATAAGAATATCGGATGAGTCTGTTACTATTATTACCTTTTGTTCATTCATATCACCCCCCCCCGTATTATTATTCCTAAACGGTTATTATTTTCTAATTTATCTAATAATAGCCAATTTCTATTTCCACGAATGTTTGGAGCATACACGTTCAGAGGAGTAAAGATATTACTATCAAGTCCTATATTAATGAGCATTATTCTCCCATCATTATTTCCATTTTCATTGATAGTTTTTTTTATATTTTCTTTGATTGTGAATTTTCGAAACTATGATAAAAGTTGTCCTTTATCTCATTGTTTATAACGTTTTCGTTTTTTTTTTTTTTTTTTCTTCAATAAAATTTGATTCTTGTATAAATAAAATATTATACTTTTGGTTTTTGCACCATGGGATTATTCTTTCTCTTTTTTCTTTTTGCCCTAGACCTTAACAGTTTTAGGAACATATATGTAGTTTTTCACTCATTATCAGTTATATATAAATACATGTTGCGCATAAAGAAACAGCAATATATCATAAAACAATCTATTGATCTAGAACTGGACAAATCTACTTTTTGCATTGTATATATACATTTCTATTCATTTCTATATTCCATATGTCTTTAAAATTATACAATAGAGACAATAGGTCGAGCATAACAAGTGAATACGTTGTTGGCATAGTGTTAATACAAAACTTATAATTGTTTAAATATACATATACATTATACAGATTGGGATCATTTATGAATTACATAGTATTATGAGTTTAAAACCAATAACATCAATGACAATTGATATCACTTGGTACATATTGTATGAGATAATTGTATAGCTATTAAAAAAGGTTAACGTCAGACGAAAATCAAAAGAGAATTAAGTACAGAGAGAATAGCCAAAATTTTGAATAGACAATGAGGAAATACACTTTCTAGCAACAAATAATTTGTTAAATGAATATGAAAGGGAACAGCTTAACACCTTTTTTGATTCCAAATCAAAGGACAACAAAAATCTTGCTAAGTGTTTTAAAGACGAATCAGAAAAGAAACTAAAAAAAAAAGATCTAGCGTTGAAAACCTTTCAAGATATACTTTCAATAAAGTGGACTTTCTACAAGAATTAAAAGATCATCCTAAAACTCATGCCAATTAACTGGAATGAATTGTCCAGAAAATACAACATATATATAAACAATGTACAGGGTTTTCAACCTGCAAATGGTAAACGGGATTTTGTAGAATTTGCAGTCTCAAGGAATAGACGTGTTTATTTCTAAAGTTACAAACGAATGAGTGACAGAGACTATTTCAGACGGGTTAGACGTTCTCGACATCTTAAAACAAAACGCCTTAAAGTCCCAGTTCAAAGGACTGCAAAAAAATTAAACAGTTATATAAAACAGAAAATTGAAAATTATAAATTGGACATTGGTGTTGCCATTGCTCCGAAAGTATTTGACCAAAAACAAAATAACTCAAGATGGCAAACTAGAAACAAAAACAGTAAAAATATATGGTCGAATGATTCCAACGAAACACATTTTAGAGGAATTTACAAAAAAGCAAGACAATATGCCATGGGCGTTTTTCGGGTACAAACTAACAAACACAAAGTGTACCGCCATTTAAAAGTATGGCATGAACACTCAAACATTCTAATCAGAACATATTTTTTCTGTAATGGTATGCTATATGATAAAGGTTTATATTTAACAAGTGAGGAGTACTCAGAAAAATTTCCTGAGAAAAAATCAGTTGATGTCCAAGGTTTGATAGAAAACCTAAAATGTACATTTTTGGACAATCAAAAAGTGATGACATTGACCAGCAATCTTACCGCAAAACAAGAGTAGACGATCTACAGTCCTTGGCGACACCAACAAAAAAATAAAAGTAAAACAGAAATATATGATCTTCGAATTTTACTCGAGACAATCCCGCTAGGCAATTTGAAGCTGGCCATTAAAGAGGCGGAAATTACACTTGTCTGTGTGGTATTATGGCCAAAATCACATGAATAAAGAACGTATGACAACACTAAAAAATCGAATAAAAAGGAAACAAACATAAATATATTGAATGAATTAAAATATAAATTGAAACTGAATTAGATGCAAGGAAAATAGATGTTGACCACAGAAAAATGAACACAAAAAAAAAACTACGGGAGTTAATTTCTGAAACTGTTCAGGGAATACAGATACCACCTGCTTTAAAAGTCCTTTATATTCAAAATCTTACAAACGTGTGGAAAAATAAGAAATATCCATCTGTGAATCATTTCATGATATCACTAATGTTGTTTAAAATGTTATAACAGAACTTCCCTCTCATCTTGACCAAGCTTTAGTCCAAAAAGAGTACGTGAAATGTTTTGAAGTAACAATGGGTGACAAAAATCATATTGAAAAAAGTGATGCCCGATTGCATGCCATCAAATAAGCTCATTTTACACAGACCAAGTATAAAAATTGACTGCTTAATGCTGACCTTGTTTGCTATTTGTAACAGTTTAGTTGAAATAATAAGTATATGTTACAGTTCTGCTTGTCAAAGATCATCAAGACGGGTACTTCGCTTGTATAACCAGTGCTATGTTTTTGGTTGACTGGTAAGATCTATCATAGTAAATCAAAACAAAATTAACCAGAACCTTTTACGGTTAACATTCCCATAGCAGGTTCATTTCCTAGAAATGTATAGATTATTTTGTCTACGTTCTTTGATACTAGAAGCTGAAGAGAGAACTTTTTGTGATTTAAGTAATATACTTTTTATGGAGCATTAATAGGCTGGCATACTATATTGTAGAAAACTGTATGCTTCGGTTAAAGGCACATGCAAAATTGATAATGATGATAAGGTCGACTCTTCCAAACGTCATGAATCTATCATTAGTAAGTAAGCACAGTTACTTCCACAAAGAGGAAACAAGTATTCCTGGTCAAATAGACACAACCAGATAAACCTTAATCCAAGCTCACTGTGAAAGAATATCTGATTTTCTTGTCTGTGGAAAACATATCTGGTGGCAGAGCTGATTTCAAAGTTACAAAGGAATTGTGGACGTTATATCTGATTTATCATATAACTTAAGGTGGTATGGGTGTCTTTCACCATCTTGGATTGTAAAAAACAGAGAATCTAAGGTCAAGATTTTCAATCAAATTAGCAAAATTTAATGCAGGAATGCAGACAACTAATGTGAATTTGCATTTAAAAGAACAAATTTATAAGATTATAACTTATAAATATTAATATTTTTACAAGTGTAGATTATTTTTGCTTAATTTATAATGTTTTTAAATTGGCATTTTAAGGGGAGATAACTCTGAAATAGTGCATTTTCTGAAGGGATCTACATGGAATTTTGTTATTTTGTATTTTAGCCGGAAAAAATGCACGGTGACCCTATCTCTTCTTTTGATATTCTCAAAGCATTTTCTAAAAAATATCTTTTCGTATTTTATTTTACAATTCTATCATTTAGTTTAGCTTCTAATCACATAATGGTGTTTTTTCTTGTATAATCCATACAAAATGCGTCATTTTGTCACAACCTGGAGTTTGAGAAAATGCAGTGACCTTTCATTTTCATTATATTTTTGAACATATATCAATAAATACTACGTTTTGGCAAAGTATTAACAAATTCTATCATTTTAATTTAGACACCCATACCACCTTAAAAAGACAACGACGTCTAAAATGCAAATTGTGCATCACGATAGGTTAAAACCATTCTTAGCAGTATCCTTTAACTTTATTCTCAGCTATATGGATGATGTTCTCTCACTAAATAATTCAAAATTTGTGACGATGTTGAACGCATCTTACCCATCGAACGAGAGATAAAGGATACAATAGATACAGACTCTTGACTTACATCTAGAAATTGACAATGAGGGTCGGTTGAAAAAACTTTACGACAATCAAGATGATTTCAGCTTCCCAATTGTGAACTTTCCATTTCTATGTAGCAACATTCCAGCAGCTCCTGCATACGGAGTATATATCTCCAAATTGATACGATAATTCCCGCGCCTGTATTTCCTGTCATGATTTTCTTGATAGAGGGTTGCTGCTCACAAGGAAGCTTTTAAACCAAGATTTCCAAATGGTGCAGTTGAAATAATCCCTTCCTAAATTTTACGGACGCCATCACGAATTGGTTGGCCGTAATGGAATAACCGTTTCAAAGATGATATCGGATATGTTTCTTACTTCATAACTACAATCCCCTTCCCTTTTCCTGAATGTGACCTACCGAATTAGACTAATTACCGGGTTTGTAATAACATGAGCAACACGACGAGTGCCACATGTGCAGCAGGATCTGCTTACCCTTCCGGAGCACCTGAGATTATCCCCAGTTTTTGGTGGGGTTCGAGTTGCTCAGTCTAGTTTTATATGTTGTTTCTTGTTTACTATAATTTGTCTGTTTGTCTTTTTCATTTTTAGCCAGGGCGTTGTCAGTTTATTTTTGATTTATTAGTTTGACTGTTCCTCTAGTATCTTTCGCCCCTTTTGGTGATGTTCAAAACTGAATCAAAGAACAAGAAAACACTTGTCAATTGACAATGAATCAAAGCACTGACAATAATGTTGACACTGTGGTTGCCGCTGGGATCTGAAAAATAGATAAAAGATGTTTCAAGTTCGTATTTGAACTTTAAAATTTGTAAATGGGTTGGAATAATTTAGACTTTAGAACATGAGAAAAATGTGCATCGACACGTGCTTAATCCAAAATCAAGAGATAGAGAACTTATAATACAACCCCTCTACACCTCAAAGATCTAAAAAAAAAAAAGCCTTTAAAGCAACAGGCGTCTTTCACTTGTAGAAGGCAAAGGACACCTCATATGACGCCAAGTCTAACTTGTTGAGTTAAACCTATTCACCATTGTCTGAGATATCTCCGTGTAGTATCTCTCAGGGATAGGAAGAATACGTAACCTTGAAACTTATTACAAAGAACTTAGAGAGTTTGTTCGATTCACCAATAAGACAGGAGGAAACTATAGCTAAGGAACCAGAACCCACAACAGTACCAGAAACCTCAACCCTTAGGGATAGTAGGCACTTAAAAGAGTTGCCTACTATTGGGGATGAGATCAATCCTCAATATAGATTTCAGGCCAAACATTCACGGTTTCAGTGCTCCTATGAAGCCTCAAAGTGTATGGTAACAGCAGAAATGGCTCGGAGAGCAAGCAACTACCATGGGAAAAATGTCAAATTGCAAAAATACTAAACTCCGAGGAAAACTCAAAAACTTATATTAACCAACAATGTATAGTATAAGTTCTTATAAAAACCTGGCAAGAATTGTACCCGTGAAAGTGCTAACAAGGCCATTTTCATAATTACTCACTGAATTTGTGTTATTATATCATGAATATAAGAAGATGTAGTGTGATTGCCAATGAAACAACTAAGCACCAGAGTTGATTTGAAGTAGATGTATGCAACTAAAGGACATCCTTCAGCTTACAGCTTACAGCAATTACCCAAACTCAAGTATGGTCAAAGATAAATGCCCTGACATGACAAACTGAGAAATACTTAAAATGATAAAACAAGCCCTATTTATTATAAATCAACTAAATATGAAAAGCAGATATGACAAACAGCAACCCAAGAACAACCACTAAATTACAGGCCTTTCACTTGGCACAGAGACATATTATGGCAATTTCTAAAGATACTATAAAACGTTTTTCCTTCTTTAACAGGAACATGCCAAGAAAGAATTTACTTACTAGTAGTGTCCTGAAGTTTCCACAGCTGTCCTTACTATATTTCTTTTGCTCTATTCCTCAGTATACAGACTTAAGTGTACCTATTAAAATATCTTTTTCTGGTGCAGTTGTCAGCTCAGATGGCACTGAATAAAACAATGTAAAAGATTTGATTTTTCATGAGTTCTTTACTTGTCTTCAACCAGAAGCTGAAAAAGTGGAAAGAAAAGGGGATTTTTTTAATGAACCTGGTGGTAAGGGAAGACCCTTTTACAGAATATTACGCAATTTGAGCACAGCAATTAAATAAAAAAACTGATGATGGTCAAACGACATCAGATTTTCTTTCACATATTTTTGAGCAGTCACCTCTTACGTTGAATGAGCTGCTGCTCTACTCATTGATGAGAATATCACCCTTCAAATATTCATATTATAAAAGTGATGCATTTGCTAATTTTGTTCATGTTGTAAATAAGGTTGAAAACAATTTCATAATTGAAGATGACCTTAGGGTTCTATTTATGCATTCAGAAGATATGCTGATGAAAAGATGTAACATTTTTTCTGATATTATAAAATCTTTTGTCCATGTAAATGCACATCAGCTTAAAAAGCTATGAATAAAGAAGATTTTGATGAAAGTATTTTTGATGATGTTTTGAATGTTTGTTATAATTTTTAAATAAGTAAGCAGTTATGTAATCTTACTTATGAAAAGGATAATGGTTTGTGCATTTTACAGTATTCATGGTCATTAATCAGTCATATTTTTTTCACTGTGGCACCATCAAATTCTGAAAACTAATCAGTCAGTTCTTTTGTGGAGTTGGTCAAATAATAATGAAAAATGTATTGAAATATATGCAGATATGACCTTCATAGTATTAATACATGGTTAAAAAATTGATCTGGACTGGACTGAAATGCATGAAAAGATAAATTGTAATTCAGATATTGTCAAAATTTTAAGCTTAACCGATTCATTAAAAATTTGCAAGGGATTGACAATCTCAGATGTTACCAATGAAAACATGAAAGATTCCTTTTACATAATTAATTCAGACGTTAAAGGTATGAAAAATGGCATTTTCCTTAAAAGTCCATCTTGTTTACATGCTACTTCTCAGATGGCCATTAATAATTTTGTCAACTGCAATTATTTAAGAAATCATTTACACAAGAAAAGGTTTTCCAAAAAAAAATTAAACTTAACCCATCCCAATAAAAGTAATTATAAATTTAAATCCAAGGATGAATTAGCAAAGGACTTTGCTACAATTTCTTTAAAGTATAAGTACTCGGAAAAGAAATTTTCAAAGCTTAAAAGTAAACTTGAGCATACTGAAAAAGTGTTAAGTGGTAATGACTAAGATCTGAGAGAAATATTTCCTAATTTACAAGATGGATTTTCAGCACTGAATGAAAAAGTGAATAACCCAATATGTTGTTGGAGTAAATGGAGTGCTGGGACTTTTGACTGTATATCGACTTATTAAAACACATTGACATTTAATGGAAGGAAATGTAAGTGTAAAAGCTCCAATCGATAAAGTCTACAGTTGTAACTGGAATCTTTGTAAAAAGGTTTTTCTCGAAAATGAGAGTTAATCTTGCTGTACATGCCTTAAGTGAAGAAGTTGCAAATTAAATGAAAATGAGGCGACAAAATCCACACTAACATATATCAGGAAAAGTTGCTTGTTATTCAATATTTTTAATAGTGAGACTCCTATAAATAGTGATAGTGATCCACGTATTAACCAACTTGTTAATATAAGAGATTGGTTCTCAAAATGGGAAAATTACCTTGAAAATAAATTTATCATGCCAAGTGAAATTCAAAAACACCACATTTCATGGTAAACAAGGCAAGATGTGCATTTAACAATATCTGCATTCATTGATTTGATAAAATATATATCTTCAGAACAATTCCAAACCTTGTACCCATCAAAACCCTACATAATACCCCAAAAGCTTAGTCAAGATATTGTTGAATCATGGTTTTCTCAGCAACGTGCATGTTGTGGTGGTAGTCGTGAACCAACAGTTATGCAATATGATTACAACTGCAAAAAACTGTTATCTCTGAAAAGAGCTAGCACTGATATTGACAATATTGGTCATGCTAGTATTCAGGATGTAAACAGTGAGGATAAAAAGTTGAAAATAAAAATTAAAACAAAAAACACAAACTTTATTGGCCACTTGACTTGTGAGATTATGTACTACATATTAATTACCACAATATATTTTTTTTTATCAGAATGAATTATATATATGCCAGCAGCAGAGGAGCTAGTCTGCATTTAGAGTCAGCTTCTATAAAAGTTTTCCGTGGTGCCACAATTAACCAACTAGGTCAGCAGGCCTATGCTGACCTTACAGATAAACCAGGGAAGGTGGTGGTTTATTTTGTTTATGGCATTACAAATATCACCACATATTGAAAAGAGTTAAATTATGCAGAGGTAATTTTTACTGACGAAAATACAGTTTTAAATTTTAAATCTACCATAGAAAATATAAATACACTTTTGTCAGGCATTGATGTGGTCTGCATCTTTGCTACTGTTCCAGACATGAGTATCCAAGAATGGAACAACACAGAGCTGCTCCAAAATAAAACCAGTCATTTGTTATATACCACACACTATGCAAAGATGCAGACCAAACTGCATCAATGTGTTCAGAAGATAAATAAATTTCTTTTTCAAGGTAATGGTGATGAGGGGGTATGCACTCCACAATTTGCTTCCACATATAATTGTGTAAAACATGGAAAAACAATTTTTTTTTCTAGAACAAGTTTGTTGATGGAGTGCATGCTTCTGAAAAATTAAAGGAAAAATGGTGTGCAGTATTACAAAAGTGTATTAATGCCAACACACCATTATTCCAACAATCTATTGATAGGAATGTTGCAGTGCCAATGGAGAGGACAGTCAATATCAACTCTTGGTTAGGTTTCGGTTACAGTGCAGAATGATTTTAACCTCTCCATTGCCTGCAAAAAATAAATTTATTTATTTATGAACTTTATGATACAAATAGACTTTCTGTGATAACTTGTAAATATACATTGAATTAATGGAAGCAAATCATCCTCATCAAAACCACTGTAATGAAACATTGACTTAACTTATTTGCTATCTGTGATATTTGATAGAACCAAACATGTGATAAATGTACATAATTTTAACATCATCTTTCCCTGACAGTTTTAATTTCTGTATAAATATTTTTCCAATAAGTTCTGTTGTTAATATTTGTTTTAATAAATGCATATGATAGCATTTAGTTATTTACAAATAAAAGCATTGATAATTAACATTTATTTAATTGATTTTGTTTCTGTTGTCAGATATATAACGAAACTATTTGTTTTTCTACGAGCCGTGTTTAAGTACGCTTCATCTTAACTATCAATTTTTACAATACAATTCACAACTAAGTCATATTTTACATAAATAGTATATTTTCTCTCTTTTAGATGACGATTTGACATCATGAATAACACGAAAACGATTGAGCCTAATCATTTGTAATGGAGGGGCTGAAAGATATTTGGAAAGACGGAAGGACGGACAACGGACAGCATACCAACGGACAAACATCTGACAGACAGATAGGCGGTTTGAACTAACAGACAGGCAGACAGAGTGATTCCTATATAAGCCATATACTTTGTTTGCGGGGGTTTAAATACTATATGCTTTTTTTATAGTATAAGGTCTAAGTTAGGAACAACTGCGAGGACGGAATAAATCAATAGAAAATAAATGTGTTTGCCAGTAAAATCTTAAAATTCAGTTTTTATTTTTACTAGTATTCCTGTAATATACTAGTCAAAAATTAAATATGAGAAATACACAAATTAATTATATGTTTATCAACACAGTGAGATGATTTCTCAATATCGTTCAAAAATGACAAGAAGCAGAAGCAGGATTTTAGCTGTGCTATGGCTATAAATCAAAGCTGTATAGGTACTGCTGTGCAATGCCCTAAATCCGTACGGCGGATGTTCTGTACAGAGAAGTTACAATATAGAGATAGGTTCAGAAATACAACTTTTGTGTAACTGTCCGCTCTATCATTTGCCTTATTCTTCCAATGGACAATGATGATCGGAATTTTCAAAGACGCTGGTGCCTGCCGTTCGCCATTTCTGAGCCTCGCTGGAACATGTGGAATGTCGAGAGGCAAAGCTTTGAATATGTGGATTGAACACAAAAAGTGTTGGGTTAATATGTATATTTAGTAAGATATTAGTACCGCATTTTCTTTCAGCATCATTTACTTTTGCATTAGTTGTTCCTGTAGAACAAGAAATGCAATCTGGTGAAATGATCAGTGCATGTGCTTATATTTCTTATTATTATTGTATTTCACCAATCTTATAGGACCTTTTATGGTCTTTTTAGTAAAGATGAAAAATATATATACCTGTGTATGCAATGTATATTTTTATAATAAAGCTTACTGAACTAAAGTAGCGTTCGTCTGGATATTTTCTGACGAATTATAAATGAAGAGTAGCTTTCAAATACATTGAGTTTAAATTAGTTATCCAAACCTCAGGCAAAGATTTGAAGTCACTTTTATCAGAACTAGCTACATGAGATGGATCTAAAACGAAAGTTTTAAAGTCTCTACGAAACAGACTGTTGGTCAAGTCATTGATACCCTAGATACAATAGCACACTTGCAACATGTGCACAACAACCAACTATTCATGCTGTTTTGCACGTACAATACAATCCTTCCATATCTCTTTCGTCACTGTAACTTATAAAGACAGTAGGGGAAAGTATGTTTTTGTGTCTTGATTGTAGTTTGATTTTGAGCAGGGTATTTTTAATTTTGCACACACAGTTCTAATTATCCATCTTCACCCTCAGGTTCTTTGACAAATCTAAATGCCTGTTTCATCTGATATACCCCTATTGTTATTTCTCGTAATTTATCCATACTGAGAACGGGAAAATCTGTTATTTCATCAAGAACATTTGAGGAATCTATTAATTTACACACGGAGGTGTTATCAACAAGCGTTAATCTGTCACCATCTTTCGGATAGCATTTCATTTTTTTTTGCATTTTACAAGCATGACTTCAGCAATATTTTTATCCCCAGGTAGTGTATTGGCAAGCGGTGGGCGAAACTTGTAACACACTCATATACTATGCGTAATCACTAATGACTGGTATTAACTGATTTGAAACTACTTAGTCACAGAAACACTTGACACTATGGATGCATCTGTGCACATGGCATTTGGTTAAAGAAAATATTGTTCCAAGATTATGGTTTGGAAATCCTGTCCTAAGTTTTGTTAACAAAACATATATACACGCGCGTATAGACCTATCATTAGTTTGACGTGCTGAAACAGTATATGCGAATACTTCAGTCAGATTGTAATAGTCACAAGGTTAACACAAAGAATATTATAACGATTCATTATATGTTGTAGTGTATGTATCAATTAATGCTTGAAGTGACGTATTGTCGAATAAAAAATAATGAATACTATTACTCAATATTAACGTCTTCATACTTTCCAAATCATACGCAAACTGCATGGATGTTTTACAAAAGAGGGGCGAAAGATACCAAAGGGACAGTAAATTTATAAAGGGGTATCACAAGAAATTACATAAATCTCTGCTCTGTAAACGCCGGTATTTCTTATTATATACCTGCAGTATGCCAGGTAACACAGTTAACCGACTTTGTAATAACATTAGCAACACGACAGGTGCTACATGTGGAACAGGATCTACACGCGACTCTTAGCAATGAATGTGGTTGTTAAATTTGATAGATGCTTTTTGTTGTTAAATATTTGTCTGTTTTTGTTCTAATTGAGATTATGAAACAGTGATGACTGCTGTATCCCTATTTTGACAATTTTACCGATTATGTCTGTTTTATTCACGCATCGTTGTAAATGTGATTGGAATTTGATGCGAATGTCATACAAGTGAGAAGTTTAGCGCTATAAAACCAGGTTCAATCCACAATTTTCTACATTTGAGAATGCCTATACCAAGTCAGGAATATGACAGTTGTTGTCCATTCGTTTGATGTGTTTTATCATTTGATTTTGCCATTTGATTAGGGACTTTCCGTTTTGAATTTTCCTCGGAGTTCAGTATTTTTGTTATTTTACTTTTTAAATCAAATGTTAAAGCAGTATGTCTTTATTAACATGTTCTGAATTTAAATTGAAAGAGAGCTGGAAAGGAAGTCACTTTTCGGTTGACAGTGTAAACACGTCAAAGGAAAGAGCACCGGGTGAACATTTTTCGAAAATGAAGAGATCCACCAACCGGTTGATACTTATGGAAATGAACTGCATCATCAACTTGTTTTTAATAATTTACATTTTCTATCCCAAACTCGATGCCCCTCAAATCTACCTCTTTCGATTTCTCATCTGTGTGCATCACAACTGAACTAAGTGATTGATAAATTGTTGGTTGCTAAACGTCAAGTGGCAAATATTTCATGCTTGTTTAGTACGAGAACACGTAAACATTACATACAATACAAAGATTATAAGATTCGGACCGTTCGGGTTGAAGGTAAGGAGAAATAAGGACTGCCACATAAAAAAGGGCATATTGGATAGAGGTAGAAATGTTGCCTTGAAACGGCACCTGCGCATTCATGATTAAGTTACTGCAAGGATAAGTAACGTTTTTTAGTCTCTTTACTCAAGGCATCGAATTTAATGTGACTGCGTACTTGTACATCCCGCACGTCTTTCTTTGGCAAGTAATTTAATGCCGCTGGGAAGAAGACTTGTATGAAAATGAAAAATTAATACAAAAGGTAGATTCTGTATTTCAGGAATGAAGACTAGGAGAACTCAGTACTGCTTCTTGAAATGAGGGCATAATGATAGAGGCAGAGCTTTTGTTTTAAAACTACGTTCTTGTATATCCCACACAGCCAAACGACGCCTACCTTTGCAAAGATTTTACTTCCGGTTGGATGAAAGATCTGTAGTGACAATGTTTCTATCCCCAGGTCACCCTTCGAGTGCACGGAAATATATATCCGACGATAATAGGATTTGAAACTGCTTTTTTTTCTTCATCCCAGTGATCAATAAAATCAATGTCATTCATTATGTCAATATCATTATTTGTATTCATTATTCTGCTCGTCATGGATGGACGTCGTGATTGGCAATTAAAACTGTTCTTATTCATTAAGAACACCAATAGAAAAGTGAGAAATATAACGGGATTGTCACCTAGCCAATAAACTTCTACTTTGTTATTTCTAATTGAAAATCCTACGCTTAATATGGAACTTTTAGTTGCCGCTTGCTTTTATATAGTAATTTGTATGCTTTTCAAGATTATATCAAAACCGGTTAATTTTACCTGTTCATGTGTGATAGGTGAACTCAGTGTTACATTATTATTCGAATCGTGTAATGCAGTTCTGGGTACGTTTCCGTCTCATCTTGAATATTTATTAATATTTACATGTTAGTGTTTAAAGCGGTTTATATATAATGTGTTATGTTATTGGACCATTATCTGTCTGCATTAGTTTTGTTTTGGAAGATGAAATGTTAATTTTTCTTTGGAACTATTTGGCTTTACGATTTTTAAGATAACAGTCGTGATAGGGATGGTGTATTTTGTGTGTGCCATGAGACACGTCATCGTATATTGGGGGTCATATTTACTGTATAAAACATGTGTTAATCTGTGACAATACAATGTCTTGTTATATACATATTCTCTCAGAAGAGTCTAAATACATGCAGAATATTACATATGAACAATACATTAATGAGTTAAGCTAGATTGTAGTTTAGCTAGAACAATAAGACCAATTGTGCACGTGGTGTTTTCCTATTTAGGGGTATTACCACAATTGATTATCCCCTAAAGTCTATGTTGCATGGGTAATAATGTACGGTGTTAACTTTTGATTCAAATTAAGATATACTTTGCAAGGATAACGTTAGTCCTATTCATCCCATTTCGTTGCATTTGTCTGTATTAAGAATTGTTCACCAGTCGTCCTTCACAAAAAACTAACCTCAATCAATCAGTTTCATGACGTCCAACCTTCCGAGAAAAAATTAGTATATTCACTTGTTCCTACCGAAATTTGCTAACGTACCAACAATTCGGAACTCCTATCTAAACGACGTATCAGTTCCTGACATGATAATAATATATGACTGGTTATAAACCAAACTCCACCTTTCTCACTATATAAAAACAGTGCTACGGGATCATGCATCTTTGCTGCAGACAAGAATAAAATAAATGTAAATCACAAGCGTCGGTTCTGACATGGGTCAAGTGTCAAAACACAATCTTTTTACTTATAGAGTCTCTATAGAATAAATTCCAAATGGTGAAGTTGAAATCATCCTTTAGTAAATTTTACCCCAAGGGTGACTGGGGAATAGAAGTATGGTCACCATTGGTCTTCCTCCGACCGGCAGTAAAACCCTTGCTAAAGTGGGGCGTCCGTTTGGCTGTGCGGGATGTACAAATTTGCAGCCACGTCCGGTCAGAATGGGACGTTAAATCCGATGCCTCGTGTAAAGAGATTGCCACGCTTTTGCACGTTAAGAACCCTTGCAACAACTCTTTGAGGGGTCCGTAGGTGACCTGTTGCAAGGCTAAATTTCTGTCCCTATCCAATATACCTCATTTCCCGTGGCAGTCTAAATTTCTCCGACCTTAATCCCGGATGCCCCTATTACAGAACCTACCTATTGTATTTATTGTTAATTTGTTCTCGTCCTGAATATGCATGAAATATTTGCCACTGGACGTTAAGCAACCAACAATCAATCATTAGTAAATTTTACGGACGCCATCACGAGTTGGTTTACCGTTATGGAATAACCGTTTCACAAATGATATCGGATATGTTCCTTAAGTCGTAACTACATTACCCTTCCCTTTTCACGAATGTGACTTACCGACTTAGACTATTTACCGGATTTGTAATAACATAAGCAACACGACGGGTGCCACATGTGGAGCAGGATCTGCTTACCCTTCCGGAGCACCTGAGATCACCCCCAGTTTTTGGTGGGGTTCGTGTTGCTTAGTCTTTAGTTTTCTATGTTGTGTCATCTGTACTATTATTTGTCTGTTTGTCTTTTTATTTTTGGCCATGGCGTTGTCAGTTTGTTTTCGATATATGAGTTTGACTGTCCCTCTGGTATCTTTCGTCCCTCTTTTCCATCCATATTAACTTAATTTCTGAGAATCTGACAAAATATTCTCATCAACAATATTTTCATATAGTTTCAACAACATGGGCGCAAATATATCAATAAACTTTAAAATTAAATGAAACTCTATATAAACCATCGGGTCCTGGAGATTTATTATTCTCCATTCCCTTCATAGAATCAATAATTTCATCTACAGTAAGAGATTGTTCACATATATGTTTATTAAAATCCTCTAATTGTGGTATATTCTCCCAAGATTATTCTATAATTTCTCCATCAATTTTCTCTTCCGTAAATCAGTTGGTATAAAACTTTTCAAACTGTAAAACAATATCATCAATTTTAGTATTGTCTTGCACCAGAGGGGTCTTATCCGCTGGTCCTGTGAAAGCCCAATAGCTGTTAATTCGTCCTGCTGACCATCTACAGGTGTAGCTGCTGGAAAGGGATCCCATGGGTGGTTGAAGCAACATCAACAAAAGAGCGCTGCTGCATGAAATGTTGCTCCCTCTTACTGGAACAAGTGGCACGCTGATGTCCCAGCCCTCCACACTTTAGGCATTGGTTCTGTCGTCCAAGTACAGTGAGGAGTACTGATCTGTTGTATATCATAACTCTCCACGTGCTCACTCTCCCTCCAAATTATTACACCGGTGATGCCTGCTGTCTGAACTTTGAATAATTAAGGGTTCTGATCCCCTATCTAAACGACGTATGAGTTAATGACCATGATGACTGTTAATAATCCAAAATCCACTATTCCGCACTGTATAAAAACCGTGTTACGGGATAATACATCTTTGCTGCAGTCAAGAATAGAATAAAATCACAAGCGTCGGTTCTGACACGGGTCAAGTGTCAGGATTGTATAGAATTAATTCCATCCATATAAATCAGATGAGAATCTGACAAAGTATTCCCATCAAACATATTTTCATACAATTTCAACAACATGGGTGCAAATGTATCAATACACTTTATATAAAACTCTTTACATAAACAATCTGTTCCTGGAGATTTAGTATTCACCATACCCTTGAAAGAATCAATAATTGCATCTATAGTAATAGAATGTTCACATATATATTTATCACAATCCTCTAATTGAGGTAAATTATCCTAAAAATATTCCATAATTTCTTCTTGAATTTCTTAAATAAATCTAATAAATACACCGTGTATTTCAAGCCATGTGGACTGTGCAGCTCCACTATATGTTTTTCAATTTGCCATATGGACGGAAATTCTCTGTCGACACAAATTTTGCAAGATAGCATCTGCTTCTCTTTAGTTTAACTCATTTCATTAGAATGGAAGTTGAACCAGTACTGAATTGACGTATTTGTTAATGCGCTTTGGACACTTCTATAATGCAAAATCAAAATCATTATCCTATCGTTCCGAATTTTATTTTAGCAGAAACTTGTGTTTCTTGGATAGAAAGAAGTATACCAATGTAATGATGTATACACATTTCTTTTAAAGTGTATTGACACTGATAATCTAACAAACCATTTACTTTTAAAGTAGCTACACTAAGAATATTTTAGCAACTGTATTAGAGGTCGGTCATTAAAAGACGTGTCAACCGTACCACATACGTTGACGTATACGCATCTATAGATATACCAAAAAAACAATGTGATCCCGAGCTTTAATGGTATATACTTTCAATAATACAGATTGGCAACTAATTAATTTCTTCTGCTAGTATTTACATTTTGTAATTGTGTATCCAAGTTATTTTTTTATATCATACGGTTGATACTTTTTTAAATGTCCGACCTCTATTCATAGTAAGGTAAATAGTTTAAAAAATATTTCAGAAATAATCTATGCTAATCAGTCTATATAATAAATAAGGATATAATCACTATCTCTTTCTCCATCGTCCCGCTCATCTCCGCTATTGCTCCTCTGTCGCTTCCTGCCCATCCCGAAATATCCATTCCCTAGGGAATCTCCTGGTACCCACAGGTCGCTTCGAAAAATATAAATACGAACAGATAATACTCGTTCATCTTAGCCAAAAGTCCGAGAAGCGATACCCAAATCTTTTTCGAGTTTGCTAAAATACCATTTCCATTTCTTATTCCATTGTATAACTTTCAAGATTATAATGCATTTAGGGAGCTACCATTTGATTTTTATGGGGGGGGGATCTAGGATGAATAATTTTGTCCTGCATTTTTTTTTAGTTGTAATCTCTGTCCTGCCTTTTTATTTTGCACTCTATTCGGTGCTGCCTTTTTTTTTAAAAGTTTATCCTGACTTTTTTTACCTAAATTGTCATCCTGACTTTTTTTTGCAAGTGTCTCATCCTGCCTTTTTTAACTCAAAACTCAAAACTCCTGTCCTGCCTATTTTTTCAAATCTCATCCTAGCAATGTTAGACCTATTCGTTAGCTCCACTATTCCGCACTATATTTAAACAGTGCTACGGGAAAATGCATCTTTTCTGCAGTCAAGAATGAAATCTCAAGCATTGGTTCTGGCATGGGTCAAGTGTCCGAACATACTCTTTTAACTTATAGAATGCTTATAAAATTAATTCCATCCATATACATCGGAGGAGAATCTGAAAAAAATATCTTATCGAATACATGTTCACATAATTTCAATAACATCGCTGCAAATATATCAATAAACTTTCAATAAAAGTCTTTACATAAACCATCGGGTCCTGGAGATTTATTATTCTCCATTCCCTTCAAAGAATCAATAATTTCATCTACAGTAATAGATTGTTCACATGTATCATGTATATATTAAGGTAAATAATCTATAATTTCTTCATCAATTTCTTCTATAAATAAATTAGTATAAATATTTAAACTGTAAAACAATATTATCAATTTTAGTATAAACATTATTTGCATCTCTAATTTCTGTTACATTCTTCTTTTCACATTTTTTGCTTCTTTTTGAATAAATAAAAATTAAGTACGTAGTACCTTTTGAAAATTATTATATATACAGCTGACTATTTTATTTTATGTGTAATATTACTTACCATGGCTTTTTCTGTATTAAAGAACCTGTTCTCATGGTAAATAGTATGGCCCTTCAGTCTGAAGAATTTGGCCTTCTGCATTCAATTTGTTAAAAATGTGTTTCTTTGTGATGCCAATTTGGCCATAGGCATTTCTTTTCAGTCCTGGTAGCCGTTTCAAAACCAGAGATTTCTATAAATTGTTACTGAAATTCTTTTTCGCAATATATTAGATAATAAACTTAAGAGGATACCTATATTACAACTTTGTACACCAGATGTACGTTTCGTGTATCTATACACAAGGCTCGCCAATGACGCTCGAATAAATAGATATTTAGGCCAAATAAAGTAAGTAGTACCTTTTGAAAATTAGTTAATATACAGCTGACATTTATGAGATGTTATCGATGTCCACGATTTTATTTGAAGTGTAATATTACTTACTGCGGCATAATCGGTATTGATGAACCGGTTCTGGTGGTTGATGGTGTGGCCCCTCAGTCGGAAGAATTGGGCTTTCTACATTGTCTGAAAGTATTTGTCTTTGACAGTGAGCTTATAAAGCTCATTCTTCAGATACACATAAGTATTGCCAATCTGGCCATAGGCAGTTGGGCGAGTGTTCAAAAACATAAGAATTATGAAAAAAAAAATCTGTAAAAATTTTATTACAAATCAAACTGATCGAATTTAATAAGAGGGATTTTGATAAATTACTGTCACAGTCATTAAAGGACTGATACAACTATTTCAAAGTTGTAACAGTTGATTTACAACTGTCCCAACTCGAAAAACGTTGCAACAGTCATAAAAAACTGATTAAACGCCTAAAAGGTTGTCACAGTCATAATAAGACTGCTGCAACCATTTGAAAGTTGTAACAGTTATTTAATAACAGTCCCAACACGGAAAACGTTGAAACATTCATAAATAAACTGTTTAAACGCTGAAAAGGTTGTAACAGTAAAAATATGATTGCTACAACCATTGTATATTCATAGCTAATTTATAAGTGTAGCAACTTCCAAACATTGATCGTCATTAAGACTTAAAAGTCACGGATACAAAATTTCTGACAGTCATGGATATGTTAAATTATTTGTTAAACAATTTTACCGTGTGCAATATAAGGTTGTGACAAAGGGACACAACTATCACACCCATTTAATACATTAATTTTAGATAGAAATTGATTTTAAAAAAAATAGTATTTTGAGATATTTGCCGCTGAACATTTTGTTATTCCCCGCTTATTTAGAGAATGTGCTAAATTTATATAATTATTTAACACTCCCTCGCCTCGCCTCTCATCTCTTCGAACAAAATCGGAACAAGCACTAGATACCTGCAATTTCACACAGGACTGTTTTATTCGCATTTAAACCTACTTACAGATAAATAAGGTTACCCAATATATTTGTAACCAAATGTATCTTTAAGTATTAACAGTTGACAATTTTCAATATTATCTAAATAAATACTTTTTAATTTTTTTAAATTAGTTAGGTGTCAAATCATTCATGCATACAAGGTTGTCTTCAAACCCGTAGTTTTGCGAATCACATTACTTCATAATAACGGTCAATATACATGATATACTGTAAACCTAGCGGGGAACTCCGAATATACACACTTGTCAAAGTTATCCCCATATTAAACTGCTTAATTTTTTTCCCGAGGGCTCTTATTTCACACACTTATTTTGAGCTTTTATTTGGGGCTACATTTTTTTGTCTTGTAAAATTATAAATATTGCCGTATTAACCATTTTGATTTCTATACATATAAAAAAAATCAAAGCTATGATGAACATTTAACGCATCTTTTGCAGCTATGGAAAACAAAATATTCTTAAATCTATGTATTTTATTTTGAATAGTTCAATATTGACTCGACTTTATACTATATATTGAAGTTCAAATGTCCTTGATAAATAGCACTTCGGCATTAATGATTGAGGTAAAAATATTATCACTCGAGATCATTCATATTTTCACCGGATTTTTCTCAACCAATTTACCATACATATTTTGTAAAAAAAGTATTTATAAATAGATGGACGAACTGTACAAGACCGACAAAATAACTAGCGCCAGTGAAAAAGTTGAAATGTTCAAAACAAGAAAACTCGCATTGTTTCAGACAAGGAAATCAAATCTTCTTTTATTTATTCACAACACGGTTTAGAACTTGCTGTATTCTTTAGACTCCGGTCTTGTTAAATTCTATAGACTGACATCGGATTCTCTTTTGTGGTTTCAGTTGATCAGATGTCGTACTAACGTTTACCCAAAATATTTAATTTCCCCATTTCCATTTTTAAATTCAATTTATTTAATCATATAAATGCTTGTACAATATTGATATATTATTCAACCAGTAAAGAAAACTAACAATTTTACTAGATGTAATGGAAATTTTAAAATGGTCACATTTATATATAATTTTATTTTTAAAATAATCCCATATTTCTATATATGTATCTAATTCATCAGGAAATTCAATAAACCAATCCCTAAACATGCGTGTCTTGCACCAGAGAAGTCTCATCAAATCCACCGCGCTTTTCCTGGTAGAGCCCATTAGCTGTTCTTTCGTCCTGCTGGCCATCTACAGGTGTATCTGCTGGAAGGGGATTCCCAGGTTTGGTTGTAGTAACATCTTCAAAAGAGCGCTGCTGCACTAGATGTTGTTTCTTCTGATTGGGACAAGTTGCACGCTGAATGTGCTGAATCTTGTGTCTAGCATGAGTACAATAAAGGCTATTTAATTTCAACCATTAAAATTGTTCTTTACTTTTTGTAAAAACAATAAATGTATAAGTGCAATGAGAACTTATCTTTGTATATATTTGTTTTTATTTCAATCGATTTAGGAAGGAAATAGCCTATTATCTTTACTAATCCGTCTGTATGATAAGTAATAATATAAACACAGGACAAAGGTGTGATTAAAAATAGTAACAAAAAACAGAACAGAATTTTGACAACAAACTTAATCTCAATGAAAAAAAGAATGAAAATACAATATATAATATGAAAAAGTATTATACAATATTTAAACAAAATACAACCATAAGAAAAGGGTTATCCACAATTCATTCTCAAAGTCCATCGGCATAGTGGTAATCAATTCAGAACAAGGGTTGGGGGTTACAATATTATCGAAGTCCATTTAACGTTTCAAATCAAGAATCCGGGTTCGCACTAACCTTCTTACTCGACAGTGGTCCTTTCAGCGGATCCGTCTTCTTATCTTCACACAGCACCATCTTTCTGTGTCTCTTCATCCTGTTCGTCACACTGTCGCATCTCGTCCTCTTCTTACTCCCTCCCGACAAATCCATTCCTTCCTTAGCAGTCTCCACACCTACCTCTGGTTCTGTCACCAGGGATGGGGTATCTGTTCTGCCCTTTGTAGCGCCCGTGTCTTGCGCCTGAGGGGTCACATCCGCTGCACCGCGCTGTTCCTGCGCGAGTCCAACACCATCTTCCTGAATCTCTACCGTTGTCTTTGTAATGTCTTCCGTAACCTCAGCTGGCTTTCTAGCAACAGCATCTGCAAAAGAGTGCTGGTACACCAAATGCTGTTCCCTTCCAGTTGACAGGTGGCTCTCTGGTGGCCAAAACCTCACTTGAGGCACTGTACCCTCCTGTCCAAGACTGTAATAAACACGGGCCTATTATAGATTGTCCCCAGGTACGGAATCTGCGAGTACTGGTCCTCAGTGCAAACAAATCTCCGCCAATGGCTCGTCTCTAATCTTAGGTTCCCGTAAAGCTAATGTTCATGATGCACAGTAACATCTTTCCCATTACTGCTGAAAAACTGCTAAACAAGGTCGATGTTCATGTGCATCGGGAACCAGTGCACCTGGAACTTCACCACCCGTCTATATATCCGCTCGAACTTCGCAGTCATCTCATCCTGCCCCCTCCATGTCCCAAAGTGTTGATCCTCCGTCTTGAACTTCAGATACCAGTCAACACTTTCCCCCTACTTTAAATGGCCACTAACTGTTGGACATCAACTATCCCATCCAATTCTGCAATAACATTCTCCCTCTGAGGGTCCGTCTCATAACATCTCTAGAAACTAGGTCTGTCATTTCGTATTGGCCGTGGGTAATAGAGCCTACAATAAGGGCTACACCCACATTTCGTTTCGAAAATTATAGTAGTAAGAACAGATACGGGCCTGCTGTACAATATGGTTCTGTATTGTATCTCTGCGTTCTTGCTCTCCCAACAAATCATGTCACCGGCGATGACTCATGTCTGGAGCTTTATGAACTGGGTTACCAAGTTCAGGCTCATAAGTTTTGTGTACAAGTGCAGCTTGAAATCCTGTCGAACCTTATCTTTATGTAGCCATCGCCGGATCTTAGGGTATCGTCTCCAACCTGGCAGTCTAATTCATCTTAGGAAGGTCGGGTACCACTCGGCTCCCTCGCCACACTTGTACATGGCCTCCAGCTTTCTCACATCCACCAGATGGTCCACCTTGTCCAGAACTTTGTCCCGGATGTTGACTCTTCTGGATCCTTGGAACTTCTCCCGATTGGTCTTCTTTATCGTCTCCATGTCGTAGTACGTCATACTGGACCGCGGTTGGTGCAGCCGTACCGGCGGGAACCCCACAGTTCGCTTCGAAATTATAGTGTTAAGATACGATACTGTACTTTGATCTTAGCCAAAAGGCCGAGAAGCGATGATTAAAACATTTTGAGTGTGGAAATACTACATTTTTTTTTTCTTATTCAATTATATAACTTTCAAGATTATAGTGCATTAACATTAAGAATACCAATAAAAAAGGGAGAAAGAGAATATAATTGTCGTTCATTCATTTAACTTCTTTGTCATTTATAATAAAACTAAAATCCTTTGCCATCGTTAGGACTTTTCGTTCCCGCTTTGTTTAAATAAAATATAGACTTTAATACAGTAATTACTGTGTATACATTTGTCTGAACTGACCAGAACACTGCAGTTGTATGAGAAGAAATATAAGCGTTTACAGAGCAAAGATGTGAGGAATTACGTTTCAGGTATCCCCTTTGGAATTGTAAAACATCCCTGTTGAGCAGTTATAATCTAAATTTTCCATCATACTCCGTTTGTTTGTTGCTTGTATGAAGTATGGTTGCCTACATCATGTACATATTTTTTTGGAAGGTTGTCATTTTGCACTTCATGTATGGACGTGTACATAATACATGTGACATTGTTGTTGCTATCGCTTGCAATACTCAATGGTTAGTTGTTGTCATGGTTATCATTGGTTATTGTCAAAGCATCTGTTGCCATGTCTTCTACAAGTACTTCTCTGTTTCCAGAAGAAGATTGTGCCAGCTGAATTATTTTTTTTTTAATTTTCTGTAAGCTCAGGAATGTCAAGAGGAATTTTAAAAAGACGTTTTGAATTAGTATCAACTTTTTGGATTTCTATTTCTTTTCGATACGTTATTTGTGCTTTAATGGCATTCATTTTAAGCTTCTTGGTTTTGCAAGTTGAAATTTAAGAGTACATTTGGTTTAATTTTGTCCATTTTCCGCCTAAATTGTTGATTTCCAAATTTCTTTTGCTTATCAGCTTGAATTTTGGCCTCCTTTAGTTCCTTTTCTTTTTTGATCTGGCTTCAATTATTGTTGATTTTTCATTATACATATTAATGAAATCCCTGATGTCCCGTTGTCTTTTTCTTCCACAATTTGTCTGCATTTAACTTTATGAATATTTTTCTGTTCCTCAATATTTCCTTTCAACCAATCTGCAGTGCCATTTTTTTAAAACATTTATTTTGAATTTATTGTGGAAATGCTTGTGTTTGGGGCAATGGTCTTTTGGCGATCTTCTGAGCCATAGTCTTTGTAAGGTTACGTTGATGGCTGGACATGATTTTGAAGTTAGGATCATTACTTCTGACTGGTTTTAATATTTGCCACCATTTGAAAAATCTCCAAAGAGTTTTTTTGCCTTTAGTTAATAAATAACATTATTGTAAAAATAAAAATAAAGTGAAATCAAGTGTTATTTAAGAGTGAATATGAAAATACTACAGATTGTGTAGTGCAGAAAAAATGCCCCCTGGTCAATTTTAACAAATAATGTTAAAGGCTCAGATTTAACAATTTCAGAGGTAGCCAAAGCCAAATACTTCAAAAAGGAGCAAAAAAAAAGGTATAAAGAAGACTGTTACAGAAATCAGAAATGAAAATAATGTTTATACTAAAATTGATAATATTGTTTTACAGTTTAAAATTGGTATACTAATTTATTTACGGAGGAAGAAATTTATATAATTTTTTGCACGATTTACCTCTCAATTAGAGGATTTTAATTAACATTTATGTGAACAACCTATTACTGTAGATGAAATTATTGATTCTTTAAAGGGTATGAGTTTGACTGTCCCTCTGGTATCTTTCGTCCCCCTTTTTTAAAGGATATGGATAATAATAAATCTCGAGGACCGATGGTTTGTGTAAAGATAACATTTAAAACGCCAAAAGTTTTTTTTTTTTTAATTAGTTATTGTTAACTAGACAAACGCTTGTTGAACCTGCTTGCTGGTCAGTGAGTTCCCAGTGGCCTGGTACCTTTCAATGAACCATAATCCAAAAAGATAAGCTTGATCTCCTATACGGTATGTTCGATATTTTTGTTAATTCCTGCAATCTTCACCATTTAAAGACCAACTGCAGATCCAAAGAATACATATGTAAGTTTTCTCTAGTTGTGACATATACCCTGCAATATTATTGAATGGTAACCCTTACGATTAACCGTTGCATTTTCCTGCTAGCGTGTATTTTATGTATGTTTGGTCTATTCATCCAATGATCATATGCAACCAGGAAGAGTACGCTCATTTAAAAATAACTGCGTACAAGCTGGAGATTACCATTTGATAAAGTTGGCCATTTAATTCACTTGCACATATAATAGGATTGTGGACAATAGATGAACATATCTCCCTCATTACTTTTGAAGTTTGTTTATAACAGTTTCATATTTTTTGTTTTACGTCTGAAAGTTCTTTGTCTGATATTGTTTTATCTTTTATGATTTTATTTAGTTGATCAGATCATTGCTGATTTTCCTTATATTTTTGTGTAAGTTCTTTTCTTCTTCAACTTCTTCTTTTTCATGTTGAAGTTGGTAATCTAAATTTTGAATTTGTTGACAGCTCTTTATTGTTTTTAATTTCTGTTTTGAACACTTAGGATTTTCACAACCTTCTGCCAATATTTTACATTTTATTTAAAAACTGTTCTGAAAAGCGAAGCTTTTTCTACTAATGTCTAAACGATTCTTTAATAAACATTTAACAGAGTAACGCATAGCATGTTCTAGTAAAGAGTTGACGTAGTTCATTCATGTTACCGGTATCCGTAAGTTATTTATTTTGGCAAAGAAACATTTATCCGTATATTACTGTGCTAAAGTACCTATATTTTCACGTTACACGCGTCTTCTAGTGATTTAAAGACGCCATTTAATTGCGCTGCAGCTACAGAAATCGAATTCATTTAGATCTGGAACGTTATCGACTTTCTGAAAATTTTGAAGGTCGTGACCTTTTTACAATGAAGTCAAGTCAGTATCGCTTTAGCTTCGAATCTTTGACTAGTTACTCTTTGAAAAGAGCTAGTTTTATTTTTTTTACTCGTATAACTTTCATCAAATACTTTAATAAAATTAAATCAAATTGTTTTAATTTAAAAATTAGATAAAGCTATAATATCATCAAGAAAGTTCATATCATGTTAATTTTAAATGTTTAAACAAACGGGCGAAGGTGGCCAATTAGTCAGAACTCGAGATCGCTGTCAATTTACGCTGTCCAACTATCATACCGGAAACGTTGCCGAGTCTACACATTTGGAAGGTAAGTGTTAATATACAAATGTGGAATAAAACACAGATGATATTAATGTACAAATAATGTTCTTTCGGTTGATATAATTTTCGTAAACATATTTAAAGGGAGAAAACAACTACTATAGAACGACATTCTGCAAAAATCGTGACGTCTAACTGTTCGTTACACTACACATGCAGCAGGCTATCAAATAAGAATACCCCTGGTGGATCGCTATCCTTGCCGTGGTCGGGGGGCTTGCGTGTCTCAGTGACCCTGAGAGCTATGCCAGCTGGAGCTTCGTCTCCTGGTAGGGTTACCCATGCTGGACAGGTCGAAGGGTAGAGGCCAGACTAAAGTGATCCGAACATCGTACGAGTTGCCCGATGTTTTAAATAAAATAGGCTCTCCAACCCGTTAGCCGTGGGTTGCTACCCGTGTCGGTGGTTGACGAGATCCTTGCGGATGAGGGCTGCAGCCAGACTCCTTACGGTCAGAAAATACCCGGACGGACGAGACTACAGTTCAATAAGCTGCTTTGGCTCTGATATCATCTAAACGGGAGGTCGGATGGACCCGGTCCGATCAATCGGCTGGTCATGCCGAGCCCTTCAGTTAATCCTCAACAATAAGCTTTCTTGTAACAATTGTCATATACACATGTATTTAAATTAAGCTATTTATATTTCGGATAACTGACGAAGGCGATGGCTCATGGGTCAATCAAGTGGTACGCTTTCTATTTCGCTTGATGGATACGCTCTGCTTGAGTATACTATTCTTGGAACATCTGGTGCTTTCCGCAGTGGATCTTGGGTGCTAATTTTGGGGAAGAGCTACATTATACTTGGAGCTCTTTTTCAGCATTAGCACTTGACCCCGGCTCGCCACGGAAACACAGCATCGCACTTGTAGGCACTCCGAGGTGGGTGGATGACAAGAATGGTGAACCTTTCTCTTTCTTATGGCACATCAAAACCAACCCTCTAAATCAGCTTTAATACATAAAAAGAAAATGTGATGATACAGTGCCCTGTCGGGAAGATGACAGTTGGCCCAGATTTATTGTAATAAAAGGTACAGATGAAAACCAATTTCAAAAATATCTCCTTTGTGATTCACAAACAAATACAAAGCGTTGCTGGTACTGTTAAAAAGTCTCAAAATGAGATCAGGGAATTTGTTGGTTGAATGTTCCAACAAAACTCAATCAACACATTTGCTTACAATGAAAACAATTACAAACTTTCCTGTTTCTGCCTCTCCTCACAACAGTTTGAACAGCTGTAAGGGGATCATTCGAGACAGAAGTCAATACCTTGGTGACCTTACCGTGGAAGAAATCTGTGAGGAACTTTCCAGCCAAGGTGTAACTGATGTTGTTAGATTTCAAATAAAAAGAATGGAACTATAACCAAATTAAATACATATCTTTTGACCTTTAGAACTCCAACTCCTCCTTCATCGATTACTTTAGGTTGCTTCGGAATCAGAGTTGACAGGTTTATCCCTAACCCAATTCGATGCTTCACTTGTCAAAAGTTTGGTCATGGAACCAAACAATGTCGTGGTACGCAGAGATGCTTCAAGTGTTCTGACGAAGGACACGAGGAACAACCTGTAGCTCTGAATCTTCTAAATGCGTAAACTGTGGTGAGTCCCATTTTCATCATCTAGGACTGCCCTGTTTACGTTAAAGAAAAAATATTATCAAAATTAAAACAGAAAGAAACATCAGTTACCCAGAAGCTAAACAGATAGCTTCTGTTTCGAATGATCTCCTTGTTTCGAACAGACCATCGTACGCCAGCAAAGTTGTCCGCTCATTCAGTCACGAGCATACACAAACTCGAATGACCTGGCCAATTGATGCTGAGACATTTACAATGCTGCCTGTTGAAACAGAACCTAACGATAAAATATTAATTCCAAGAAAACCAACACCTTCTAAAACCAGTACTCAGTCAACACAATCTTCCTTACAGAGCTCAATGTCATCATCGGAAAAAATGAAAAAGAAATCAAATAAAAAGATACAGTTAAATCAGACAGTTGGGGCGGTGAATCTGTCTGGGATCTTCCCAGTGACATAGATGATTCTTCCATCTCCAATAGTCCTCCTTCATCTGCATCAAATAAAACTAGTTTATCTTCTGCATCCAGTACAAAGTCTACTAAAGCCCCATCTCCTCTTCGTTCTCCAAAACAGACGGATGTCCCAAAGAAGCCAGCAAATACATCCTCGCAGAAGTCTTCTGATTCGAGGTCGAGGCGGAGTAAAACCAGCTGCGTGTGGTCCTGGAGATCGACGACTCTCCTCACACAACAGATTTTCAACACTTAACGACGAATCAGAAATGGAAATCGAAAGTGTTGCGCCACCCGAAAGATCACAATCTCAGGGTGAGCGAAATAAGAATGCTGGCAAACTCGATAGCATTCGCCCGTCTATTAACAAATCATGACTAATATCATCCAATGGAATTGCCGAGGTCTTAAAATAAATCTTCTCGAGTTAACGCTTCTAGTTCAGTCTTATTTGCCTATTGCATTTTGTCTTCAAGAAACTCATCTAAAAGAAAATGATAATGTATCTTTAAAAGGATACAACATGTATAGCACATTTTCTAAGGTAGATGAACGTGCTGCAGGCGGATCATCCATTTTGTGAAGGACAACGTCATTCATAGCACAGTCCAACTCACCACGGATCTGCAGGCAGTTGCAATTCGTTTATCATTAGATAAAACAATTACATTATGTTCTATATATATTCCACCCAATTCAATTATAGATAAAGCTAAACTCAAAACCTCACTGATCAATTACCTCACCATTTATACTTATGGGCGACTTCAATGCCCACAATCCCTTGTGGGAAGCAAGTCTCATAATGCCAAAGGTAAGATCATTGAGGACTTTGTCTCTCAAGAAGGATTATGCATTTTAATGATGGATCTAATACTTATCTTCATCCTAGAAACGGGTCTTATTCTGCTATTGATATCACTATCTGCGATCCTCTCTTCTTCTAGATTATTCATGGCGTGTTCATGATGATCTATGTGGAAGTGATCACTTTCAATAGTACTTGAACATCTTTTACTTCTGCCCAACAGAGAGTACCACGTTGGAAACTTGACAAGGCGGACTGGCCCTTGTTTGAGAATCTCTGTAAAGCGGAACTTCAGTCAAAGATGTTTGAGATTGTACACGATCCAATTTTAACTTTTAACACAGTTTTAACGTCAATTGCTGACAGAACTATTCCTAAGACCTCGGCAAATCCAAAACATCCCAGCAAACCATGGTTTGATGACGCTTGTGATCAAGCAATAGATGACCGTAAAAAATCTGAAAGACGGTTCAATCAACAACCAACGACGGAAAACTTGAGTAATTTCCGTATTTTTCGCGCTAAGGCACGACGGACGTGTAGGCAAGCACGACGAACGTCTTGGAAGAAATTTGTCTCGGGATAACTTCTCGCACTCCGATGACAAAAGTATGGAACATGATACGAAAGATCAACGGTAAAAATTCTAAAGCCACAGTAAAACATTTAAAAAATGGCAATGATTTATTAACATCTGAAAAGGATATTGCCAACAAGCTTGGTGAAACTTTTGCTAAATCTTCTTCTTCTAACAACTACAGGGAAGATTTTAAAAAGTTAAAAACAAAAATGGTGAAAATTATAATGAACTCTTTTCTCTTGAAGAACTTAAAACATCTCTGTCAAAAGCCCATGATACAGCTTGTGGGCCTGATAATATTCACTACCAACTCTTAAAACACTTGCCAGATTCCCCGCTGGAAGCTCTTTTGCAGCTCATGAATAACATCTGGGAATCTGGTAATTTACCATCAATCTGGAAGCTTGCAACCGTCGTGCCTATTCCAAAACCAAGTAAAGATCATACGAATCCAATTAATTACCGACCATTTGCATTTACAAGTTGTTTCTGCAAAACACTCGAACGGATGGTCAATGATCGCTTTGTTTGTTTCCTGGATTCAAATGGGCTATTAGCCAATATCCAGTGTGGATTCCGACAGGGCCGCAGTACTCTTGATCATCTTGTCCGATTCGAATCATTTGTCCGTAATGGTTTTGCGAAAATGAACATGTGGTGTCGGTCTTTTCGATCTTGAAAAGGCCTATGACACTACATGGAAGTATGGTATTTTGAAAGATCTTTTGATATGGGGTTGAAAGGCAATATGCCAAATTTTATTTCTAATTTTCTCTAACAGACAATTTAATGTTAGAGTTAATTCAACCATGTCTGATCTGTATGATCAAGAGTAGGGTGTCCCTCAGGGAGTATTTTATCTGTGACATTATTTAGTCTTAAAATTAACAGTCTTGTTGAAGTTTTGAAAAGTAATATTGAAGGTTCATTGTATGTTGATGATTTTTAATATGTTACAGAGGCAAAAATATGAATAACATTGAACGACAATTACAATTATGTCTTGGAAGAATTGAAAATGGGCCTCGGAAAATGGTTTTAAATTTTCCTCATCTAAAACGGTTGGGATGCATTTCTGTAACAAAAGGAAATTACATCTTGATCCAGAACTCACTTTATATGGAAACCCAATTAAAATGGTTGATGAAACCAAATTTCTAGGGTTACTTTTGATAAAAATTAACCTTTCTCCCCATATCAAAATGTTAAAATCAAGATGTTTAAAAGCATTAGATATTTTAAAAGTTGTCGGCAGTACCGATTGGGGTGCTGATCGCAACATTTTACTTAATTTATATAGATCTCTAGTTAGATCCAAACTAGATTATGGCTCTATAGTGTATGGCTCTGCACGGAAGTCCTACATACAGATTCTCGATGCTGTTCATCACCAGGGTTTGCGTCTCTGTCTTGGCGCCTTTAAAACCTCACCAGTTGAGAGTCTGTATGTAGAGGCTGATGAGCATTCACTTTTTGACAGACGTTTGAAGCTTGGACTTCAATATGCTGTCAAACTAAAAGCCTATTCAGATAATCCTGCCTACAGCTGTGTTTTTAATCCAATTTATGAAGATATTTTTGCAAAACATGAAAATAAAATTCCTCCGTTAGGTATACGTTTAAAACCACATTTAGCTACTTTTGATTTAAAATCTGTTGCTCAAGTTGAAACTTGCAAATGTCCTCCATGGGAACTTCCCAAACCAAAATGATATTTGATCTCCGTAAACACAATAAAAGTGAAACAAATCCTCTTTAATTCAGCAACACTATGCTGAAATTAAAGCCAATTATTCAGATTTTTCAACTGTCTATACTGATGGATCAAAGATGGTGACAGAGTTGCATCTGCTGCTGTCTTCAGGGACAGAGCTGCAACTCTCCGTTTGCCATCTGCTGCATCCATCTTTACTGCTGAAGCAGAAGCAATAATTTTGGCTTTGAAATTTATTGCTTCTTCAGATAGATCCAAATTTATTATATGTTCTGATTCACTTTCATGCTTACAAGCTATACAAAATACTAAAATAAAACCCAACAATTCTCAAAATTTTATATGTAATGAGGAATTTAAAATTCTTCTTAAAGAAATAATATTTCTATGGGTGCCGAGTCATGTTGGAATCCATGGAAACACAGCTGTAGACCTTGAGGCAAAGAATGCCCTGGGTGACACTTTATCTAACTGTGATATACCATATACCGATTTTAAATCTAATATTAGAGAATATGTTTTAATATTTTGAAAATGAATGGAGTAAGAGAGATGGTAACAAATTACATGAAATTAAACCTAATTTAGGTAAACCTTTAATAATTTAATGTGCAGAAAAGATCAGTGTGTTATTTCCAGATGCCGAATTGGTCATACTAGAGTGACACACGAGTATCTTTTAAAAATGAAGAAGAACCACAATGTGTACCTTGCAACTGCAAGTATACTATTAAACATGTTTTAATTAATTGTATTGACTTTGCTGATATTCGTAAGAACCATTTCAATGTCAATAATATGTATGATTTATTTAATAATGTTCCATTTACAAATATTGTTTCATTCTTAAAAGAAATTGGAATATATTATAAAATATAAAAATGTTGTTATATTTAAAACGATTTTAATTTTTATCACATTATCTTAGTGTTGATTTTTATTTGTAAATAATCTATTTGCTTTAGTCTAGAGTTTTAGTTTATTGAAAGACCTTTTGTCTGATTTTAAAATATACCTTAAACTGTTATAATATTCGAATTAGCTCTCGCCGCGATATAGCCTTTCTGTGCTAATGCGGCGTAAAGCAAACAACAATCAATCAATCAATCAAATAAGAATAATACAATAATTTGTATGATTTTTAAGCTGTTCAAATCGTTATCGGGTAAATTTTACCTGTACAGGTCTGCCAGGTTTCAACTCTGTTTTATAAATGGAACCGTGCAATGCAGAACTGGTTATGTTTGGTTCTCACCTTGAAAATGTATTTTGTTGTTTGTGTTTAAAGCAGTTCAGAAGTGTGTGTTGTGTACAAAGCGGGTCAAACTTGTGCGATTTTATTGGACCATATTCTTTTTCCTTAAAATGTCCTGTACCAAGTCAGGAAAATGGCCATTGTTGTATTATAGTTCGTTTCTGTGTGTGTTAAATTTAATGGTGTGTTTCTGTTGTGTCGTAGTTCTCTTATAATTGATGCGTTTCCCTCAGTTTCAGTTTGTAACCCGGATTTGTTTTTTCTCTATCGATTTATGAATTTCGAACAGCGTTATACTTATGTTGCCTTTATCTGTCATGAATTTGGATTGCGATGTTAAGATGTTACTTTTCTTCCGAACTATTTGATTTTACCATTTTAAAGCAAACAGTCTTAGTAGGGATGGTGTTTTTGTAACTGCATTTGGTGTATACCATGACAAACTTGGCAGTTTTCATTGATATAAGTTGATCTTGACTGCTGGTTCTCAGGATAGATTTATCTCTGCTTGTGTCATACAGTAACACGTTTTCTTCTATCGGGGTCATATTTTCAAGTACAACATGTGTTAATCTATGGCGATACAATGTGTTGTTAGACATATCAGAAGTGATGTTTGTGTCTCAATACATGCAGAATAATCCATTTAAACAGTACATTTATTTATTTAGCCAGATTTTATATAATGATTGAACAATAGGGCCAAGTCTGCACGTGGTGTTATCATATTTAGGGGTATTTCCACCATTGATTCTCCCCTTACGTCTTTAATTTGCTGCATTGGCATTTTTTTTATATTAAATTTTGTTTCAAATGAAGATATTCTTTGCAAGTATAACGTTAGTCCTATTTGAACCATTTCATTGCATATAACTGTAACGTAAACCAAGTTTCTCTGTTAACGGATGTTCCGTCCATATGTTTTTTCTCATGATATTATACCGCGCTAGCTCAGCTGTTCAAATTACTGATAATGAGGGTATGGTCTACGCTTTCGCTCCCGTGCGTCGGATATCATACTGACAATCCATGAAACCAATCAAATAAACTTAATACAGGTGTCAGAAACCTAGAAATGACAAGAGGTGAAGATTGTGGCAAGCAATGTTTTTACTCATATAGCAAATAACCAAGATTCATACTACGGTTTCATATTTAATAGACACCGCAATATTGTGCAATTATTGCGGTATCACCAAATGTAATTTCATCTTTAAATATCTATACATTTTCGATTCTCATCTTATATGAAGAAATGGGTCAATGCATTTTCAGTGTCAATTACCCATAAAGACTTAACATAGGAAGCGTTTGTCCACAGTGCTATCTAACTGATTAAAATAGATAAAATCATCCAACAGATTAGACGTGTATATCTAATCAAATATAATTTTCAATTCGTCAACGCCGGATCTGAGGAAACCGTCTCCAACAATTCACTCTTGTCTCGTCCTGGAAGGTCAGGTACCATTACGTCATCTAGCTTTCTCAAATCCACCGGCTGTCAATTTCCTATTGGTGTTGACTCTTCTCTCACTCGAAAACTTCCACCTCATTGTTCGTTTTATCGTCACTTTGTCGTAAGGACTCGAAACTCTGGACCATGGATAGTACAGCCGTATTTGCGGGTACCCCCACAGTTGGCTTCAAAACAAAGCTTGTAAAGTGTTTTAATGTAACGACTAGAGTGAGTGTTTTCAACTAGTTTCGATTGTCGATACACAAAAATGGTACTAATTTTATCTCCCAAATTCTTCAAATTCTATGTAGGTATTAATAGAATTAAAGCTTTATAATAATAACCTATTTATTTTAACACTAAACGTTGATTGTATGTATCAAATGTTAAATGGACAATACGTTAATCAATTTTAAAAATTCTAAAGTAAAAAAATATATCAAAATGGATAAATATTTCAGCCGAACTTTGAAAATCAATAAATGAAACATTTCCAAATCTCATGAAATGTTGTGCAGACGAGGTACAAATATCTGAGTGTCGACATCCAATCTAAAGCACTAGAAAACGATCCCCCTTAAAAGTGAATAAAGAACAATAGATTTATATAATATCTAAAAATAAGAGGATTTACGATTACTTCTCACCCAGAATACAAATCTACCGCTATTTGACAATAATGTAGACCAAATTAATGGACAAGACACGTATGTCTTAAAAATATATATATAATTTTGAAAGTTCAAAATGCAATGGCGTGTAGAGTCCAAATGCATATGGTAATACATGTCAAAGAATCAATACAGTAATGCAGTTGGTCAATGAAGGTAGCAACTTCTTCCAAAATGATTGAAAACGGTAAAGGAGATAGCAAAGTCCAAGCAAATCACACACTGGTTCCATTAAAAATTCCGGGACTCTTCTTTTTACTCTGACAGATGTGTTGCACCAATATTGAAATATAATAACTTACAAATGATAGTATCAAACAAATAACAAATGTATTTAAATTTTGAGGAAACCGACAACCACATTTATTAACATTGCTCTTTTAAATCTTTATTCTGCGATTTGATAGTACCATTTGCTTGCGATTCATTAAACAATTTATAAACAAATCAGAATTTTCCATGTTTCCTAAAACTGAGTTATTTTTTCAATTGTATGTTTTGTATGCAATTTGTTTCCGGTTGTGTGTGATTTCTTTATGATTTGTCTACTTAGAATATCGTATGAAACGATTTAAAAGAGATTTGTTAACTTTGTTAGCTAGAATGGTGTGATTCATTCATGATTTGCTACAATGAATAAAATTTTAATGCATTTGAATTTTCTTTGATTATCTATCTCTGACTTCCGGTTGAGGTCAAATTCAAATGTCAAATACTTATCTATAATAACTGAACAGAGAAGGTTGCAAGATGAGGAGTTTTATTCACTCTATGAAATATGACGGTGGTGAGGAATCTCAGTTATTTATTCATAATTTCACATATTCATCTAATACTATTCAAACGTTAACCTTTTAAATTCAGAATCTGCATTTCAGTACAGATATTTTCCTCAGAAGGCCAACCTTAGCAAAATTGGTGACATTTGTAAGTATAGTCGTCTTGTGAATGCAGTTCTTTGATGTCTTCCCCTAATTCTAATTTATACCTTTCTACAATTTGTCCACATAGCTGGAAAATATTATGTTGCTGTGTATGGACATCTGCCAAGTGTTAACCGTTCGGTAGTTTTGCACACTTAGCAGGCATATCATCCATTTCCAAATACTCCAATGCAGCGGCAATTACATGGGCTTCTGTTGTCAAATTAATAAATTCGCCATCATGCTGAAACCTTGCTTACAACAATTTGCATATTTATAAGGTTTCGAATTTTATAAAAAGTTCCAGGATCTTTACAATTAGTAGGTCCATAACCATCTGAATAAGGTTGCGAATCCTGTGTGAATGGAACCCCTAATTGGTGAAACTATTTTTTTAATTATTCAATCAATATAATAAAGAATGATATAATCACACAACACAGGTGTGATTAAAAATAGAAACAAAAATAAAACGGGTAATAATTAGATGCATTGAAAATTTAAAAGTAATTATAAGGCAGGTGAACAGAACTTTGACAAAAGTTGAACGAAAAAAGAACAATAGAAAGTGACTTAAAAAGTGCACTGAGGCTCTAAATGAAAACTTTGAATTCATTTGTATAAAGGGGATTTAAGTAAACAAACTTAATCTCAATGAAAAAGAATGAAAATTAAATACATAACAGGAAAAGTATAATAATACAATAGTTAAACAAAATACACCCATTAAAAGGTTTATTATCCACAATTCATTATCAAAGTCCATGGGCATAGCCGTAATCAAAACAGGGGTTACAAAGACCATTAAACGTTCGAAATCAATAGTCCGGGTTTTCACTTGCCTTTTTCGATAGCGGTCCTGGCATCACTTCTTCCTTGATTCCACCATTCCAAATGCCTTTCTTCCCACCACTACCTTCCGCTGTCTCCCCTCATCCTCACCACCACTGTCACTCCTCATCCTCTTCTTACTGTCCCCAGTCATATCCATCTCCTCCTCCACAGCTGTCTCCTCGCCTACCTGTGACTCTGTCGCCAGGGATGGGTCATCTGTTCTGCCCTCAGTAGCGCGCCTGTCTTGCGCCTGAGGGGTCTCCTCCGCTCCACCGCGCTGAAGTTGCGGGAGCCCATTCTCCGACGTCTTCTCGCTGCAACTTCTTCCGAGACTTCAGTGGCAGCTACCTCGTTCTGTCAAGAAGCAGCCCTGCTCCTTCCTCCTGCTGGCCATCTACAAGTGTATCTGGAGCTGTTGGTAGGGATCCTAGGTGTGGCTGCAGCAACATTTGCATAGGAGCGCTGCTGCACTGAATGTTGCTGCGTCTTCTGACTGGGATGCATCAGCCCTCCACACTTGAGGCACTGTGCCTGTCGTCCAAGCACAGTGAGGAGTACCGGCCTGTTGTACAGCATGGTCCTGTAGCTATAGGGTAACTCCAAGTACTCCTTCTCCCCACAGATCATCTCACCGGCGATGACACCTGTCTTCAGCCTAAGGTCCGTACCATACACCTGGTCCTCGTACCAGAGATGGACACTACTACCATATCGTCCCATAAACTGACGTACCAAGTCCAGGCTCATGTGTAGTGAGTACCAATGAAGCCTGAACTTGACAGCCCTCCTGTCAATCCTCTCAAACTTTATCTGCATTCCGGCATTACCGGATCTGATAATACCGTCACCAATCTCGCACTCCGACTCGTCCTCGAAGGTCAGGTACAACTCAGCACCCTCGCCACACATGTAAATGGCCGTCAGCTTCCTCACATCAACCAGTTTGTCCACCTCGTCTAGAACCTTGTCCTTGGTATTGACTCGTCTTGGTCCAAGAAATTTCACCCTTCATGGTCTTTCTCATAATAAGACATACTGGACCGTAGGTAATAGTGTAATAACTGGCCTAACGGGTGTCTTTTTACTTTGCTGCCACCACCTGCGTTTACAGGTACACAGGGACCTTAATAGAAATAAGCTAGTCTAAAACAGAGAATGGTTTAAAGACGGGTTTTCGATATATTTAGAATTTATTATCTAAGGGGGAGGGGTTTTAATTAGGTCAAAGGATTCAAAACACCTCAGTATATTTAATCTCAATATTCAAACAAGTGAATACTTAAATAAGGGGGAGGGAATGAAAATCGTTAGGGATATTCAGATACCCTCTAGTCTGTGGAAATGAACACACTCCTGTCGTGTAGTTTATAGAACAGATTGTCTCTGTAAGGTAGAGGATGAACCTCTAAATTGTCGACATATAAACTATCACTAAAGAAGTGGAAACGAAAGGAATGGTACAAACAGACTATCGCACAAACGAATATTTCTGTCTGACAATCAAATAGTCTCTTGTCTAGGCGTAGCAAGAGGATCTATTCTCCCATGAGACAGTGTTATGACACCAACAACTAGAGACCAGACTGGACTATTATTGTGTAAGTTTACTGACGAATAAACAAGATATTTAAGAGCATAATTTTGTACTATATGTAAAGCATTTCATATATATAGATATCACAGTGAAACAAATTAGTTTTAACAACTTTTCAAGAATATATATTTCTAACTATCAATGTATCCAGTTATTTTGCCACAGTGTTCAACCAACTACCTAATAATTTATATATAATATCTTTGTTTTAAATATAACTATTATCTTCTAATAAACTATACATTAAAAATAACAGTACTTTGTTATATTATTTAATAGACTTCAGCCTACTGGAGTAAGCACAGGAAGACAGACTTCAATCGCTGAGATTGAGAGTATTTAAAAAGTGAAGTTTAACTATTCTAGCTTCTTACTATTCTTATCTTAGCAAGTATACAGGATTTATTTATATTCTCTCTGAATGCTGGAACATCTCAGCAAACAGGATTCTTAACAATATGTCCTTAACAAAACGAGAGGGGAAAAGGGGAATGGGGAAGGCATGTAACTTTAATCCGTTTTACCTCAAAGAAACAGGTTAGCAAATGAAAACTAGCCTGAATAAATAGACTCGCTATTTATATTTACAATTACATTAAATCCATTTTTGATTCTGATCTAAGTCCTAGAATACTAAGACTTATAGTGAACAGAAAATGTCCAAATATATTAGATTGATTGATTGATTGTTGGTTGCTTAACGTCCAGTGGCAAATATTTCATGCATATTCAGGACGAGAACAAGTTTACAATAAATAAAATAGGCAGGTTCTGCAACAGGGGCGTCAGGGACCAAGGCCGGAGAAACCCAGACCGCCACGGGAAATGAGGGCATATTGAGAGGGACAGAAATTTAGCCTTGCAACAGGTCACCTACGGACCCCTCAAAGAGTTGTTGCAGGGTTCTTAACGTGCAAAGAGCGTGGCACTCTCTTTACACGAGGCATCGGATTTAACGTCCCCATTCTGACCGGACGTGGCTGCAAATTTGTACATCCCGCACAGCCAAACGGACGCCCCACTTTAGCAAGGGTTTTACTGCCGGTCGGAGGAAGACCAATGGTAACCATACTCTATTCCCCAGTCACCCTTGGGGTCCAAATATATTAGATAAATCAACTGCACTAACAATTGAAAGAGCTACACAAACGTGTATTTAAAAAGCCAAATGTTCTAAACTGCAGTAAAACTGCTTAAAATCTCATGAAATACATGATAAAATATGATAAACTTCAGCGAATATGGAATATACGACAGTATCAACTGACCGAAAATCTGGCAACGTATCTGTAGGTCTGACTAAGGAGGAAGAGCCCTCGGCAAACGGGTGCAAGCTTTTTATACTCTGATGGACTTAACAGGACAACGAACGGTTTTGGAACGGGGCAACGAACGGGAAACTGGAAACGGGCCTGACAATTACGAAAAAGAATCCCCGATTGCTAGAATTAAATACATTAAAACGTAAACAGTATGTTTACGGAACATAAAAATCATCTTAGTACAATTAACAATCATAATTAATATCGTTTTAATACAATAATTCTTGTAATAATCGATCTACAACCGCTATAGTATTCATACACTGTTTTACGCTAGTGGTACATAAAGTTCACCTGAGGTTACACACAGTCAACCTAATTTGCATAATCAATACACAAAAATCATTGTGCCGGAAATGGCGGTCGAGGCACGAAAGTGAAAGTTAGCTACATAAGTTATCTCGATTATACAACAATAAAAATGGTTGAACACTGGGAAAACGGAATGAATAGGACACCGAAAGCATAATGAATTGAATTAAGAAGGTGAGAACCGGTGCCAAAATCGAATCATAGCCGATAACAGGTGCTTGAACGAAAACACATGTTTTTCATAAGAATTTCGCCTGGCCAAGTCATTACAATAGAGCCTCCAATAGGCGGCTACCCCCACAGTTCGCTTCGATAAAGATAGATAATATAATACTCTACACTTTGATCGTGCCAAAAGGCCGAGAAGCGATACTCAAAATTTTCCGAGTTGACAAAGCCTACAATTCCAATGTCTTACTCAAACACGGTGTTTTAATTTTAACCCAAGCTACACAAATTTTGCAAATTTATATACGAAATGCACACGAAACACGATATCTTGCTTTGATTCAAATACCTGACAGTACGAAACGATTTCTGCAGAACAAAACTGGTGTGAAAATAAAACGCGGCTTGTGAAATACGGCAAGTCGCAATAAAAGCGAGAATACATTTTAAACGTATAACTTATGTATTTACTCTTAATCGAACGAAATACCATTATCATTTTGATTCATCCTAATTGACACAAACATAAACAGTTCATCTGTTCTATTTTTTTTAGGAATTGACCGGTACAGCTATGTTTAAATAAATTTTAGAAGGAGGAAAAAACTTACCGGCCGACTGCAATTTCCATCGTTTGCCCTCGTTCTGAGGCGACGTCGCTATTAACGATAATTGAAACAGTAGAAGATGTAACACCACTAATTCGGGCCCGGCCAGAAAGTAGTACATATTTAACACAAAATAGTTCCTACGCATGAGTTTAACTTTCAAAATATGTAGAATATTTAGGTATTTTTGGTTTTAAATGAAAGCTGAAGGACTGGTGATCATTGTAGAACACTTTTGGACTTTTAATTTTGAATATTAAAAAACTGCACCAAATTTTAAAAAGAGGGTACATTTTGTCTGTTTGTCAGATCTGAAGTACCTGTTTTGGTACATCCGAAGTTCCTGAAACCAGTTCTTTCTTATCAGATTTTTTCAGTACAAGACACCATAAAGTGTTGCTTTGACATGCAATGATTGCCACTTTATTTGAACTTAAAACAAAAGAGGTGTGCCTGCTTGAAACGGAGAAATTTAACATAGAAAGCAATGGGACCATGAATTAGTGGTGTACTTCCAGAAGGGGACGTAATTCTTTTCCCGGCGTTTTTCTGTAACGTTAAAAATTTATAGAGTTTCTTTTAAGGAACGAGAATACATTATGAGACTGACATGTGCTGTTATAAGTAAGAGCGACAACAAAAATATTACATTATTAGAAAATAAAATAACTTTTAAGAGAAGAGACATAAAAAAATTGCTACTCATTTTACATGCACAAGTAGTAGAATTAATTTACAACAATGAATAAAACTATACAATTTACACAAACTCTTAATATAAAATATGAAGAAAGATATTATAGAAAAAGTACACATGTAGCAGTGAAAAGCATTAGAGAATATTTTACTGGGGCTGTTTCGCAGGCTATTGAAGGGAAAGCTATTTTTCTATTTTAATTTTCTCCCCCGAATGGGGGAATGAGCTGATCCTGGAGGTACTGCAATACCAGGCCAACTCGTGGCAAGAGCGGTGCAAGCACCTAACATCTCACCTAGTTGCAAAAATCAGTTTAATATCGAAGTACCCACATGGGGTACGTATCAGATATTAAGCTGATAAGAACAGATACTACACTTTGATCTTAGCCAAAAGGCCGAGAAGCGCTACTCAAAATTTTCCGAGTTGACAAGGCCTACAAATCCAGTGTCTTACTCAAATACGGTGTTTTAATTTTAACCCAAGCTACACAAATTTTGCAAATTTATATACGAAATGCACACGAAACACGAGATCTTGCTTTGATTCAAATACCTGACAGTACGAAACGATTTCTGCATGACAAAACTGGTGTGAAAATAAAAGCGTCTTGTGAAATACGGCAAGTCGCAATAAAAGCGAGAATACATTTTTAAACGTATATCATTCGTATTTACTCTCAATCGAACGAAATAACATTATCATTTTGATTCATCCTAGGTCCGACGAACGCAGTTTTTAAGCCTTAGAAATTTCATTGATCAAAAATAAATTCAACGCTTTTCACAATTAGCACGGACTTTCACTGTCTCATTTAATTAACACAAACATAAGGTAGCAATAAACAGTTAGGAAAAATATCAAAATTTTCCCTCATAAATTTTACCATCCCCTTTTCATTGCTTTCTTGCAATATTTAGCTTACTGTTTGTGTCATATACGTGCATTTGTATGTAATTAGAATCTTCCATAGATTTTATATCCAGTATATAAAATGGTAAAATATAATTTCTTTTGAGTGTATCTATGGCAACTATCTGCATTTATCTGTTATAAAATATTGCAAAAGGTTGAAAAGATGTCACATATTACCCAAAATTTGCCTAAAAGTAGAATTTCAATCGCTTAAAGTAATACCTTTTCTGAAACTGTGTACATATATCATTCAGTAAATCTAAGGAACATCATATGTCTTTCATCTGATTTTTTTGTAAAATTGCGTCAAAAACTTCGTGTACAAAAAAAAAGTGTTTGTAAACATTACATTAATTTCTGGACCGATGGCCGGTCTAGCTATGAAAATACGGATTGTCAAACAGAAAATAGC